>JANSVA010000006.1:22182166-22201233 GCA_025504915.1 Erythroxylum reticulatum
ATACATGCATCATAATAGGTTACAACTATGTATTTAAATTTCACCCAAAGGAGAATTTAAATGCATAATCAAAGTTTATTAGTTAGTTTGAATACATTTAGGTTTACTCAAAACATTAATATGTAGGCTGTATGTTACAGGTGCAGAATCTACTAGTTTGTTCGCCTTAGGCAATGGCCTGATCAAGTTCAATGGTCTGAACTATAGGGATTGGATTGAACAAATCCAGTTCCAATTGGGTGTAATGGATTTGGACTTATCCATAGTTTCAGACGTAAGGTCTGCAGCCATAACTGAGACTAGTTTTGAAGCTGACAAGTCTTATTATGAGCCTTGGGAACTGTTTAATAGGCTGAGCTTGAATTTGATGCGAATGACGATTGCAAAAAATGTAAAGCCGTCAATGCCTAAGACGGATAATACAAAGGAGTTCATGTTAAAGCTTAAGGAATAGTCCCAATCAGTTCTAGCTGATAAGTCCATAGTAGGGACTTTAATGAGTGATATAATGACCAAAAAGTTTGAATGGTCACAGCCCATTCATGATCATATAACTCACATGTCAAACCTAGCTGCAAATTTGAAATTTGTCGGTATGGATATGAGTGAGTCCTTTGTAGTACAGTTTATAATCAACTCACTTCCTTTAGAGTTTGTCCAGTTCCAAGTGAATTATAACACTATTAAAGAAAAAAGGAACCTTCAAGAAATTAAGGCCATGTTAGTTCAGGAGGAAGGGAGATTGAAGAAAATAAAGGAACACTCTGTTCATCTCACGTTTTATTAAGGTGCTGGTAGTAGCAAGAATAAACCACAACAGAAAGGCAAAAACAAGGACAAAACTCTCAACAAAGTTAATAACGAATCAAGAAAGATAAGAGATGCCACTTCTGTAAGAAGCATGGTAACTTTCAGAAAGATCCTCCTAAAAGAAAGGTACATACTATGTCTCAGTATGTTTTGAATCAAATCTTATTGATGTGCCTAAAAGTATATGGTGATTAGATTTTGGTGCAACCACTCATGTGTCACATGTTAAACAGGGATTCCTTTCAATCCAAACCATAAATGGAATTGAAAAGTTCTTGTATATGGGGAACAGAATGAAGGAACGGATAGAGGGCATTAGGACGTACAGATTGATCTTGGACAATGAGTGTTACTTAGATCTAGAAAAGTGTCTTTATGTTCTTGAATGTTCTAGGAATTTAGTTTCTGCTACAAAATTGGATGATGTAGGATTTCAATTTCAGATTAGAAACAGTATTTTTTCATTGTATAAACATAAGTACTATTATGGTTCTAGTACATTAATTGATTGTTTATATTGTTTCAATCTTGATGTTGATTTTGCTAAATCTTTGTTTCATGTTGACCATATTATAGAAAATAAACGTAGTGCACATAATGAATGTTCTGCTTTTTTGTGGCATAAAAGATTAGGTCATATATTCAAAGAAAGGGTACAGAGGTTAGTTAAAAATGAAATCTTACCTCCATTGGATTTTGTTGAGTGGGATGTATATGTGGATTGCATTAAAGGCAAGCAAACCAAACATATATCAAAGCATCCAACCACAAGAAGTAACGCATTACTCGAATTAATACACACTAACATCTGTGGTCCTTTCGACGTTTCTTCTTGGGGTGGTGAAAAATATTTCATTACCTTTATCGATGACTTCTCACGATATGGATATATTTATCTGCTACATGAGAAGTCTCAGTCTGTGGACATCCTAGAGGTGTTCATTAATGAGATAGAAAGGTAGTTAGATAGAAAAGTAAAGATAGTGAGGTTTGATAGAGGCGGTGAGTATTATGGAAAATTTGATGAAAGTAGACAATGTCCAAGTCCATTTGCAAAGTTTCTTACAAATCGAGGCATATATGCACAATACACAATGCCTGGTACACCACAACAAAATAGTGTAGCTGAAAGGCAGAATCGTACTCTTATGGAAATGGTTAGAAGAATGTTAAGTAATAGTACTATATCTTTATCATTGTGGATGCATGCATTAAAGACCGTTACGTATTTGCTAAATAGGATTCCTAGTAAGGCAGTTCCTAAGACACCTTTAGGAAGGAAACCTAGTTTACAAAACCTTCACATTTAGGGTTGTCCGACAGAAGTAAGGTTGTATAATCCACATGAAAAGAAGCTTGATGTGAGAATCGTTAGTAGTTATTTCATCGGCTATCCCAAAAAGTCAAAGGAGTATATATTTTATTGTCCTAACCATAATACAAGAATAATAGAGTCTAGTAACGCTAGGTTCATTGAGAATGGTCAAATCAGTGGGAGTGGAGAACCATGAAAAGTGGATATTCATGAGAATCGAGTAGAAAATACTCCAAGACTAGTAGACACTATCACAACAGACATGATTCCACCGGTTGTTATTCCTCTTGTTGTATCACAGATACGCAACATACCAGAACAACAAATTAATGTTTCACTTCCACAAATTGAACATATTAATGACGAACCAGCTAATAATGATCAAGTTACAAATGATCAAGTAATGTCACAAGACGTAGCATTATAAAGGTCTGTATGGAAAAGAAGACCAACTATCTCAAGTGACTATAAAATTTACTCACTTGAACATGAATGTGACTTGAGCATTGATAAAGATCCAGGCTCGTTCAAACAAGTTATGGGAATGTAACAATGCTAAAAAATGGTTCAATGCTATGAAAGAAAAATCGAAATCAATGGATGACAACAATGTCTGAGAATTAGTTAAGTTGCCAGAAGGTGTAAATCAAGTGGGTTGTAAATAGGTCTCTAAGACCAAACGTGACTTACATGGTAACATTGAAAGGTATAAAGTCAGACTTATTGCCAAAGGTTACACTCAAAAGGATGGTATTGACTATAAAGAGACCTTCTCTCCAGTTTCAAAGAAGGTCTCTTTAAGAATTGTTATAGCACTGGTGGCTCATTATGATTTAGAGCTTCACCAAATGGATGTAAAGACCACCTTTCTAAATTGTGACTTGGAAGAAAAAGTATATTTGGATCAACCAGAAGGTTTCGTGACCACAGAAAAGGAACGATTAGTGTGTAAATTAAAAAGTCAATATATGGACTAAAGTAAGCTTCCCGACAATGGTATCTTAAGTTTAATGATATCATCACGTCTTATAGTTTTATAGAAAACAATGTTGATCGGTGTATCTATATAAAGATTAGTGGGAGCAAGTTCATTATATTAGTCCTATATGTTGACGATATCCTTTTTGCTGCAAATAATGTTATTTTGTTACATGATGTAAAGAATTTTCTTTCTAATAATTTCGAAGTGAAAGATATGGGTGAGGAATCTTATATGATAGGAATATAAATATTTCGGGATAAATCACAAGGATTGTTATGATTGTCTCAGAAAGCATATATCGAGAAAATATTAGAAAGATTTCAAATGGAAAAATGCTCCGCAGGGATAGTTCCAATTCATAAAGGGGACAAATTTAGTCTAACGCAATGTCCACGAAATGATTTGGAACGTAAGGACATGGAGTCTACTCCTTATGCGTCAATAGTTGGGAGCTTAATGTATGCTCAAACATACGCTAGGGTAGATATTAGTTTTGCTGTTAAAATGCTAGGACGATATCAAAGTAATCCTAGACTAGACCACTGGAAAGCTGCAAAGAAAGTCCTTAGATACTTACAGGGCACCAAGGACTATATGCTCACATATAGCAAATCAACCCATCTCGAAGTGATAGGTTACTCAGATTCAGACTATGCCGATTGTGTAAACTCATGGAAATCTACATTCGGTTACATGTTCCTATTAGTTGGAGAAGCAATTTTGTGGAAAAGTGGAAAGTAGTTCGTCATTGCTACTTCCACTATAGAGGCTGAATTTATGGCATGCTTTGAGGCCATGGTTCATGGATTGTGGTTGCGAAACTTTATCTTAAGTCTTGGTCTTATCAATAGTATTGCTAGACCGTTAAAAATTTATTGTGATAACTCCATAGCCGTTTTCTTCTCTAAGAATAACAAATATTTAAAGGGTGTGAAACATATAGATTTGAAGTATTTATCTATAAAAGAAATGCAAAAACATAAAGTGCCAGTAGAGCATATTGGTATCGGTCTTATGATAGCAGATCCATTAACGAAAGGCTTACCTCCTAAAACATTTATTGGTCATGTTGAATAGATGGGTCTTATAGATAAGTACTTGTTAGCATAGCGTTATGACATGTATATATACATATAATTGTCTTGCTCGAATTGTTATGACACTTGTGAATTCAATTACATTCATATGTTTTTGCTCACTTATTGGTTATCCATATTATGTTGTATACAGTAATTACTATTTGTAAGATAACAATTACCGAATTACCTACTTAAAGGTTGTTGAGTTAAATTGATTCTATGATATATGGAAGGAATTAGGTTATATAACTTGTACCCGCCATGATCCCATCAACTTAATTCAATTAAAGATGACTTGATTGATTCCATGTGTTATGTGCACTTAAAGTTTTATTAATGGATCACCAAGTCGTCACATGGGCCAAGTGGGAGATTGTTAGACTATTTTATGTCCCATGTGATTTATGGTTTGAGTCCCATGAAAAGCATCCAAGATAATGGTTATTGGGTATTAAATTATGGGTCTCAAATGGGTCACATACCCTTTCTCTCTCTTTTTCAACATTAAATCATCGTACTGGTTGGTGAACCATCATGATGGTTTGTGAACCAACATAATGATTCGTGAAGCAACACGATGATTGGAACAATTCATGTATAAGTTTTAGAAAAACTTATGAATAGATACTGAATTATTATCTTAACCATTGAAGAAACATAAAAGAAAGAAAGTAGAGAGAGAATAAAAAAGTCTTAAAAAAAGAACATCAAATCATGGATACAGGTACGTTGAACTTAATCGAACCATAAATGTAATACATACAGAACACCAAAATGCAAAATCTGATTAGAACAAAAAACTAGGGGCATGCATAATTGTTTTCTAAAACACAATAAACTAAATTGGCATGCGATGAAATTTAAGAACAATTTCTAGAAACAAAAAAGTGTGGGAGGTATCTTCTGGCGTTCTCGAATCTAAGCTGGTGGACGCGCGATTTTGTGTTTTCTAGTACCAAATCAAGCAAGCAAAAATAAATCTAGAATAGGAGCATGCAATTTAGTTTAACACAAAACAAATCTAGAATGGGAGCATGCGATTTAGTTTTAACACAAATTAAACAGACACATATGGGAGACGTGGTTTTCCAGAGAATAGAAAACATGGATAATTGGTTTTAATTTTCAATAAATTAAAACAAACCATAATAATCAAGTTAATCAATTAAAGGAGATTTTGATAACATTGTTAAGAAACCAGTTATGATCAAATCACGAGCATAACAGAAAATTAAAATTTTATGTCGTCTTGATTAGATCTTAATAATTTAATAAGTTGAAAAATATGAATTATAAAAATAATTGAATTGTACCTAAATTGAATTCCTATCGAAAGTATTTTAAAGGAGGCAACCATGAGCTGTCCAAGCAGCTACGCTCTAACGATATCTACATAATAGAGAGTAACATGTCATGATCATTCAAATATTATGAATGTTAAATTAATTTAACTAAACCTATAAATGCATGATTATGATGTATATTTTAATTCTTTTGTCATCCAATGTTCTCATACAGTATGGATACAATGTCTACTTTTTAAAATCAAATAATGTTTATTTTTGCTAATTAGTAATTGATTTATACTTGATATTTGAAAGTACATTTCAAATGTCAGATTTATTCTGACCAAAGAATTTCTTAAATCATTACTAATTAAGAAAATGGAACATTATCTCTAATTACTTAAGTGTGACAAATCATTTTATTGACTTACCAACTGTGTTTGTATGGTTTATATGATTTTTAAGTACTATCGATTGAGTTATTATAATTAGAATAGATCATAAATAGTATCAAAACATAGTAATTCTTATACGAGATACTTTGGTAATCTAATGACTAATTACACAACCATTATAATAAGAAAATCCATATATATATAAGTAATATTCCGTTTAGGATCTTCATTAGCAGGTTAGTTCGGTGTACTTAATCACTAATAAGCATGCACATATTTATTTAAGCATCTTCACACTTTTATTTATGAAATAAATTACATAAACTAGTAATAATTTATGAATAACACATAAATGGAAACTAAATATTATAATTATGATCTCATCGTAAATTTAATTGCACACTAATTATTTTAAGAAGTTTATCTTTAGCATTAAAACATCAAATCTAATTAATCAAAAATATAAAGATAAAAAATATCTTTATTACTTTAAATAATAATATTATACATAAAATTGCAATCAACTGCAAAAGCATAAACTAAAGTAATCAGTACAATACCTAATAAATTCGTTGAACACAGAAGAGCATCATAGTTTTAAGCTTACTCATTCTTAAAACTTTCTAATTAAACAATCTATTAGCTAATTAATATAACCGATTTGTTCTTCTTTTCATATATTCGAGACAATTTTGAATGAGTCTTGATGACTAAAACTGCCAGAACTCAATTTTGTTTTGCCACAATCGATTTTAATCAATCAATCAAGTTTAATGGCTCGTATCAGTTGCGTAGAAAATGGTTTTACTTTTACCGAGTGGAGTGACGATTACCCTTTGTTTTCTTACTCTCTATAATGTTTTTTTTCTTTTAAGAAAACGCAGCCTATAATTTAACTCGCTTTGCAATCTTTTATCATCGACTCCTCGGTCAGATGTGACACCTTGTCATCTATTTGCAGAAAGTCTTGACACTCAAAATTAATTATCAAATTGTAAGACTGAAAGCCTCAAATAAAAAAACAAAACACCTCGTATTCTGGAATAGACATGACCAATTTTCTAGAGTTAGTCTTTGATCTTTCTAAAGAGCATGATAGTCATGTTGTTCAAACATACCCGCATGTACCTTTTTTTTTACTGGTTAGATGTTTAAAACATTAGTTTTAATCAATTGTTATGTAATTTTATAATAAATCATTTATTACATTTTTATTCCATATTATACTATGTAATATATTGATATATTGTATTATAAATTTATTATATAAATAAATTGTATAAAATTATTGTTAATTCAAATTATTAAGCATAGTATATAAAACGTAAAATATTATTAAATTATACTAACAAAAATAATATTATTTATATACACAATTTTAATTACAATACACAAAATAATAAATAAATAGACCGGTTTACAAATTATAAATACTCAGTTTACAAAAAAAATTAGAACATAACTAGAACGACTAGCTAGTATTGTACATGTCGATAAACTTGTAATAATAAAAAAACTTGGTTAAAATATACTAAAAATAGTGTGAGTATTAAAACAATACGTTCTAATTAAAGCAAACATCACATAACTTTACTATTCAGGAGATAATAACTTAGCAATTGCATCTTCATCAATTATGTAATACGAGAAAAAAGTACTAAATTCAAACTACAATACAAATAGGAATTGAAAGAAAAAACTATAAGAAATATAATTAATACCCTTTGTTTCCTCTTCATTTCTATAATAATTGGCGCCAAGTAATGTTTTGAATAAAATATCATATTTTCTTATTTTTGCTCGAGTTTCTTGTAATACAGCCTTATGCGCCTTCTTTTCCTGTTGAAATTATTGAATGATTATTTTATTTGATTAGGTTAAAACATTTGACTTAGGGTCATAGTCAATACTTTTGATATAGTTAGAATGTGTGCCAAGTATAGTATTGCAAATGTCTTTTTTGCAATAAACTCATTCCTCTCAGATAAAGATTTCTCTAAAAACTCTTACATCTTATTCTAAAATTAAAAAAAACAAAACCAATATTCAATCCAAATATTATTACTTACTATTACATTTATAAATGAACTAAAATCTTAAACAAAATTTTATACTTATATAATTGCTTTTTACTTCTTGCTAGGTTCCGATCATACATCTCATACATAATATTTAACAAATATATGCAACGAAAATAAAACGAACCTCAAAAACTAGATCTACTCATGCATATAGATATAGAAAAAGAAAAACATAAAATATAAAATATAAAATATAAAATGTTCACATACCTTTATAACGATCTCCTTCGTTCTTTAATCTTCTCTGCATTGGGTTGTCATAAACTACAACAATCAACCATACTGTCTCTAATGAAAGTTCAAACAAAGATAGAAGAATGAAACCTCACTAGGAGATGGCTAGAATTTTTGTTTTGTACTAGTAAATTCAAGAAATCTTGAGAGAGTTAGAGAGAAAAAATGTGTGTGTAAGAAAAAGAATCTTTCTTTTTCTTTTCTTGTGTCTTACATAAGATGCACGAAAATCATTTCAAATTTTTTGCACTATTTGGCCTTCTATAACCCGTATCACTAATAGAAAGTTATAAGAAGTTAATGATCATGAATAGCATACATTAACGGAAGTTATGGGAAGTTAATGACTATGAATAACATGCATTAATGGAAGTTATGGAAAGTTAATAACCTTGAATAGCATGCGTTAATGAAATTTATAGGAAGTTAATGACCATGAATAGCATGCATTAATGGAAGTCAACAACACTTGTTTCTAATCCATTCCATGTAACGTTTTCTACCACAGTCACATCGTGATACAATCCCAAAACACTCTCTCATATCTTGAATTATCATTCAAGATCATTTACTCATTCTTCAAATCTCCTATGTGTGTGACCCATTAGGTTCCCAGTTATGTTGATCATTTGAATTAACACTTAATTCTAGTAAGTCAAGAGCGGTATCTAACAACACGTCATAACCTCCAATTGACCAGAAAGTCAGTGGTTTGACTACGAATCCTTCCATATGCAATGTTGCTATGCAATTTGTTCTTTCACCATCTATACCCCACTTGGTTCAAAGTATGGTCAAAATGTCAACTCCTACTAAACTGACTATGTCACATCTGGTCCAAGTGTAATTAGATCTTGCACTAAGGATCTCATTACTCTATGTATCATTGATGACTCTCTTTATAACACATATCTGCTCTGGACAGAGACTCTTGAGTAATGACCCCGATAAGAGGCCGTGAGTATCATCTCCTTCTATCAAGAGTGACGAATCCTTTATTGGCTACTCATTTATCTTCGAATACCTCAAGCTTTACCCAGTCACTACCTTATGAGCAACCTCTAAGAGGCAATGAGGAATGGAGTCAAAGTATAGGATTAGTATCTAAGATATCCTTAAGCACCTTAAACCTAAGGATATTTACACCATTTTTATGGTGAGACTATCATTGATATTAGAACAGATTATCCATATGATTGTCTTATGGCAGGTCATCCAGTGTACTTACTACTCTTAGCAAGTACCCACATGTTAACTCTAAACAACTCATATTTATAGCTTATGAAATCCACTGCTTAATCTAATCAAGGAGTATAACATGTGCTAGTCTGTAATAATGTCCCGTCTCATTAATCTTATATGACTAGGCATAATTTACATAATAACATAATTACATATGATAGGAATCTCATTATCATGATATCATCATGATTTCCTTCATACTATGTAATATATTAAGAATTTCATTAATCTGATTTAAGAGCAATATCAATTCATAAAGAACATGAACATCAAATTAACGAAAAAGCCTTTTTATTAATCAAAAAGATTTGTATAATAAGTGCTAAAGGTGATTGCCTTTAGATCACTTCTCTAACATATGGTTCCTTCAAAACAAGTGGTGCACTATCTATAACCATTCGAAGCACCAAAATGGTAGGACTATAGTATCTGATAACCATGATTTTATTAAGGTTTTGAATTCTCAATCCTCTAGTCAATTCTTCTTACTATTTAATATACTTTCCTACAATAAACTATTGATATCTCTTTCATATATTTAGCTAATTCATTTCAAAGATCTTTTGTTTTGAAAGATTTAAAAACTCTCTCTTGCTCTATCAATGGACCTTGGGTGGTTATGGGGGACTTCGTTTATATATTATATGCATAGAAAGCAAAAGGTTCCAAACTTCTACTTAAAGAGGTAGATAATGATTTTAGGGCTTGCATTGTTCAATATGGATTCTCAAACCTCACCTATAAAGTAAATTATTTCACCTAGTCTAACAAATAAGAGTGTATGTGGCTTATCTAAAAAGAGTTAGATAGGGGCATCATTAATTCAACTTAGATATCCTTTATCCCTTATAACATTGCCACTTCAACCCTCCTCTTATCTCAAATTATAGTCCTTATGAGGTTTTTATTCCCTTGTTGACATTGAAGATGAAGTCTCCTTTAGGTACTTCAATCACTTATCTAAGTTAGAAGAGTTTGAGGAAGCACTGGGCAAGGGCTTAAAAACTTATGTAGTGGGGTATGAATCTTTTAAACTTATGAAAAAATTACATATCATCAAAGATGAACTGAAATAGCTTCATAAGAAACATTTTAATTGCTATCTACAGTTAACTTAATAAGGCATGAGCTACTTAACATTCAAGAGAAGTTTTCCATTAATCCTTTTCACTTCTCCTTAAAAATTAAGGGGGAAAAGGCTATAACTCTTTGGTGAAATAGAAGGCAAAAACTCACTGGTTGAAGGATGAAGATGATAATACAACCTATTCTTTCAAGCCATTCAATCTAGAAGAAACCCATCCAAATGGGGATGTTTGAATGGATGGTAAAGGCTGAACAATGCAAGTTAGTGAGCATAAGGGAAAACAAAATCTTGGGTTAGCATTTTAAACTCACCCATAAGAGAAGTAGAGAGGTGGAAAGAGAATATAGCTTCTTCAACTTAAGGAAGCTTACTTGTGCACATGATTACCATTAACTATCAATATATTTAAAGTGGATGGAAGAAATATGTTAATACTTCAATGTCAAATCAAAGTTTTTATAAATCTGTTATGTCTTTGATTTATGGTCACCTTGCCCTATACCCTTATTCTTTTGTGTCTACATGCAGAGCCAATATTTTAGGGTATAAATAAAAATTTTCTTTAATTTTTCAAAAACATACAAATTATTTAAATTCTAGCAGCCCTATTGACATTTCAAGCTAAAACTAATTTTTTAATTTTTCTAGAAAACATACTAATTATTAAAGTTCTAGTAGTCCTATTGACATTTTGTGTCATATCTACATAATCACAACTAACCGTTACTTAAATGCAATAGAGTTAACGAGCCTTATAAGCAAATGAATATAGCACAATTTCAAAATCATAGAAAAAGTATCAGCATATACATAAGCACTTTGGCAAGTAAACCTCATTTCTTCTTGACCAATCTGGGTAACATCAAAAGGAAAATTGTTCCATTGTATCAATACAAATCCGTAGAATTAATAAATTGATATTATTTTCAATACAAACTTTTTTCTTGTGGGTTGATTTTTTGTAGGAAAGATGATGTCAGATAAAGTTGTGATCCTACACCGACACAAATGAAAATCTTTCAGACTAGTTTGAGATTAGATTTATAAAAGAAGTATGTTAAACGTTACAACCATAAAATAGGTAAAGCCTCATAAGAGGGCCCCTAAATAGATGTGCAAGCAGTTGGGAATGACTTTTTCTTGCCAAGAAGTATAAAGGAAGTACATTTTCAATTATATTCATAATTGTATTGAATTATTATTTCCTTTTTAATAAAATTGAACTTTTAACGTAAATTTTTATGGTTACTTTTGACGTATAAATGTAGTAACTTGGGTTCATAATTTAGTATATTATTAACCCTTTTATATAAAGACAAAACCCAAATAGAAGATTGTTATCCATAGTATGGAAAAGAGAAAAAAAAATTAGTTAAACGTATGATAAATTTCATTGTAAGTTTATTATCTTAAGTACGAGTACACAAAGAAATACAATTCTGCGATTAAAGAAGTGTTCATTTACTGGAGTTATAAGAATCATGTCTTACGCAAGCGATCCAACAAGAGAATCTTTAGATGGAAACACTGTTGGGAATTCCTCTGCCTGTAAGCCCAGTTTCGCTAGTAGGAAATAGCAGAGTGTATGGCATCTTCACAGGACCAACACGGTTCTTAAAGTTTACATCTTTGTTCATGTCAAGGATCCTGTCCTCAATCTCTGCCAACTTCTTACCAAATTCTTCAAATGCTTTTAATGGTTCTGAGTCTGTTGTCCATTCAGGGGTGTCTCGCTGTCCAAGGTACACTTCATCAGATGAATGTCTTGAAAGGATTTCTATCAGAGATATACCAAGAAGCGTCTGAAGTTCGGCAGTAATAGTTTTCAGGAATGCCTTGTCAGGATTTGACTTCAGCTCTTCATATTCAGGAGACCCTTCTTCGGGCATCAACCTGCGGCTTATGGTTGGACGGTTAGGCAAGTATCCTGCATAAGGGTATTGTCCGAAGTTGACAGCAGCATGAAGTGCAGAGGCAATCCAGATGATAATGGTGCACGATTCTATCAATTCTTCCCGATTCTGCATCTTCGGCCACCATGGTTCGTCTTTCTTGTCTCCATGGCCTACTTCCCGGAGCTCCTTCCACCAGGATTGGAGTTCGAGGTCTTCTCGAACCATTTCATTCCTTGGATAATAGAAGCAGCAGTAGTTCTTCACCCATTCTCTGATTGCCGACCATATCTCAAGCCCATCAACAGCATAAGGGTAGTCTTTTATCAAAAGGCGAACACCGTGTGGAGAGTTTTCATCCTCAACTGCCACTCCCCTAGAAATGGAAAAGCAGTTATATGGCCATATATTACTGAAATGAAATAGCTACAGTGATAATGAAACGCAATGAATAACCTTTACCTCTTTTTGAGATCTTCAGGCAGAGCTTGTTCAGGGAAAACCCAGTTGTTTTTGTAAATTGCGGATGACATTTCCATGGCATACATTCCAGGAAAAACAGTTGCCTCAAAGAGTCCACCACCATTAATGAGAATCTGCCTAGCCAATGCATTAATATTCATCGTATCCCTGAAGTGAGGATGCAAAAGTTTATATATTGGATGAAGTACACTCAGTTGCCTATTCGTTGCGATCACAAATGGCTCAATTACTGCATGAGTATGCAACCTATCATGAACGGAACATTATGTATTAGAAAACTCATCTGAAAGAATTTTGGTCTAAAAACTTAAACATTTTTCAGTAGTTTCATACCAGTGGCTTATAAGCTGATGATTTCCCGAGTCATTTACAGTAACATAGGCTTTGGCCAGCTGCCAAACGGAACCTTCCATACCATCTTCAGCAGGTGTGAAGACTTTGCTAATATCTCCAAACTGATCTCCATCAGGATGAGGCAAGCTCAACTCAATTGCGAGCGGCTTCAAGGTCCCATCATTTTTCAAGAAAATTAGTGTTCTTGAAGCATAAATCTTCCTAGAAGCAATTGTGTTTATACGCCTCACGTATGGCATCAGTGAATCGTGATGATCCAGTATGAAAAGCTTATTTTTCTGGATTGCCTATTTGAACAAAAATTATTAATTGAATCAAGTAATATCAGAAGAAACTTGCAACATATTGAATCAGCCGGTTCGAGCTGAGAACTACTGCTAGACCCTCGCAACGTGAATTCAAATATTTCCGTAAGAAAGAAATAAGACCAACAAAAGTAATGTCAGGAACGTTACCGTCATTATGCTCAGTCCATCTATATTATTCTTTATGTGCTCCTCGGTTATGAAACTATTTTGATTGCCATATACTTCCCTGCTTAGGTGGCTTTTTGGAGGGAATTCCTGTCATCCAATTAATATTGATGAACGAAGAATAGAAAGGTAGAGAGCAAGAAAAGAAATGGAACACAAGATAATTTCTTTTCTCCATAACCAACTTTAAAGATAGCAAAAGACCAAACTGTAAGTGCTTGAATCTACCTCTAAGCGGCGGAGAACAACAGGGTTCACTCCAGCCAACATTTCTCTGGCAAATTCCTCGTCAGTCCTCCAAGCAAAAATATTATCTACACCAATTACCGAAAGAACACAATAAGAATAAATAAATGGTGGCATGCATGCAATTAAAACATTGTAACATTATTTAGGTTCATTTTTGTACCTTCGATAATTTGAGGCATTGGGAATTTAAGAAGCCCTTCCCCATCAGTTCTGAAAATTTCTTTGAGTATTTCCAAAGGAATGTTTTTCTTGATATTATCTAGTAGGGGACCATCAGGTGGCTCAATCCCTCCCTCATAAAGTCTTAGGACATCATCAAAAGAGTCAAACTCACTGGGTGTGCTGTCACAAAGTGACTCTAGCTCAGGCTTAATAAATTGAACGATGGATTTCAGTGCATAGGCAAGGAAGTCAGACATCTTCAAATGACCAAATCTTTCATCCCTCGGAACATATATGTCCAAACTCGAGAGAGTCGACAGCCTGCTTTCGGTTCTTGGATCTGCTCGGTCAAGATAAATGAACTCATGATCATGTCGTAAAGATAACCATAATTAATTAGTTTTTGGTTTGATTTCTTAACTTTCAGGGATGAGGCTAACTAATGATAGTGACTTTGATAGATCATTAATTACCTGTCTTTGTTGGTGGTCGGCCTGTTCTTCCTCTGCGAGGGTAAGGATGTGCACTGGAACCCCCAAGAACTGGTCGGGCATACATTTGACCCCTATCAGGATCCCCCAAGTCATTGTAATATGCATAATCATACACACGGTCCCATTCCTGGAGCTCTCCAAATCCATCCCCTCTCAAGTTCAAAAGCTCTTCTTCTCTGTACTTTTTCAATGGCAATGGTGTCTCATGAGGCAGGTATGTCTACACAAATATAAGAAACCCGTTACCTTAGAACACAATAACCAAACTAGCTCCAACTTAGTCAGATAGCAGGATAGAAGTGTAACTCTTTTGTTATCAAAGTTTGATAGATTGTCTCTTGACAATTTCCAATGTCAATTTAAGTCACTGCCAGCTAAATTAGTGATCGAAGTAAGTCACCAACCAATCGGAGATTTCAAAATAAAAAAAGAAAAGATTACCCTGTTAGCAAAGAAAACACGATCTTTCTTGTAACGTTTGGCAGGATAAACCCAGGAGTTGCAAACAAAGCGGATGCGACCTTCTCCAGGAACATCTTCAAGTGTGAGGGTTTTAAGGTAGAATTGACTATGATGATTATTTCTTATGATGAATGCCCCTGGAGCTCCAAAATCATCATCATTCCATTCAAAGGTAACTCCGAAAACTGACTCTCCTGGGGTCAAGGGCGGGATCTCTGTGTCCCAGTCTTCCAAATTTGCAGGCTTTCCTAGTTTCGCTTCCAAGCCATGCTCTAAAAGGTAAACCAATATCCACATTACACTTGGCTAGCTACCCGTAATAAATAACATCCGTATAAATTATATCCCAAAAGCTTATGCAAGTTGTTGCACAGCAATCATAAAAGGATTTTAAATGAGGGGCCATAATCATTGATAAGCCTAGACAATTGTTATTATTTTTAATAAGACAATGAAGACAAACTATATAGATTTATTGGAGATTCTGGCTCCTTCTCGCACATTATCCTTTCTGGGACATAGTTGCCTCCTCCATAAGATTAAGATATACATCACACACGTATGTGGGTTTTGATCAAGGCATATATGTAACTAATCCAGTAAAAACTTGATCTGTTACCGGGTGTTATAATATAAGGCATTTAGCATCACTTCGTATGTTTGGTATTAATTAAACGTTGTCAGCTTTTGCATGTCTGTTCACTGGGATAAACTAGTCACCTTCTCACGATCGAACAACCGTAAGATGGCTTTTGCAGAGAAGGAAAAGGTCTCACTTGAAGAAACTTCAATTCAAATTCTACATTTAAACATTCACATTATAAAGCTGCGTACATATGTAGTGAAACTCTTAGTACTAGAAAAATATAAAGAGAGTTAGGATAGAAATATAATCTATTGGCATATAGCACATAAAAGGTAGCGTTTTATATCTTATTATAATTAGGATGCATAAAAGGAAGTGCATGAAGAGAAATCACTGCTGAACCTTGTGATTAGGCCAAACGAAACTTAAAAAATGTGCCTAAACCTTCTTATTATAGAAAGAAAATAATAATTAGGAGACACGAGAATGTGCAACGAAAAATTGACTCATTTTCTAGGACGGTGCCTTATGCCCTGGTAGGCCAAACCAGAAATTCTTTTAATAAACAGTTAATTTACTGTTTCCTGTCATGAGATCACAAGGTATAATTAATAAACCGTACCTGCTCCTATCCCAACTGCCACTTCGAATTTATTCCTTTTAAAATCATTTCAGTGCCGAGATAACAAAGTAATGAAAAGATAAGGAAAACATGTAAGCTTTCCATCTTCCGGAAAAGAGAATGTTATGAAAGTGTAGGAATTTGATTCCTCTTCTCAATATGATGATAACTATGTAAAAAGGTAACATTTCTCAATGCTAATTCGTTCTTTATCTTGAACCGTTCATCTAGTTTCTCACATCTTAAACGCTACATTAAAAATAAAAAAAAGTAATTTATATCTCCTTCTTACTGCCAACAGTTCTTGATGAACTTGGCTTCTTATATAATTTTCTTGAAATGCATGGCATGCATATGTGCTGTCTTCTTGTTTAACTATGCTTTCGATCGGATATTTCACAATAATAAGCTGAAATTAACTAGCAAATATACCTCACAACCCAGATCGGTTCAGGAAGCCATTGAAACACGAAAAGAATTAATTAGCAAAGCTAATTATATGCAATTATTATGAAAGGGAACGTACCAGGTTCAACATGAACAGAACTAATGAGTTGCAGAGACACGCCTTGGCCGACAAACTCGTGGAAACGATCAAGAACCTCTGCGTTAAAGTCGTTGAAGTCCAAAGTGTTCTTCTTCATCAATACGCTTCCTTTGATCTTTCTACTGGTATCAGCATCACCACCGGTGATCGCTTCGATGATATTTTGCAACATATCTCTTGCTTAAAGGGACCTTGCCAGCTTGCTAGAACAAGTTCTTGAAGATTTACAATTAAAAAAAAAAGTATAACTTGGCTTTTTAATTGTGAAGCTGCGAATTGGGGTGGTGTGTGGGTTGGTATTTATAGATAAGCTTTATGGTGAAGTACTACTGTATGGGTGGCAAGAGTGGGTCTGTCCAATTTTATATTATTTTATTGTGTCTAATGAATCTCAACTATTCATTTATACGAGATTCGCATTTATTTATATAAGACCTATGCAGGACTCATATAAATAAATAGCTGAGATTCATTGGACACAATAAGATACCATAAAATTGGACAGAGGATCTAGAGTCGAGGCAACGACCAAAAATTTTAATTTGACATGGTAAAATGTTTCTTCTGTTATTTTTCCAGGAATTTTAATTTGACATGGTAAAATGCTTCTTCTGTTTTTTTTTCCAAGCAGAAAAAGGTCAAAAGGGAACGTACGTAGGACTACATAATTATTGGATCATACAATCTTACTGAGTTTATATTGTACAAGACTGCCAATTCAATTCCAAGACATTTTTCTATATACCAAAGTTGCTATATAGTGGATTAAATCTGAAAATCATTTTTTCATACATATAAACTTGATACAAGTTAAAGCTAGTTCTGTGCGTTAAGAAGTAGGTTTTTGTTAACTTGTGAATTTTTTTTTTTAATGTCATCAACACCAACAATCTGTAAGTGTAATTGTAGTTGGAATGATTTCATTTATGAAAATTCTATGCTCTAGTTAGAATAAATAGAGGTATATGAAAATGATAAAAGCATTATACGTATCTATATCTTCTAGGTTAAATCTAGATCAGGGTTTTAAAGAAAACAAAAAATTGGTACGTTGGAAACAGAGATGGATTATTATGTTAGAAGAAATTAATGCTGCAGGGAAAGATAATGTGTGTTATGACGTGGAATCCATTAGTGTGAGCTTGTTCCATTTCCTAACTTGTATTGGAAATTTCTTCAAAATCATCCAGGTCTTTTCGTAGTTATCTTGCGAAACGTGAGAGATGTTTGGTTGAGACAACAAAGCTGACGACAAAATTTCACCATGACTTTTTCTCGAGGAATTCTAGTCAAAAATCTCTCGTTTCATAGGCCATTTTTTTAAAACCAAATCATACCCACCCAACCTACAAAACTTGACCAAGAGATTTACCTTACATTGATATAGATCCGTTGCATGGACTAAATCTTTATTTATGCGAGTGGTAAGAGATCTAAGTTTCTCAAAACTGGACCAGATCGGTTGGTCCGATCGAAAATAGTCTGAACCAATTAGTTATTCAGTTTAATTCTAATCATAAAAATAGTCTTCATCAGTTAGTCATTCAGTTCAATTCTAATTAATAACTTCTTTGTATAAAAACCAGCCGTTTTATTAGAGAATTAGTCGATTTTTCATTGAACCGGTCAAATTAGTTATATAATAACTTAAATTTCAGATTTAGTCACGAATGAAACTCTCTCGTGTCCTCCACCATCTTCTTTCTTCTCATTTTTCATCGCAGCAAAATCAGCTTTCTCTCTACCATCTTTTCCATTTCTGTCCATCTTCACCAGATCTTGCCGTCATCCTCCATTTTTGGCCATCTGTGGTGCCTATCACGGTGTTGTCAGGGATAACGCCGCAAGTATTGTTATTACAACCCAGTTTGGGTGATGAGAAACAGTCATCATAGCCATTGGCTCCAGCCAATGAGCACAAAGTAGAACGACAACGTGTTGGCTGATACATTGTTGACACGTAATTTCGGTCACAATCAACCCATAAGAACTGGCTCCTGAGATCAACAGTGAGGTTGATAGGTAATAAAAGGGTTCGTTGTTCTATTTTGGTAATGTGTTGATTGGTGTTAGAATCTTTGGAAATTGGAAGGACGAAAGCCTTGGGACGAAAAGATTGTTGAGCCTTAATGGACTCTGTAGAAAAGAAGAAGAGAAATAATTCTAATTAAATACCAATTATGTTCAAATAAGATTCAATATCTTATATTGATCCTTATTTATTAAATATCT
>JANSVA010000006.1:22207626-22228512 GCA_025504915.1 Erythroxylum reticulatum
TATATGGAGGCCATATTATGCATGAACATGCCGAGATAAGTTTACACACTCATAACTCGTCCCAATTTACTATTTTATCCTTCCCATCGGTGATGGGATGTTACAATAAATGCTTATTACATTAAAGGGAGAAGTTTATAGAAAATCAAAATACCTGAAAAATGCTTCAAACACGACAAAAACAATCTTCAAACTAAGAAGCAAAGTGAGGCCACATGTAGTTAAATTGTTTGGCGATGGTATCAATACACTCTTTTGGTATGAAAGATGGTTGGCTACTGGAGTTTATGATGATATTAGTGAACTTAATTCAATCAGAAATATCATTAGTGAAGATTAATATGTTCCTTATGCTCTACCACACAAAACTAAGATTTGATTAAGGATTTGACGCTCTAGTTTGCATAATTAGATCAACAGCAATGAATTCAAGGAAAATAAGATAGATCTTAACTAGTGGGCTTTGTTTAAACATGGTAAATTCACTAATGTGTCTTACAATGAGCTTTTTCAAGAGTGGGGAAATATAATATCAGAGTATAAACTAGTCTAGTGCAAGTATATGTTACCTAGAGCTTCAATCACAATGTGAAGAGCTATCAAAAATAAACTGCTTACAATTGATAAATTGAACAAGTATATGGCAATACCAAATAGATGTGTATTATGCAAGCAAGAGCAAGAAAGTAGTACTCATACACGCTTCAAATGTCAATTCACTCAAATCTTAGTAGGACATTACTAGAAGACACTTGTTAGGAGATACACTAGATGAATGGGAGTAGATTGTAGCTTGGGTGTTCAACTTTGAACATACAAGATAAAACAAGACAGTAGTGTTTCTTTTTTACTTCATCATGTCTGGTGCATGCTTTGTGAGATGAAATAAATAAGAGAACCTTCAAAGGCATTGAGAAGCAACATTGAAGGCTAAACAAAGAAACACTTAATGCAATCAAGTACCTTGTCACATTTGAAGATAAAATGCAAATTCATTCCAGTCTTATGTTAGTATGGGATTAATGACTATTATGTGCAATTGAATTTTGATTCATAATGTAATATAATATTTTCCCATTATTTTGTTAGCCCATTTGAGTTGGTTTATACTTGTAACACTTATTATTGCCTTTAATAGCTAAATTTAATTTACAATTTTTCAAAAATAAAGTCTAAACAATGAATTATATTTATGATAAATTAAAATTTTAATGTTTTATTTATGTAATTTATAGCTAAACACTAATATAACGGAATGAACTTCGGCCTTGCTAACGAGATGTATGTTACCATTTTGACATATACAAGTGGAGTCTGGTGATTAGTTGGCAGACTGCTCTGCTAATTTTCTTGCACCAGATTAAATAGGCTGCTTTCTCAGTGGGTATTATTAGGTACAAAGCTGAAGCTTTCTCTGATGCGCCATTTTCATGGATGAAATCCAAATGGGTCATTCACAAACTCAATACCTATCTTCCCTTTTGCCCAAATTCCCTCAGGTCTCCATTCAAGACCGAAATCCTTGGCAACCTATCTTCAAAAACTTCCACTTTTGTGCTAGACCATGTAGATATAAGCCTCCTCTTGTCCCTTTGTTCAAGAGAAGGCTATCTCCACCTGGGTTCTTCTCTTCATGCATCCATTGTCAAAATTCATGAATTTGATCTTCACGTCCACTCTGGTTTTCGTAATGCTGTTGTTATATGGAACTCCATCTTGTCGATGTATTCGAAATGTGGGGTGCTAGTAGATGCTGTTAAGTTGTTTGAGGAAATACCTAAGAGAGATACTGTTTCGTGGAATACCATTATTTCAGGATTTTTACGGCATGGGGACATGAGTGTAGGTTTTAGTTTTTTAAAACAGATGCAGCATTTAGGTATTTATCGGTTAGATCGAGCCACTTTAACTACTGCGTTATCAGCATGTGACAGGACTGAGTTCATTTATATTAGTAAGATGCTGCATGGTTTAGCTTTTTCAATTGGCCTCGAGTGGGAAATAACTGTCGGGAATGCATTGATAACGTCCTACTTCAGATGTGGGTGTTATGGTTCTGGGAGGCAAGTATTTGATGAGATGCTTGAAAGGAATGTGGTCACCTGGACTGCCATTATGTCGGGGTTGGCGCGAAATAAATTGTATGAGGATAGCTTAAGAATGCTTGTCAAAATGCGTCGCCAATTGGTTGAACCTAATCTTTTGACATATTTGAGTTCATTGGTGGCATGTTCTGGCTTGCAAGCATTAATGGGAGGGCGTCAAATTCATGGTCTTGTTTGCAAACTTGGAATTGAATCAGAAATGTGCATCGAGAGTGCACTCATGGATATGTACGCAAAATGTGGCATTGTGGAAGATGCATGGCAGATCTTCGAGTGTGCTGAAGAATTTGATGAAGTTTCCATGACTGTAATTCTTACAGGTTTTGCGCACAATGGTTTTGAGGAACAAGCTGTACACATGTTTGTGAAAATAATGAAGGCAGGATATGAAATTGATCCAAACATGGTTTCAGCTGTACTAGGAGTATTTGGTGAAGATAATTCTTTAGCTCTTGGTAAACAAATTCATTCACTTATTGTCAAAAGAAGCTTTGGCTCAAATGTGTTTGTCGGAAATGGTCTTATCAATATGTATTCAAAATGTGGAGAAATTGATGATTCAGTGAAAATCTTTAATCGAATGCAAAGAAGGAATTTAGTTTCTTGGAATTCTATGATTGCTACTTTTGCTTGTCATGGGGTTGGCATTAGAGCCCTGCAACTTTATGAAGTGATGAGATTAGAACGAGTAGAGCCAACAGATGTCACATTCCTGTCCTTGCTTAATGCTTGTAGCCATGTGGGCTTGGTTGATAAGGGTATGGAGTTCTTAAAGTCCATGACTGAAGTTTATGGAATTAGACCTCGATCAGAGCACTATTCTTGTGTTGTTGACATGCTTGGCCGGGCTGGTCATCTGAGTGAAGCCAAGAATTTCATTGAGGGATTACCGGTGAAATCTGATGCACTTGTTTGGCAGGCCTTGCTTGGTGCTTGCAGTGTCTATGGAAACGCTGAAATAGGAAAATATGCTGCTGAGCAGTTGTTCCTGTTAGAACCTGGTAAGCCAGCACCATACATTCTGCTGGCAAATATGTATTCTTCCGAAGGTAGGTGGAAGGAAAGAGCAAGAACTATTAAAAGAATGAAAGAAGCTAGGGTGGCAAAAGAAACAGGTATAAGTTGGATTGAGATTAAAAATAAAGTTCACAATTTTGTTGTTGGGGACAGGATGCATCCACAATCTGAAATCATAAATTTAGTTTTGGAGAAGTTGTTTGAACCTATGCGAGATGAAGGTTATGAGCCAGAAAAGGGGCTTTTGAAATACTACCTGCATGAAGGGGAAAGCAATAACTGATGATTAACATGCTTGCTACAAGACCTGAATTAAACATTTAGAAGAAACAAAGAGGAACAGGTGCTTTAACATTTCTCTCTTTAGTTTCTATTGTTACAAATTAATGTAAATTTAGCAAGCAAAAATAATCATTTGGTGTAAGTGCCTTGTGTACCGTATATATTTATTTGATAACAAGGATGATATTACAATACTGAATCCAATAATCAGTTAATCAAATGACGACAACATAGTTTGATGAGGACGGAAAATATTATTGCCGCAACACAAGTTATATGAAAGAGACACCAAGAAGCAATGATTCAAACGCATCACTTAAACGAATTTCCTCCAACTCTCTAAAAGTATTGAATGTTGAGGAAGTAATAACAACTAAAAATTTGCCCCCTATTTTATGTAAAATCTCAAGTGAACAAAAATCATTTCTACTTAGTATACAACCACCGTTTGCAACATCCACTGCTTGAAAAATATAATGATATCTAACTAATTGAAAGAAAGAAAAACGAATTGAATAATGAAGCCAAGTCCTTGTCTTCTTTCTTTTTTTCTTAGATAAAAAGACATCAATAAGAGTGCTTTTATGAATTTTATTAAATTTTCCTGTAATTTAGAAATTTCGTGAGCCTAGTGTATTTTTATGAAAAATTTAAAATAAATCATTTTTATTGTCCTTCTCATTAAGTGCTATTGAGATGACCTATAATGTCATATCAATATAGTAAGATCTACTTTATAAATAAAATAATAAATTTCATTAACACAATACCTATTTGATCGCTCATCAATTTTTTATTCAAGTTAATTTATTATCATTTTCTTAAATTTTATTTTCCACCAGCCCAAAAGTTATTTCATCCTAATCGCCATTATTTCCTCCATTTTTCTTAAAACTTTTTGGTGGAAGACTTATGATGGTGCAACAATCAATGGTTTGTAATTGAATGATTGTTGTGGCTGCGATGAGATGTAATGATGGTGTAAGTATGATTGTTGTGGCTGCAATGAGGTGTAACGATGGTGTGAGTATGATCAATGCAGTCTGCAATAATGAATGTGCACAATGGTGGACATGTGAAGTGTGATGCAATTGGGTATGTATCGAGCTATTTTTCCACTATCTATTGTTAATGTTATCAAGTGATAAGTGTTAATTAGATTATATTTTTAGCATAATTTTGAGAGCATTTACTTGTGTTATGATGTTTTCCTTGGAATTGGTACTCAATGGAACTTGTATTTTATTTACAAACATTGTTTTAGCTCCACACTGAAAAAGCAATGAATTTGAGTAAGTTAGATCTAATTTGGAGAAGTTTTGACGTAATTTTAGTGGAACGTGTATCTAAAAAAGACCTAAGTGAACGGAGTATTACGAAACCACTTAGAAAATTATCGATATCGAGAATTAGTAACTAGGTTTCGAATTCCACTAAACCCTTAACAGATTGATCTTTTATCATGCAATTATTTTGTTGATTAGTTATACCGTAGAGACTCCTATGCTTATAGTCGAATTTGAGTCTACTAACAAGTAATCCTAATGTCTCTAATTGAATTACTCAGGTTAATTCTTATTGGATTGCATTACCAATTTATGAGTCCCTCTAGTTTGACCATAATCTAGAAGATTTATGTCATCCTATTTCTAGGTTGCAGTCAACTCTTTCTAATTATAGTAGATCTATTCTCACTATGATTTCTCAATCTCTATGTACGAAATTAGATTATGATATAATATTATTAGGTTATTAGAACATAAATAAAACACGTAATCATATCACAATATATTAAACAACCAATTGCATTAATAAAAGAATCAGATTATATCAAAGTATTAACATAAGATTCATCTAACCTAAATACTAACTTGACATTTAGTTATACATGATTGAATACGAAATCAAACATATAAAAACTGAAATACGAATCAAAAACAATGGGTTAATAATTCTAAATCTCCCTAATTGTCTTCTATCGAATGTTCTTATGATGTAGACGTTTGATCTTATATTTCGATAGATCTTTCAATGATTTCTTTATATTTTTCTACTTTTCTGAACCAAAATCATCACTTGAGAACGAACTCCACGTCTGAAATCACCTCCAAGAGTTTGCTCTAGCTATCCCGTACCAACTACCTCCTCTTTCACCTCCCAAAATGTCTCTTTATAAAGAAATTTACGGTTATGGGGAGATGCACGGTCTCTTTCATGATTGTGCATCAGACTGTGTGTAACAAAAAAATCTCTAAATATAGTGAAAGTGCACAGTTTGGGAGAAGTGCAAGCACACATGCATGACTATGCATCTCTTCTACGCGTTGACTGTTTGTTTTATGTCATGTTTTCGTCCAAATTCTTTTTCTTTAAGACTATTTGTTTTATGTCATGTTTTCGTCCAAATTCTTCTTCTTTAAGTCTATGAAAGCAATTATACTCTGTATATACACTTGGAGTAAATTAAGTACTTAATATACAATAAAAGTATAAAAAATCAAGCAAAATACATCAAACATGGGTGGTAACATATAGTCAAATATCCATCTATTAAACATCCTCTCACTTAAGTTTTTGCTTGTCCTCAAAAAATTAATATTTAAATTTATAAATTGACAACATCAATCCATCATCAATTGCAACCTGTCCATTTATACTATACATCATCATATCTTATTGAATCAAATTAATATACAAGCATAATCAAATTATCCTAAAATTAATTTCGTAAGAAATATTAATAGTAATCACCTCAATAATCGCATTGAAATCCAAAACATATATCTTTACACCTTTACCAAGATTTCACTCAATACACTCAAGTGTTTAGGATGAAATGTATTAGAACTCTTAATCAATGCATAGTAAAATTCTAACCATAGGCTTGCAATAAAATCATATCTCCACCACTTATGTACAAACAAGAAACAATAATCAAAAGGTCTTTGTGGAGGTTGTAATAGGGGTTTAGGTACTATATGATTGGTATAATAAGAGGGGTTTAAGTGAAGGGAATGTACTCAAAGAAATATTACAAGACTTGTTTACAAAACACATAGGCCCTTTCATCACAAATGTATTAGTACCATAAACTTTTTCTTTTTTTCTTTTTTGTTTTTTATGGTTTCTTTTTACAAAATTTCAAGTAGTACCATAATTCAACAAATATTGGACCTTTTATAAATTACAAGTGTCAACAAGTAAATAATGTAAATAACCTTCAAGGTTCATAACAATAAAAAGATCTTCACAAAAAATTATATAAAGTTTTATAATTTGGGTTTAAACAATGAAAAAGGCTATGGCTGAACTTAGCTATTCCTAAAGGTAAATTTTAGGGTATGGTAATTTCAAAGAAATAGGTTAAGCAAGTTGGTGAATCTAAGTTCCATTATCATGTTAATGCTTCTAATTTAACAAATATGGTCTTAATATGCATAATAAAAGCAAGTTATAAAATTATCCTATTATACATGATATCAAACACATGAAAGAATAATAAGATCTTTTAAAAATATTTGAAAATATGCTCTTCAAGCTCAAAAGCTCATGAAAAAGAATGGGTATATGTGTGCAAATAATATGCAATTTCATTCAACTTGAATGTTTCAATGATTAAGAGAAGTATGACATAGAAAACTAAATCTATTCTAACCATCATCCTTTTACACATTAATTCAAATCAATATTTAACAAGGAAATCTAGTATTCATGGACAGATTTCAACCAATTCAAGATTTCAACTACAAAAATTTATAATCAAGATTATAATAAGCTTAAGGAAATCATGTTAAGATTCATTAAACTTATTCCCACACTTAAAGTTGTACATTATCCTCAATGTACACAATATGAACATGTGTAATGAGTGAGAGGGTTGAGTTGGTACTTTCCTGAATATAAGGATTTCTCTTATTCTGATCCATCTAATATGAAATATATAAAGATTTCTCTTATTCTGATCCATCTAATATGAAACCATCATCTTTGCAAAACATGAAAGAAAAGGTTAAAAAGAAACAAAAGAAATAACATAACAGAAATAAAATCCTATACTAACATGAAAGCAAAAACAAAATAATATAGAAATTGCAATAAAATTAAAACTAACGTATGGGTTGCCTCCCATGCAGCCCTTTTGTAACATTAGCGCGATGTGACATACACATTTAGCATCTTCTTGGATCAATAATTAGCGGCTTTCTTCCACCTTTTCTCCACAAAGCAATTTCATAACATGTAAGCCAGCCACCTATTTTAAGATAATAACAATGACATAATTTATCAAATGAATAAATCTAATTTCAAGCAATAATGTCCTTTTTAATGACAAATTGTTAATAAAATGAGGGATAATGAAACTCCATGAATCATTGATTGGCTCGAACAACTTGTCTTTAAGGAATTGGGAATCTTCCGTATTTAAGGTCACTACCAATACCTCATCAGTAATTTTATTACTTGGTTCCTCCACCAGTTCTTCCTCAACCTCCTCTACCCACTCTTCTTCTTCTTCCTAGATAGAGGTTTCTAGCTCATCTTCTTCAATTATCTTCCTCCACTCCTCTAATTTCTCTTCTTGAATGAAGGTTTCTTTGTCTTCTTCTTCAGCAGGCTCTTCTTCACAACTAAGGGTGATTGCCTCTAGGTTGATAATATCAGTTTCCATAGAACTAGGCAAATTCCTTTGTATCTTGTCAGATAATATATCCACTAGTTTTAATTCACCATATTCTGTATACGAGCCTTCATTTTCAGATGTGTCGTGGTTGAATCTTGAATAAACTTGATCATCATATTTTTCAGAATAACAGTTACCTCCTCACCTTTTTGACATGTATCTTCTTCATTCATGAAATCAATTGTTGTCTCTTCTTCACTATGAAATAGTTAGAAGCTTAAATTATACTTATCATATGTAGGTGAAGAAATTCTCGCATCGAATTCTCATTGACTAGCTACTCTCTTGGCAAGGCATTCCATTAATTTATCTGTAACACTTCCTTTTTCTTCCGGAAGCTCTTTTTTAAATATCCCTCTATTTATAAAGCTAATCCTTGTCTTTTCTTCACTCTCAAATTTGTGTCAATCAACTTTCATTTCAGCAAGGATTTCCATTAATTTATCTTGCAGAATTGGCTCGTTAATTGGAGGTATTTGATGTTATAAGTATTCAATTGGAGCGTGATTATTCCATCCGCAAGCATAAGAGTTGCTCCACTCTGAATTGTAGTTGCTCTTGTATACTACACTATAAGGTTGATAGTACACGCTCGGTCGCTCCCATTTA
This sequence comes from Erythroxylum reticulatum, assembly GCA_025504915.1. Lineage (NCBI taxonomy): Eukaryota > Viridiplantae > Streptophyta > Magnoliopsida > Malpighiales > Erythroxylaceae > Erythroxylum > Erythroxylum reticulatum. The sequence continues at coordinate 22,216,321 of JANSVA010000006.1, forward strand.
TGTGTTGGTGCTCGACATTCATGATTGTAATGATAACTCCTACCAATGTCATAACACGGCCTAAACGTGGTTACGTTTATGAAAATATATGAGAATATCTCTTTTTCCAATATGGTGATGATATAGATCGCGACGACATATTCTGGCTCCCATAAAAGTACTATCCACTTCATCCTTTCATTGTGAGCTATGGTTATGACAATGAGTCGTAATTCATACAATAAACCACAGCTCAAGATCAAATAGAGAAATTCAAAAGATAATTAAATTAATAAGCCACAAATAAAATAAGATACAATACAATAAAATAAAATAAAATAAATACAAAAGGTAAAATTAAATTAAAATAAAGATAAAACAAAATGAAATGAAAATGTCTAGAGTAACAACATTCAAGCTTTCCTAATATCAAAGTCTCCTGCAATAGCACCAAAAACTTTTTTTTGAAAAATTAAATTGAATTAAAATGAAAGAGGTTTAGTACAACCATTATCCTTCTAAAAGGATATCATAACATACACAATACAACATCGTAAACTCAATACACGTCACCGTGTACAAAACTTTCTCAAGTATTCTCGGATGGTCCTACAATGAGACAGCAAAATTCCCTTTCAGGGCTTCACCAGACGTTTCCAAATTAGGGCTCTAAGTCTCCTTTGTCAATGTCTCCAAATGGATATAGAGGTAAGCTCTTTCTAGCATGATCTTAGTAACTACATCTTCTCTTTTCGTCTTCACTCATTTTACCTTTTTATGAATACTCAAAAGGTCTTCCTACATGTTAAGGCCCTAGTTACAAACTCGCTTCTCCTAACTACACATTTTCAACACCCACAAGGGATCTAACGTAAGGATCTCATCGACGAGGTACTCCATAAGGTAAGACTTCGATTTTGGACTTCTTCATAACTGATGTGGGTATGGTATCTAGCTAAATTAGGGAGTAGAAATTTTATGCTCTTTATACTAGGTAATCTTGGATTTTGGTTAGAGTCTCCAAGAAGTGGCTAGGCTCCTGCGACATTTCTTCTCCAATTGGTTAATGACCAGTTGTTCTTTAATATTATTAGAGATGGTTTCCGAGAGCGTAAGTAACCCTCTTTCGTGTGTAAGTCAATTATGTAATAATTGCATGGGTACGACGTAGATGTAGCTAGTATTGGTAAGTATGGATTGATCTTATAAAGACTATGAATACTAGTACTTACCCTTCCCTTATTATCTAGTCTAAGAATTGATTATATATTTTTAATGAAAAGAAACTAAAACTAAGGCAAGTAAGATGAAATAGGCAACGAAGTTGAATAGAGGAGTATGGAAGCACTTAGAAAATTATCTATATCGAGAATTAGTACCTAGGTTTAAATCCCCCCAAACCTTTAACAGATTGATCTCTTATCATGCAATTGCTCAGGTTAAATTTTATAGGATTACATTATTGATTTATGAGTCCCTCTACTAGGTTTGACCCTGATCCGGAAGATTTATGTTCCTTTTAATTGCGGTAGATCTATTCACACTAGGATTTCTTAATCTCTACGTATGAAATCATATTATGATATAATATTCTCGGGTCATTCGAACATAAATAAAATGTGTAATCAGATTATAATATATCAAACAACCAATTACATTAATAAAATAATCAAATCATATCAAAGTATGAACATAAGGTTCACCTAACCTAAATACTAACTGGATGTTTAGTTACACATGATCGAATACTAAATCAAACATACATAAACAGAAATACAAATCGAAAATAATGGGTTCATAATTCTAAATCTACCTGATTGTCTTTTATCAAATGTTCTTGCGATGTAGAGGCTTAATCTTGTATTTTGATGGATCTTTCGATGGTTTCTTCGTGTTTTTCACTTCTCTGGACCAAAATCATCCCTTGAGAACAATCTCTATGTCTAGAATCACCTCTAAGAGTTTGCTCTAACTACCCCTTACCAACCGCCTCCTCTTTCACCTCCCAAAATGTCTTTTTATAACAAAATTTATAGTTTTTAGGAGATGCACGATCTTTTGCATAACCGTGCATCAAACCGTGCATAATAAAAATCTCTAAATATCACCAAAGTGTGTGTCCTAGGAAAAATGCACGGGTAGGTGCATGATCATGCATCTCTTCTTCACATCGACTCTTCATTTTATGCCATATTTTCATCCAAATTCTTCTCCTTTAAGTTCATGAAGGCAATTATCCTCTATATACACACTTAGAACGAATTAAGTACCAAAAATATGATAAAAGTATAAAATATAAAGAAAAATACACCAGCTATGTGGTAAAATATAGTTAAATATTCATCTATCAACGTTTCATCTCGTTTGGAGATGTTCCTTACTCTTTGACATCGATCTCATTGTGCCATGAACTCTTGAGCATCTTTAAATAGATTTGGCCAATAAAATTTGCATTTTAATAATTGTGTTGTCGTCTTGTTTGCTTTTTAATGCCTTACCTAACTTGTTTCATGGCATTGTACCAATATGTCAAGCATTTCCTTATTAGGAAAACACCTCCTTATTAGCCCATCAGCACACTTTTTGTATAAGATCGAGTCATCCTATCAATAGTGGGTACAGTCAGACAAGAATTTTGTTTCTGTTGACATAATTTTGAAGGAAGCCTTATTAGGCCTCGAATTTTTTTTATTAAGCATGATTTGAATAAATTTTGTGGTCTTGCTAGATAAATTATTTTATTTGGAGTTTAATTATTATGTCAAAGATAGTAGGATTTATTGCATGGGCTAATGGAATTAAAGTGCTAAGAAGATAAAAATGTTCAAGGGTATTTTTGGAAGTTCACTTAAGGTTAAAAGACATAAGGCTTATATTGGAGGACAAAAGGGACATTTTATGATTATTAAGAGTGTAGAAGAAGAAAAATTGTGAGTCAGAAGGGAGAAAGAAGGAGAGTGTCATGGAAGGAGAGGAAAAGAAGAGAAAAGCTAGGGTTTTCAGAAACCTTGAAGAGTTTGAAGAATTTGAAGCTTCAACAAGTAAGTTATGCTTTAAATTTCATGGGTATGGTTAAATGAAACTCAAATAAAGTTGAATATAGGTAGAAAGTTGTTGATGAATGATATAGGCAAATGTTCTCTTTTTGGCTTAATGATCAAAGATAGATCATGATGTATTTGTAAATAATATTGGGTTGAAATGAAGTTGAAAATGAAGTAGAAGGGGTTGTTTAGGTTTAAGATAGGTTATATGTGAAATGTGGGAAATAAAAAGATGAAAAATATAGCAAAACATGTTCTTAGAGTAGCTTTCTGGACAAGTTCGCCGCGGCGAACTCCTGGCTAATCTGCAACGAAGTCAACTTTCTTGCACAAACATATTTCGGTATTTTAGGCATAACTTTTTGTGAAGTTATCTAAATGGAATGATTTTTAATTTGGAGTAAACTAGAGACATAGGGATATAAATTGTATGATGAAATAGAGTTCTAATTCAATCTCTAAGAATTCCAATTTCTGGATAGAATTTGAATACAAAATTCTGTTTTAGTATAAGAACAACCCAAAAATGTTTAGGGTATAACTTTTAAAGTACTAAACCAAATTGAATGATTTTTGTGTCATTAGAAACTTAAGGAAATGGGGAACATTTTTCTAGAAGAAGGTATTATTAAATTTCGTCATTTAGTTGATCAAAATGATCATAAAAAATTGACCCGAAGATTTGGATTTATGGAAGGGTTTTGATTCATGAAACTTAAAAAATGCATGGGTTTAAGTACTCTAAAATCATTTTAGTGAATGTATTTTCCTTAGGGTTGTCAAATTAGGATTCCTATTGAATTGGGATTTTGTTATTGTTTAAGGAAATCAAGGGAGGCGAGAGGATCAAGATGAGAGGCATCTTTGAGCAAGATTATAAGCAAGGAATTCAAGGTGGGTTGCATTTTTATAATTAAGTAATAAGCCCTTAATGTTTCTTCCAAACCAAGAAAGTTTAAATATTTTCAATTGTGTTATAAATGTGCCATTAAGGCTTTTTGAATGCTTTGAGAATGTGCCACATGTTTGTTTATGAAATTGTGTTCTTGGTTTATGAAATGAATGTTGGAAATGATTTTGAAAGGATATTGATTTTTGAAACGATATTATGGTTATGAAATCAAGTTTAGGAAAAATGCCATTTGAGGCAATATATTTACAAGATGTCAAATGCATGATTATGTGGGTTTGTGATGGTCCCCTAAGTTAAGTCAAGTGTACTTTGACAAAAGGTTTCTCCCGCCTGCCCGCTAGTAGTATGAAGCTCCTTTACGAACTTTCGTAAGTTCACGGCTATGCAGGACCATTAAGTGAGATTGCGATAGTACGTTCTATTCACAGCTACACAGGACCATTATGTGGAAATGTGTAGTACGATCTGTTTTAGGATCCACCCACACCATTTTGATGTGCTCTGTGTTGACAAATTTATTGAATGCATGAATTATATTGCTTACAAATTGCTTGATAAATGAGAATTTGGAAAATATGTGCTTTATGATTCAATGTGAATTTTGTTACAATGGAGATAAGTATTTCAATGGTTTTGGTTGTTATTGATTATAAAATTTTTAACCATGATTTTAAGCTCACCCCCTCTCATTTCGTTCCATTTTCAGGTGAGGAGCAAGAGATTGAGTAATCAAGAGTCAAAGCATCACTCCAATTAGACTTATTTTGCTTTTGAAGTTAGTTTTGCAAAATAAGCTTTAGTCGTATTTTGGGCATTTCTAGTTTATGTAAACTTGGTATTTTTGGATTATGATGTACTGTGGCTTGAAATGTCCATTAAAGCTTTGGAAAACTTTTTTTTTGATACTAATGAAATATGGTTGATGTTGCTTTTAGCTTTCAAGCTTTTCGCATTACAATTGATTTGCAATGAGATTAAGAATTTGGAAATTTGCTTGTGGTTATGTTCAAGTTCATATTGTCTTTGGATGGAATTGAAGAGGGTGGTTGAAAGAATTTGTGTTTGCATTTAGTATTATAGGAAGTTGGGATTTTTGGGTTTGTCCTGCAGGTTTCGTCACGGTATAATTGACCCAAAGCTATATTTTTCGTTGGTGTGACGACTTCGCCGTAGTAAGATCAAATGGTCGCTGCGATAAAGATAAATTTTTAGGTTTTCCAGGGCGAAGTTCAATCGCTCGCCGCTGCGTAAATTACTCGAAGGGTCCATGGGATTTCTCCAATACATTTGTCTCGGCGAAAAATTTGGTTTACCGCGGCGAACTTCCCCCAAAGGGGTTAGTGGAGTTATTCCCATCAATTCGTCGCGATGAACCTGCCTTGCTTTTGAAGGGTTTTAGCCCCCAAGTGTTAAGTTTTTCCATCACGCCCCAACCTCACGCTTTATGCCTTTCGAATAGTTAGGCTTTCGAAATGGGGTCCAACAAGCCTACCATTGGCAACAAAATTTGCTATGTCTACGAACCATAACGCCACCTTATGATTTAATAACATTAGAGTTTCATCGGGGAAATGTTCGTTAATTTCCTCACTCTGCCCATGTTCCCCTCTTTCCAATCTTGATAAGTGGTCAGCTACCATATTCTCTACTCCCTTCTTATCTCTTATCTCGATGTAAAATTCTTGTAATAATAATAACCATCGAATCAATCTTGGTATGGCATCCTTATTGGCAAATAAATACTTAAGTGTGGCATAATCTGTAAAAAATATCACCTTAAATCCCAAAAGGTATGACCAGAACTTGTCAAATGCAAACACCACTGCTAGTAACTCCTTCTTTATAGTAATGGAATTCAGTTAGGGTCCCGTTAATGTCTTACTTGTGTAATATACTGCAAGCAACTTTTTATCCTTTCTTTGGCCCAACATGCAACCTACAACTTGATCGCTAGCATCACACATGACTTTAAATGGCCCAACACGCAATCTATAACTTGATCGTTAACGTCACACGACTTTGAATGGAAGTCACCAAATTTGGTGACGATAAAATTGCTACTGATGTCATTACCTCCTCTAATCTGTTAAACATAGATAACACAATTTTCATCAAAATGAAAATGCACTCCTTGATTAACAGGTTTGTTAAAGGCCTAACAATCATTGAGAAGTCTTTGATAAAGTGGCAATAAAATTTTGCTTGCCTTAAGAATGCTTTTACGCCTTTAAAATTAATGGGTGGTGGAAGCTTCTCTATGACCTCTGTCTTTGCTCTATCAACTTCAATTCCTTGGTGCGATATTTTATTCCCTAACATTACACTTTCATGCATTATGAAGCGAAATTTTCCTAATTCAAAACTAAATATGATTCTTCACATCTTTGGAGCACTTTGCCCAAAGTAATCAAACACTACTTAAAAAAGTCTCCAAATACTGGAAAACCATCTATAAAGACTTCTATAATGTCCTCAATCATATTTGCAAAGATAGATATCATGCACTTTTGAATGAGGCATTGTATAACCTAAAGGAGATTCGTCTATATGAGAAATTTCCACAAGGACATGTAAACATGGTTTTTTCTTGGTCTTCAGGATAATAAAAATCTGGTTATGTCCCCAATATCCATCTAGGAAGCAATAGAAAGAATGACCAGCCACCTTTTCTATTATTTAATCTACAAATGGGAGAGAAAGTGATCCTTTTTAGTCACCTTGTTAAGTTTACGATAGTTTACGCAGACTCTCCATCTTGTAACTGTTCTCATTGAAATTCGCTCCCCACTTTCGCTCCCCCTATGGTTATTAAACCTTTCTTTTTATACACATGATACTAGGGCTGATTGCTCAAATTCTTCCTACTTCTAAGTGTGATTGCCTTGAGTTGTTCCTTGAGTTTGTTTCAGTATTGCTCGGGAGACTTTTCACACTTCTTATCGACAACTCATTTATCAATTGACTCATTCGGCCTTCTGAGTTGTGAAGGTATGAGGCATGGTATTTAGTTAATTGCTCGAACTTTTCTTCCAGCCTCTCCTAGGCCTCATCCATGCTTATAATCTTCCTTTCTAACCTTTGGCTAATGAGCTTGTCCATAATTTTGTCCAATTTAAAATTATTAACATTAGAATTATTTTGTCGAAATCCATGTGACTCATAATTCATACATATTTCATAGTTTCAATCACAGATGGATAGATCTACATCTACAAAATTTTCATTAAAAAATAAAATTACTTCTTTTACCTTAAAATGAAGCTACTCGTTGAAATATTAAAAATTATTAAATTAAGAAAATAAAAAATTAGTTCTTTACCTTAGGGGGTGTTTGGAAAGATGTGAATTGAAGTCAGTTCTGCAATTGAATTCAATTCAGGTGTTTGGAAGTAGAAAAATTGATAAGTTCAATTCATGCATATAATTGAAACCCATCTCCTTTATAAATTGAATTAACTCCTTTAAGCATAGGAATTCAATTACATTAAAGCTTGAGAAAGACATTTATTAAAGTTTATATATTTATTATAGGTTTTTATTGAGTATAATTCTTTTCTCTGTATTTCTTATCAAGAATCACTCTATGCCATTTAAAGGTAGCGTCTTACTCTTTTGCTTTTTCATTCTTTGGACTACTTCACTTCTCACTCTTTTATGTTTCACTTAATTGGATTCTAAACACTATTAATTAAAATATTATTAATAATTAATTAACTATAATATAATTAATTAAAATATAATTTATAATTAATTACAATATTTTAATTACTCAACATATTATAATTGATTAATTACAATATAAAAAATATTGTAATTAATTAATTACAATATAAGTAATTAAAATATAATAAACTTTTATTTTTCAATAATTTTTACAAATCAACTATTGTTAATAATAAAAGTAATCATTTTTTCCTCTTAATCAACCATTATAATTATAATTATAATATTCGTTCTCATTTTTTATTATATTTATTTTTATTTTTAATAATATAATTAAATTTATTTCTAATATTACTAAAATTATTTTAAATAATATTAATTTAATTTAATTTAATCTCATTAATAAAATTGAATTCAAAAGTTTTGGAAGATCATGATACAATGAAGCTGCTCCGTTGTGCTTTATCATCTATTTTTAATATCCGACGACCCAACTGCCTTGTCCTCCCGACCCTCGACTGCTCCTAACGACAAAAGATAGAAGATAGAAGCTGCAAGTGAATAGCCACAGGTCCACGAGGAATATCAGCAATGGCGTGTCATTGCGTCTACAGTTCTCTGCTTCCTATCCTTCCACTTCATAAGACCCTTAGAAATCTCTACGCTTACAATTTTCCTTCCTACTCACATCCCAAGTATCCACTTTCTTCGTCGTCTCTTCCTTATTCTGATAATTGTACATCAGTTCACTGCAGAAAGAGAAATGGAGAGTGTTCCTCTCTGTCCACTTCCTCTGCTTACATGGTCCTGGGCGTCCACCCCGGATGCTCCGCCGCCGAGCTCAAAGCTGCTTTCCGAGTCAAGGTAACTTATGAATTGCAAACACTGAAAAAGGAAGCCAAAAAAATGATTCCTTAGTAGAGATTTGCACTGATCTTTTATTTTGTGTGTTGACGGGATGAAGGTTAAGAAGTTCCACCCTGATCTTAATAGGGATAGAGAGAACTCTGATGAGATGATTCGCCGCGTAATTCAAGCATATGAGGTTCTTTACATTTGGCTTTTATTTATTTATTTTCAATTCATATCATTTTCTTTAATGTTGAGATTATAGCCAACATGCTATGATATTTAACTTAAACATGATTCTTTTTTGTCCCCCCTAAAACTCTTTGTTGGGTAGATGCTATCTGGCCACACTAGACCAGAGATCATTGAAAGGTTTGAACTTTTCCTTTAATTCACTATTAGTAAGTACCGACAGTAAAGTATGTTACCCTCTTATAGTCCCACGCACCGTACCCACCCTTTAATGTTGTAGTTATAGTCTCTCCAAGTTATCTTTTAAGTGTTTGGTTTTTTATTATTTTGATCCTGATCTGAATGTTCGATATGCATTTGCAGTGAATGTTTGGATTCCTTTGATAAACCAGAGTGTGAAGCATTTGACATCTTTGTCAATGAAGTTCTTTGTCTCGGAAAAGGTACCGAGGTGTTGACTTGATTCTATTATCATTCAGTATGAAATGATGTATATCCTCCTTAGCAGCTTTGGTGATTCGTTGTAGAAAATACAAGACTCTATACTTCTATTAAATGAACAGAATATCATGCTTGAGCAGGACACATGTTATTTCTAGCCATGGGAACCTTGCATGTTTGACTCTTTCAGCCTTCCAACCGTGTTCTAGTTCACTATCCCATTCTACCTTCTCTCCATCCTTTCTCAACAGCATCCTCCTCCTCCTCTTCCCAGCAATCCAATTCCCCACTAGCTCTTCCTCCCCACTCCCTATAGAGTGTACTGACCCTTGATAGGGTAGTTTGGCCCACTCAATTCCAAACTCCTGCCAAGGCTTCCTTTCTTTCCATCTAAGGAAAATGCACATTGAATTTTTCCCATACTAATGCTGTTTCATTCCCTTTCCTACACATGTTGACCTGCCAAACACAACCCTCGAGAACAACTTCATATGCTTTGACATTTCCACCCTTGCCTTCTTCATCCTTCTCACTCCATCCTGATTCAACTGGAAATGGAGGGAACATATCACCAGCTCATACTGCTTCCCTCCCACTCCTAACCTCAATTAGAAACTCCATAGCAGTGGAGGTGGTACCAAATCAACTTCAAATTCCACCTCAGAATCCTCATTGCATGAACTGGAGATAAGTTGTGGGAGAACAAGCATAGCAAACGCTTCATTATTGCCCACCAAAGATAGAAGAAGGATGTCGCATTGTTGCATCAAACATGGCGGTGCTTCATGAGGGAGTTAGAAAGCCACATTAGTTAGCTTCTTTATGGAACGTAGGCCTCCATTTCCAATGATCTTAGTTGGGCACATAAGAATTGGAAGTGCATGGGCTTGCAGAAGGTGCTCCTAATTGATGATCTTGTCTTCTTCAACTTTTATTCCAATGCGAATGCCACCAAAGTGATAGAGAAGGGACCATGGCATCTTTACTAGCTTCTTGTTTTTCGACAAAGATGGAAACCAGGCATTGGTCTTGACATGATGAAGCAAGAAAACATTCCTATTTGGGTGAGTCTATGCAATTTTCCTCTTGACTACCAGACAACTAAGGATTTAAGCATGTTAGCTAGTTACTTGGGGAAACCATTATGCATGAATGAAAAAATAACCAAGAAGAGGAGATCAGGGTTTGCAAAAGTGTCAAACTAGCCAAAAAAACTCCTAGTAGCATACCACTCCTGAGACTAGGCCCGAATAAACTCCCTATATGAAGACTCAGTTTTGGTAACCTATCAATGGAAACCTTTCCTCAAAATGCAAGGGAAGATGTGGAAGGCAATAGGGAAGTTGTTTAAAAAAGGAACCTATGAGGAGTTGATGGGATTGGAGGAATCATAGAACTTGAATGATGTGAATAAAATAAATGAGGACACTCTCAATGTTGAAGCCCTAGCTAACCAAGTTCAAGTTGAAGCCAACCCAAAAGAAGGAGACACTAAAGGTGTCAATAGAGAACCCTCATAACATATTGAAGAGAAGGTAACAAGGAGCTTAAGGGAAGGGGAAGCAATGGTGGAGCATGATAGCAAAAGGAAAGGTTCCAAGGGGTCAAAAGGTAACTCTTCAACCAAATGACTCTCATAGCATGGAATGTTAGGTCTAAATAGCCTAAGAAAGCAACTAGCTTTCAAAAATTTTTTCATAGAAGAAAAGCCACCTATTATTGGTATTTTGGAAACCAAAATAAGGCTAGAAAATATGGAGAGGTTGAGATGCTTAGGGTCTCAATGGAATTTTCTTTTGAAACATCTTCATCACCACCATGGCAGAAAATTTATAGCATACAATGTAAGTAGGGTACTAGTGAAGCAGTTGGATGCAAATGACCAATTGATCTATATAGAAATTTACTTCATCCGAGAGGGGATCATATGCTATGCTACTTTTGAAGGAAAACACTATGCGAGAGATTGGAAAGGATCCAACCATCCATCAAGGGCCCTTGGATAGTGATTGGAGATGACAACAACACACTTTACAGATTTGAGGCAAAAGGCAACTATAACCTTAGGAACTACAATGAGGACCTGAAGAACAGTATGGAGAAACTTGAATTAACAAATTTGAAATTTGAGGGTAGTTTGTTTACATAGAGCAATAAGCAAAGCTCAATTGACACATCAAAAAGAAATTGGATGGGGCAATGAGTAGTTCACTACATAGAGAAATCTTGTTTTATGTACTCCAGGTTCTCTAATCTTAATCCAATCAAATCCAAGAGATATACAAGACAAATAGAAGGAGCTTTCCATTTAGGTTCAATAATTACCTAGCTCATGAAGAAGCTTTCTTAGCTATCATTTAAGAAGGGATGGGGCATCAAATTTACGGCAACAAAGAGTTTGTTTGTGTGCAAAAACTAAAGAACATTAAGAATGCCCTCAAGGAGTTAAATGCTAGGAGAATTGGTAATACTAGACTAGTCATTGATGAATGTACTGAATATAATTTGTATTGACTATATTTCTGTACATAGGAACAAGGTTTATATACAAACTTCCTAGGACTATTTAGGAAGTAATCTAGCTATTAACTATAGGAAATCTCTCAATTATAGGAGAGATTATAGGAGTAATTACAACAATATTAATACAAGATCAATGCTAATATCTCTAGTCAACACTCTCCCTCAAGTTGGTGCATAGATATCGCACATGCCCAACTTGCAAACAAGGTTATGAAACTGTTTATTGTAGAGTCCTTTGGTGAAGACATCTGCCAGTTTTTCATTTGACCCCACATAGAATAATTGCAGAGAGTCATTCATAAGTTTCTCCTTCACGAAGTGTCGGTCAATTTCTATATGTTTTGTTCGGTCATGCTGAACAGGATTGTGAGCTATACTAATGACAACTTTGTTATCACAGTAGAGAGATGAACTTCTTTCATCCGTCAGTTGGAATTCATTCATCAGCTTCTTTACCCACAATAGTTCGCACACACCTTGAGCCATAGCTCTATATTCGGCTTCTGCATTAGATCTAGCAACTACATTCTGTTTCTTGCTTCTCCAAGTGACTAGATTTCCTCCTATGAGCGTACAATAACCAGTGGT
>JANSVA010000006.1:22258755-22285167 GCA_025504915.1 Erythroxylum reticulatum
ATCAATCACACATTTTCTAAAACCCAAAATGTCATCATTTTATATGAAAAACCATAATTTACATTGTTTCATATAATGCAATACTATCTATGTTTATACAACATTGTCCTATGAACGTAAACAACTCAGTATATACCAAATACTATAAACATGAAAGAAACAACTATGTTCTCAATCCCCAGCTGACCGACCTTTAAGCTAAATCTAACTGTAATAGTTGTTCAAAATATGCTTCTACGGAGTCTTAGAAGATAGGTTGTCTCACTCTCAAACTTAAAAAGCAACAATGCAATTTTGATGAGTTTTGTGAGCTCAGCAGAGTAAACATCCTCGATGGTTCACTCGTGTCATAGAACAAGATCAATCATATATCATGTAATCATACAGTTTAAATCCTCTTGATTAGTACCAAACACTATCATAGATAAATCACTTCTCAGTTAAACAGTTCAATCATATAACGACATTCACACAACTTTGCAAATCTTTTAATGAATTCAAATTATATGCAGATGTGATACGTATGAGACTCACATTCATTTTTATATTGTTGTGACTGTGTACTTTTACAGTATCCCGAATTATCGGGCTCAGTCGGTCAGTCAGTGACTCATACATCACAGTGAGCCATAGGCTCGAACCACATATGCGGGAGCTTGAAGCTCTTACCAGTAACAGTATCAATAGCAACATTATTCACAACTCCTTTATATTACAAGCATCAGAATGAAGTGCATGCCACAATTTAGTCATTAAATACAATCACTTTCATTTGCATGTAATATAATAGTATCAATTACAGTAACAATCACAGTAGCAGTAGTCATCGGACTAGGTCTGGCATTCAACTTTTCAATTAAGAACTAGAAAATCATTTAGGCAGACGCATTCACATTCAATCAGCACTTCCAATATCATTCTTATGCATCAAAATGCCTTGGACAAGTATTGTCTAGAATCCAGTACACAATCAGCACAATTCAGTACAGTTCAATAAGATAGTAATACAGTAAATTATCATTCATATACAAATAACACTTCCAATATCATTCTCATGCATCAAAATGCCTCGAAAAAATATTGTCCAGAATCTAGTACACAATTAGCGCAATTCAGTACAGTTCAATAAGATAGCAATATAATTCAATAATGTACAAAACAATAAGGTGAGGCCATCTTAGGTTACTCACAGTATGCTCCAAACAGCTATTACCTTGAAGTCCCGGCAATGTCTAGATACTGTCGTTCAATGCGCTCCTCTATACAGATAATACATTCACATATCACAATATTGCATAATTATGTATTCATTATTGCACATTCATGTATACTAAATATGTACAATGCATGTTTATGATAATTCCAGGTTTCTTATCATTAATCTTGTCACAATAATCATTCGGATATCCACATTCAATTGATTAACTCAGATTTGTTCAAAGGTACACTTTCGGGTCTATTTTACACAATTAATTTCATCAGGAAAGTGAAGGAATTTGGTAACACTTCCTTCTAAAAAATTATTCTCCTACGTATTAAGTCTGTATTGATACTAAGATCATTCAAATTGGTTCATTATTCTATAAGTTATATTCAAAATACCACAGAATGTGTACATTTGAAAATTTGGCTAATGCATGATCATGCATTCAAGTTGTACAACTCATATCTCTCAATTATAATATCCAAAAATTACAAACTTTATACGAATTTAAATCTAAGAGAATAAGCTACAACTTTGGTATAGAAACCTTAGCCTAATTAGGTCTATATCAATACAGTTTATTCAATAACAATAGGACATGATTTTTGTCCCTGATAGTGCTACAGCCTAAGCCAAGAAATAATTTCATGCTAAATTTCAAGATCTTTAAGGACATAATTCAAATTCAATTTTTTCTTAAAAAATTGTAGCCAAATGTCTCTAATTCAATTTAAATTAAGAATAATATTGTTTTGAAGTCTATAGATTAAAATATATCCAAAATACCAAACCATATTCAGCAAAAATATACTAGTTATCAAATTCCAACACACCTCAGAATTTTCATCCTAGCACTCCCTTTTGAGATAACTTTGCATGATCATTATGATAAGGAAAATGGTATATTTCAGTAACACTTTCTTCTATCCAATTGTTCCACTATGTTTCCAGTTACTAATAGCATCAAAATCATACAATTTGATTCAGTATACTGAAAGTTATATTCAAAACATTTCAGACTGTTTTAAAACTATAATAGAACTCCTAACTCAAATTCTAGCCAGATTTTGAAATTCTTAGAGATAGAATTAACATTCGACTTCTTCAGGAAAGTTGTAGCCGTATGTCTCTAATTTAATTTGAATTAAGAATCAACTTATGTGGATATCTAAAGTTCAAGGTACAATCAAAATACTGAAGCATGTTCAATGCAAACAATACAGCTCACATATTCTAGCACAATCAATCATTAACATCTTATGGAATTCATCCTTATTCATCATCATCAAATCTCTATTATAACATTCCATAAACACTAATCTTTTAATTACTTTTTATAGTTCTAATCCCAGCTCAAAAGTCATTCTAAATCAGTACTCTAAACATGCAGAAGCATCACACATTCAAGGCGGAACTTGGAAGGATTTCAGTTAGGACAACAAGACATCTATATTCTGATTCTCTACTTAACTTTGTGAGGGTGAGGCACGAATTTTGGTGAAACAATCAAACATGAACATAAACAAATATAGGGAGGTGCAAGGAAGAGTGTTTTAGTGGTGTGTGAGAGGAAGGAAGGAGAGAAATGACCATAGCTAGAGTTGCTCCTGCTGAAACTTACACTTAAGGTGTTAGGTGTCAACTAAAGGAATGGCCATATGTCTTATGGCATGTTCAGCACTTATCAAGCATAGGTGCTGCCAAATGTCTCCAATTAACTAATTCACTTGCCTATTAATCAACTATGCCATTTGTCATTAACTTACTAGCCTATTTGTCACACAATAATTGACCCATTTGTCAATTAATTCTTAGTCCATTTGTCACCAATTTAACTATGCTAAAAGTCACACAATTATAGGCTAAATCATTCAAAATTTTTATGCATCAATTTATCCTACCACTTGACATATATCCTAGTCTAAATGTACTTTCATCTATCAATTTTCCAATCCCTAACATTTAATTCCAAATGTTCTAATTGAAATCCACTTATACCAAAATTCAGGGCATATCAAAACACAATTGATATCATAATGACTTAACATTTTTCATACCCCAAATTTCTAAAATATTTGAAATCTGACCAAAATTGCCAAATCACATTTAATACACTCCAATTAAAATTTCAAGACAATAAAATCCTCAATTTTCATTAAAAATCAATTTTACCCAAAAATGTCAACGAATGCTTGTACAATCATATTAATGTGCAAAAATTTATATTATCATGTATATGTATGTCTCATTATGCATAATCATGAATTATGCTTCCTAGTTAAGCTCTTATAAACACTATTTTAGCCTTAATATAAGTAACATGATGTTACAACTCTCCCCTCCTAAAAGAAATTTCGTTTTTGAAAATTTTACTTGATTGATCAAATATGTAGGGGTACTGTCGCCTCATATGATCCTTAGTTTTCCATGTTGCTTCCCCAATTGAGTGATTTCTCCATTAAACTGTCACCAATGGAATCACTCTGTTTCTCAAGTTCTTTGTTTTATAACCCACTATCTTGATCAGTTCCTTAAGAAAACTCAAATTGCTATCAATGTTAATATCTTGAGTCAGTAATACATGTGTAAGATCAGATCTGTATTTTCTTAACATACTTATATGAAACATATTATGCAATTGAGACATCTTGTTAGGCAAAGCTAATTTATATGCTAAAGGTCCAATCCTCTCAAGAATCTCATAAGGACTAATGTATCTCGGGCTTAACTTGCCCTTTTTACCGAATCTCAGTACACCACGCCAAGGCGACGCTTTCATAAACACTCTATCTCCAACATTGTATTCCATATCCTTTCTATGCTGATCCACGTTGCTTTTCTGTCTATCCTGAGCCGCTTTTATTCAACTCCTGATCAATTTCACTTTCTCTACAGTATCCTGTATCAGTTCTGGACCCTCAATCATTCTCAAACTTTCCTCATCTCAATATAGAGGCGATCAACATTTTCTGCCATACAATGCCTCATACGGTGCCATCCCAATGTTGTTATGATAATGATTATTATAGGCAAACTCTATCAATGCTATGTACTGATCCTAAGCTCCCTAAAACTCTAATACATATGCTCTGAGCATATCCTCAACAGCCTTGATAGTTCTCTCACTCTGTCCATCTGTCTGAGGGTGAAATGCTTTACTGAAATTCAACTGTGTCCCTATAGCTAACTGTAAGCTCTTCCATAACCTCGAAGTAAATCTGGGATCCCTGTCTGATAAAATAGACACTGAAACCCCATGCAGTCTCACAATTTCAGTCACATACCTTCGAGCTAACTGGTCTAGTGTATTGTTCTCCTGTATTGGTATGAAATGGGCCGATTTAGTTAATCGGTCCATCACAACCTATATTGCATCATTCTACCTCAGATTTTTAGGCAATTTCATTATAAAATCTATAGTAATTCGTTCCCATTTCCACTCTGGAATAGGCAATAAATGCAATTTTCCAATTGGAGCCTGACGCTTAGCCTTAACTTGTTGGCATGTTATACATTTAAAAACTAACTCCGCTACTCGCTTTTTCATTCCAATCCACCAGAAATGTTGTTTTAGTATGTTATACATTTTGGTGGTACCAAGATGCATAACATAAGAGGCTATATAGGCTTCTTCTAAGCTTTTCTTCCTTAGATCATCAACATTAGGCATATATAGTCTTTGCTTTAGCCACACTGTATTATCTCTAAATTCAAACTCAGAATCTGTATTCTTCTTAACTTTCTCAATCAATCTCACTATTTTAGGATCTTTAATCTGTACTCTTCTAATCCGATCATATAATATTGGCCTCAGGTTCAATGTAGCTATCAATGCTTCATTATGCTTTAGATTTAACTCTACATTCAAAGCTCTCAACTGAATCAGGCTTGGTAACCTCAATAATTTAATCTAAGCTATATTGGTATTCAACTTTCTGCTCAAAGCATTAGTCACTACATTAGCCTTGGATGATACTCAATTGTGCAATCATAGTCTTTCAATAACTCTACCCCTCTTCTCTGTTTCAGCTTTTTCTAGCTTAACAAATACTTCAAACTTTTATGATCATTATATATCTAAAATCTCTTGTCATATAAGTAACATCTCCAAATTTTTAGAGCAAAAACAATTGCAATAAGCTTTAAATCATGTATTGGGTAATTCATCTCGTGAGATCTTGATTGTCTCAATGCATAGGCTATCATCTTGCCATGCTGCATTAATACACATCCCAGTCCCTGATGCGACGCATCACTGTATACCACATATCCACCGAATCCTGATGGAATAATCAACAGTAGCACTGTAGTCAATTGTTGTTTCATCTCTTTAAAACTTCTCTAGCACTTGTCATTCCATCTAAATGCCACATTCTTCCTTAAAAGTTTAGTCAGAGGGTCTGAGATTAAATAAAATCCATTAACAAACCTCTAGTAATAACCAACTAATCCGAGGAAACTCTGGATCTCGGATATATTCTTTGATGTCTCCCATCTCATTACTGCTTCAATTTTCATTAGATCCACCTGAATACCATGTCCCGTTACTATGTGACCCAGAAATACCATTTGATTCAGACAAAATTTACATTCACTGAATTTGGCGTACATTTGTTTTTGTCTCATAGTCTACAAAATTATTCTCAGATGCTCAGCACGATCCTCAATGCTTCTTGAATGCACCAAAATGTCATCAATGAACACAATTACAAATCAGTCCAGGTAGGGTTGAAATACCTTATTCATCAATGCCATGAATGTAGCTGGGGTATTAGTCAACCCAAATGGCATTACTAAGAACTTAAAATGTCCATACCTATATCTAAAAGCACTTTTTAGTACATCAGCCTCTGCTATCTTTAACTGATAATTCCCAGATCTTAAATCAAGTTTAGTGAATACTCTAGCTCCCTATAATTGATCAAACAAGTCATGGATTCTAGGCAACGAGTATTTATTCTTCACTATAACCTGGTTAAGTTGCCTGTAATCAATGCACAACCTTAAAGTACCATCATCCTTCTTCATAAACAGCACTGGAGTGCCCCAAGGTGAAACACTGGGCCTAATGAATCCCTTCTCGAGCAACTCCTGTAACTGAACTTTCAACTCCTTTATTTCTACAGGTGCCATCATATATGGAGGAATTGATATAGGGACAGTACCTAGAACTATATAGGAACAGTACTTGGAACTAAGTCAATTGTGAACTCTGTTTTTTGATCTGGAGGCAAACCAAGTAATTCAGTAGAAAGCACGTCTAGGAATTCCTTAACCACAGGAATATCCTGTACACTCTATTCAGCTCCAGTATCAATCATGTGGGCCAAATAAGCCTCACATCCACCATACATGAACTTCAAAGCACTAATAAATGAAATCAGTCTGGTTGGCACTGCTTGACTAATGCCTCTAAATACTGCTCTCGGTTGATCAGCAGACTCTAAAATCACTTCCTTCGTATTGTAGTTTATGATGGCCCTATGAGTAGTGTGCTAATCCATGCCTAAGATAACATCTATCTCCTTCAACTGTAAAACAATCAAATCTGTTGCCAACTCTGCCTGATCAATTCGAGTTAGACACTTCTTACAAATCTCCCCAATCACTGTAGTACTACTAATTGGTGTACTCACCTCTAATCCATATCTCAAAAACTCTTTATCACAATGCAAGCTAGATATCATGTGTGGTATGATAAATGAATGCATAGATCTAAGATCTAGCAATGTATAAACCTCAAAAGTAAATAATGATAACACACCTACGATGACATCTAGATAATCCTTAGCCTCTTGTCTCATCGTGGCATAAAATTTGGTTTGAGACTGCGACTAGTTGCTCCGCACCTTAGTCCTCCCAGTAACACTTCCAGAACTCATCCCGCCTTTGCCACGACTTCTCTGTCCAGTCCCACTAGCTCGACTCTGCTGAATAGTGCTATTACTCTACTCCCTCTCCCACCAGACTGTGCTCAAGACATTAATGTATAATCTCTAATCTGATGATCATGTAAGCCATACTGAAGGCAAGCTCTTGTCAATCTCCAGCATAGACCACTATGCTTATTCTCACAATACTAACAAGCTAGCAACTGACCCGATGTTGCACCTCTATTATTCCTAGTCTGAGTGAAACCACACCTCTGTTTGAATCCTGACTGTCTAGATCCAGCTGGTGGTCTGAATGCTTAGGTCTGACGTTTATTGAACCTTCTACTAGAACCACCCTGAGACTCACTGGACCTCTTCCGACCAGTTTTTGATCTCTGCTCAAACTAACTGTCCCTCAACAATTGCTCCATTTAGATCGAGGCTACTCTGAGCTCAGTGAAATTGCTCAAATTAGTGAGAGCTAGCCTTGTCTGAATTTCCGTGTTTAGGTCGTCTTCAAATCTCCTGCATTTATTTGTCTCAGTAGGAATTAAGACAGAAGCATACCTCATCAGCTCATTAAATTTGATCTCATAATCTTCTACAGACATTCCACCCTGTTTCAGATCCATGGACTCATTCATCTTTCTATCCATGTATATCTGGGGCATATAATTTTCTCTAAAAGCCCTCAGAAAGTCTCCCTAAGTCAAATTGCAAAGCCTAGTGGCACTGTCGGGAATAGTCTTGCACCATTGATAAGCTAGGTCTTGTAGCAAGGAAATGGCATAGTTGAACCTCTCGTCCAACTCATAATTCATCTGGTCAAATACTAGTTCTGTTTGCTCTAACCATCCCTCAGATTCTGTAGGGTTTGTAGAAATCTACAGCTCCCTACTTTCGTAATTTGTCGTTCCTCTTTTCCCTTCTCTCAGGAATTCTTGGAGGCACTCGCTTAGCTCGAGGTATTGAAGACTCCCTAGTTGGCTCCTTTCGATCTCATGTCAACTGAGTGTTCCATTTGATTACCTATATCGGATAACCTATAATACACAATAACTTCAATTACTATCTGACATTTCCACAACATTTCACACTTAATATCACCACATATCTCTATCAATGCCAAACCATGCTCTGATGCCAAAAATGTATCACCCCATTCCCATCTGACATATGCACTTGCGTCCATCGGATACATGTGTACATGCCTGACAGAAATGACATGTTAACTATCTCACATTCACTGTACATAACATGGCATCATAAACTAAACCATCGATCACACATTTTCTACAACCCAAAATGTCATCATTTTATATAAAAAACCATTATTTACATTGTTTCATATAATACAATACCATCCATGTTTATACAACATCGTCCTATAAACATAAACAACTCAGTACACACTAAATACTATAAATATGAAATAAACAACTATGTCCTCAATCCCCAGCTGACCGACTTTTGAGTCAAATCTAACTATAACAGTTGCAAAAAATATGCTTTTAAGGAGTCTTAGAAGCTAGGTCGTCTCACTCTCGAACCTGAAAAGCAACGGTGCAATTTTAATGAGTTTTGCGAACTCAACAGAGTAACCATCCTCAATAGTTCACTCATTTCATAAAACAAGATCAATCATATAGCAGTAATCATACAATTTAAATCCGCTTGATTAGTATCAAACACTATCACAGATAAATCACTTCTTCGTTAAACAACTTAATCATATAACGACATTCATACAACTTTGCAAATCATTCAATGAATTCAAATTATATGCGGATGCGATATGTATGAGACTCACATTATTTTTATATTATTGTGACTGTGTGGTTTTACAGTATCCCAAATTATCGGGCTCAATCAATTAGTTTGTGACTCATAGATCACAGTAAGCCATAGGCTAGAACCACATATGTGGCAGCTTAAAGCTCTTATCAATAATAGTATCAGTAGCAAAATCAGTCACAAGTCCTTTATATTACATGCATTAGAATGAAGCACATGCCACAATTCAGTCATTAAATACAATCACTTTCATTTGCATGTAATATAACAGTATATCAGTCACGGTATCAATTATAGTAATAGTCATAATAGAAATAGTCATCGGACTAGGTATGACACTCAACTTTTCAGTTGAGAAACAGAAAATCATTTAGGCATACGCATTCACATTTAATAAGTACTTCCAATATCATTCTCATGCATCAAAACGCCTCAGACAATTATTGTCTGAAATTCAGTACACAATCAACACAATGCAGTCCAATTCAATAAGATAGCAAAACAGTAAATTATCATTCATATACAAATAGCACTTCCGATAACATTCTCATGCATCAAATCGCCTCGAACAAATATTGTTTGGAATCCAGTACACAATCAACACAATTAAGTATAGTTCAATAAGATAGTAATACAGTTTAATAATGTACAAAACAATAAGGTGAGACCATCTTAGGTTACTCACAGTATGCTCCAAATAGCTATTGCTTTGAAGTCCTGGTAATGGCTGGATGCTATTGTTCAATGCGCTCCTCTATACAGACAATACTTTCACATATCACAATATTGCATAATTATGTATTCATTAATGCACATTCATGTATACTTAATATGTACAATGCATGTTCATGCCAATTCCAGGTTTCTTATTATTAGTCTTGTCACAATAATCATTCGGATATCCATATTCAATTGATTAACTCATATTTGTTCAATGATACATTTTTGGGTCCATTTTGCACAATTAATTTCATTAGGAAAGTGAAGGAATTTGGTAACACTTCCTTCTAAAAAACTATTTTTCTATGTATTAAGTCTTTATTGATACCAAGATCTTTTAATTTGATTCACTATTCTATGATTTATGCTAAAAATACCACAGATTGTGTACATTTGAAATTTTGGCTAATGCATGATCATGCATTCAAGTTGTCCAACCCATATCTCTCAATTCCAATGTCCAAAATTTACAAATTTTATACCAATTTAAAGCTAGGAGAATATGCTACAACATTGGTGAAGAATCCTTAGCCTAATTCTGTCTACATCGATACAGTTTATTTAACAACAATAGGACATGATTTATGTCCCTAGTAGTGCTACAACCTAAGCCAAGACTCAATTTCATGCTAAATTTCAAGACCCTTAAGGATAGAATTCAAATTCAATTTCTCTTAAAAATTGTAGTCTCTATTTCAATTTAAATTAAGAAGAATTTCATTTGGAAGTATATAGATTAAAACATATCCAAAATCCTGAAGCATAGTCAGTAAAAACATTCGAGTTATCAAATTCCAGCACACCTCAACATTTTTATCCTAGCACCCCCTTTCTGGATAACTTTACATGATCATTATGATAAGGAAAATGGTGTATTTTAGTAACACTTTCTTTTAGACAATTGTTCCACTATGTTTCCTATAATAGTACCAAAATCATACAATTTGATTAAATATACTGAAAGTTATACTCAAAACATTTTAGACTGTTTGAAAACTGTAACAGAACTTTTAACTCAAATTCCAGCCAGATTTTGAAATTCTTAGAGATAAAATTAACATTCGACTTCTCCAGGAAAGTTGTAGCCATATGTCTCTAATTTAATCTTAATTAAGAATCAACGTATGTGGATATCTAAAGTTTAAGGTATAATCAAAATACTGAAGCATGTTCATTGAAAATAATACAACTCTCATAGTCCATCACAATCAATTATTAACGTCATATGGAATTCATCCTAATTCATCATCATCAATTCTCTGTTATAACATGCCATTAACACTAATATTTTACTTAATTTTTTTTAGTTCTAATCCCAGCTCAAAAGCCCCTCTAAATTAGTAATCCAAACATGCAAAAGCATCACACATTCAAGGTGGAACTTGGAAAGATTTTAGCTAGGACAACGCGACAGCCATATTCTGATTCTCTACTTAACTTTATGAGCGTGAAGCACAAATTTTTGGTGCAACAATCAAACATAAACATAAACAAATATAGGGAGGTGTAAGGAAGAGTGTTTCAGTGGTGTGTGAGAGGAAGGAAGAAGAGAAATGATCATAGTTGGAGTTGCTTATGCTGAAACTTACACCTAAGGTGTTAGGTGTCAACTAAAGGAATGGTCATATGTCTTATGGCATGTTCAGCACTTATCAAGCATAAGTGTTGCCAAATGTCTCCAATTAACTAAGTCACTTGTCCATTAATCAACTATGCCATTTATCATCAATTTACCAGCCCATTTGTCACACAATGATTGATTCATTTGTCAGTTAATTCTTAGTCCATTTGTCACCAATTTAATTATGCCAAAAGTCACTCAATTATAGGCTAAATCATTCAAAATTTTCATGCATCAATTTATCTTACCACTTAACATATGTCCTAGTCCAAATGTACTTTTCATCTATCAATTTTTCAATCCCTAACATTTAATTCCAAATGTTCTAATTGAAATCCACTTATACCAAAATTGAAGGCATATCAAAACACAATTTATATCATGATCACTTAACATTTTTCATACTTCAAATTTCTAAAATACCTAAAATCTGACCAAAATTGCCAAATCATATTTAATATACTCTAATTAAATTTTCAAGACAATAAAATCCTCAATTTTCATTAAAAATCAAATTTACCCGAAAAATATCAATGAATACATATACAATCATATTAATGTGCAAAAATCAATATTATCATGTATGTGTATATCACATTATGCATAGTCATGATTTATGCTTCCCAATTAACCTCTTATAAACACTATTTTAGCCTTAATATAAGTAACAGGATGTTACATTATACAACAACCTAGAAAGCACACAATAAAAGGAGTAAAGAGAAAGAAACAAAAATACCAAAGGATCGATTATGGATAGAGAGAAGATAGAAAAAAACTCAATAACATAGTATAAAAATGTCTTGAAAGAAGAAGAACATCAACTAGATCTCCTAACTCGTTCAACATTTCTTTTAAAATATTCAATAAAATTGATTAGTTTTCATCTTAACCGATGAGTTTTATATTTAGAAAGAAGAAGGCCATCTTTAAACTAATATTTATTGTTAAAGGGAGCATTAAGTATCTACAAGCAACGAACAGTACTCGACAGCTATGTATGGTTTAATTGCACGTAGGCCTTTCCTGACTCGGCAGATTGATTGTCTTGACAGTATCCCATAATCGTGACCAATGTGTCAAGGAATCATCGTTTCTCCGGTTCCAAAGCCTTTACAATAATAAGAAGAAAAATCATCCAACAAAATGGTATCGTCTAGGATCTGACACTTTGATTTTCCAATGCCCATCAGGCAAGCCAACATTCTTAGCTATTCTTCTCCATTTCCTTATCCTGGCATCCGATTGCTTCGTCAACCCACAATATCCATGCAATTCCTTTGGCATGGCCTTGTAGACCTGCCACCACTTCTGGTGGGCTGGATCACTAGCAAATTGATGTCTTGCCACCACATCCCAGTTACAGTCATAGTCCTTGTAACACATCCATGGTTTCAAACCTAGAAAGTGTAAAGCGTAAAGATTGTCTGGAATTTGACGACTTCCGCTAGAGAAAACCTTGAGAAAATTCACCTTCTTAGGCAACCTATGCCACCATGTAAAATATTCGTTGAGGAACCCTTGATCACCATCGTTATATGAAGCTAATTTGGAGGTCTTCTTCGTCAAATCTTCGAAAGTACAGCTTGAAGGCTCAATAACCATAAATCCCGAGTTGAACAACACCTTTTCATTTGGAGACGCTGATAATTGTGGATAAAAAAAGAACTTATCAATGTTCTTAAGGACCAAAAGGTCTGCATCAACAAATATAACCTTTTCATATTCGATCAGTTGCCAAACCCTAAGCTTGCTGTAGTTCCATTCGTTGTAAGACCCTTTTTTAGCAAATGGACTGCGAATAGGTTCGATTTGCCTTGTTTTCCATCCTGCTCTTTTGAGACCTTTGAGCGACTTAGGACTCAAGGAGGAGTCATGAAGGAGGACTAGATCATGTGTTGAGTTGCATTGTAATATGCTCTGAGCCAAAGCAATTGCACCGCATACATAAGCTTCTGAGGAATGCAGGAGGGTTGCATAAGCAAATTTGGCAGACAGAGGTTCATTGCCAAATGTGTAACCTTCTTGACCTGCATATATTAAATAATCATCAGTGGAGTAGAAATACGGTTAGAGGCTTCGATCAAGTCTTGTTAAGGTTCTTATTACTTTTTAGAGACAATGAATAAACAATGATATATAATAATTGATACACAGTTATACTATTGGGCCGAGGGAATGAGATAAAACGTTAAAAACTTTCTCCATCAAAGTGTTAATTTTCACATTGTTATTAACATTAATAGAATTCAACTGAATACACTTGGTAACGCAACTATGCAATTTTTAATTAAAAAATGGAAATTCATTTAGTAGACCTAATTATAATGAAAATACCTATTAACTGTAAAATCAAATTGCTTCTCTTATTTGCTACAATCATAAATTACCATTCTTCACTTTCTAAAGGACTCTCAAATTATCATTATATATTTTGAGAAGTTAGCCATTAGTTAACAACCGAGAAAATGAGTGGGAGAAAAGATATTGTTTTTGCTTGATAGAAAAGTTATGTATAGGCCTATATATATATATATATTGATGGTCTAAATATGGACACTAATTATACATTGATTTTATCCTGAAATTATGCGTAAAAATATATGATAGTTAATTGATAAACATCAATAACTGCATGTTTATATGATGTGGTTGATTCTTGTTAACTAATTCTTCCTTTGATTAAGTTAAAGACAAGGTTGTCCTAATATGCCCCCACAAGATGGAGAGTCGATCAGAGACACCAATCTTAGATCATAAGTCAATGAACCAAGCATCAACAAGTTGATCAAGAGTGGAAATAAGAGAAACTTGTAAGAGAAGATGAGCAATTTGATCATAAATAAAATGGGAGTTGATGGTAACATGTTGTATTTGGGAGTGTCGAACTGGGTTGGCACTAATATAGGTAGTTCTAATATTTTCCTAATGAATTGTTGGCATTTGAGATAAAGTGATATCAAGTTATTGTAAAAATGATCCAACCCAAGAGCTTTTAGAAGCAGTAGTTGTAATAACATGATACTCAACCTCAATAAAGGAGCGAGTAATAAATATTTTCTTTTTAGCACTCTATGAGATGATATTGCTGCCAAGGTAGACAAGAAATACACTAGTGGAGCTACAATCATTTGCATTTCCTACATAATAATTGTCAGAATATGCTCACAATGTTGTGCTAGAATTGTGGGAGAGAAATAAACCATGATGAGTGATTCTTTTCAAGTATCATATGACATGACAACAACCCAATTGAGCTAAAATGGAAAATGCATGAAATGAGATAACTTATTTACTACAAAACATATATCAAGTTTGGTGAAAAATAAATATTGTAAGGTACCAACAACATTGCGGTATTCTATGGATGTAACATATATCATGTTTGATGAAAAATAAATATTATAAGGCACCAACAACATTGCGGTATTCTATGGCTGTGACAGAAGGACAACCATCATTAATAGAGAGGGGGTGGAAGTTGACATTGGTGTGACAATTCCTTTTACTCCAAGCATGTTGGTGTGGTCAAGAATGTCTAAATGTACTTTTATTGATTAAAGGAACAAACTAGTTTTGATTGGTATGAATTTTATACCCAAGAAATGATGCAAGTGTCTAAGATCTTTACTGACAAGTCTAGAAGACAAAGAAGTGATAAACTTGAAAAAAAAGTTACAATTATTTCCAATGATGATAATATCACCAACATAGACTAAAAAGTGCATCAATATTCCATGATGAGAGTAAATGAAGTGTAATGATTCTAATTTGGAGTTGGTAAATCTTTGTTAAAGTATAACGAAGCTTTGCTCACGTTACCAAGCACGAGGTACCTACTTGAGGCCATAAATGGTTTTTATTAAGTTTGAAGACAAAAGTGGGATGAGTAGAGCTAACACAACTAGGTGATTGGGCCATGTACACCACTTCAAAAAATTTCCATTGAAGGAAGGCATTATTTATGTCAATTTGATATAAAGGCAAGCAAGTGTAAGAACCACTCTAATTGTTGTAGGCTTTACAATGGGACAAAAAGTATCAATATAGTCTAACCTAGGTTTTATATAAAATCCTTTTGCTAAAGGTCTTACTTTGTAACAATCGTTGGTACCATTTAAGTGACATTTTATACAGAATACCCATCTACATCTGACAATATTTTGAAAATAATAAGGAGGGATTAGTTCCCAATTAGCATTTTAGACTAAGGCGTTAAACTCAACAAATATAGCATCCCATAATTGTGGGTCCTTAATAACTTGATTGACACATATAGGTTTTAAAGTAAGAGGAATGGGGTGATTAGTTGCTATAAATTTATTTTAGGTTTAAAGATGTGATTTTATGATCAGGTGACCATGAGGTGAGTGTGGATAAGAACTTATATTTCTAAAGGAGATAGTTCTTGATGGGTGATTAAGTAATGGTTAGATTGGGCAAGTTAACTAGTATAGAATAATAAGACGATTCTTGATAAGTGGGTTTAGTAATGGGAACCTATATTCTAAAAGGGATTTGGTGTTGGAAATTTAAAGGTGAAGAAGAATTAGAGGAGGAGGAAGGAGTACTTGAATATGAGGACAGAGGACTTGGGGTTTTTGGACTACATTCTTTAATATTTATAGTAAAAAAAAACACACATCTTGTGGTAAGTAATTGGGATGTAAAAAAGCAGGATGGGATACAAACTAAAGGAGGGAGGATTGTTAAAGGAGGGGGAGTGGATTGCCACGAGGAAGACGTATTAGTGTTAGCATGAGAACTGGTTAAAATGAACGAGAAGTATAAGAATTGGGTTTCCTAAAAAATCACTTTAATTTTGAGAATAGCCTACAAAAATATAAGGACTGGATCGAGGATGGAGTTTGTGGGAGGTGTACGATTGAAGGCAAAAGTAACACAAACAATCATGTGTAGTTTGCTTGTCATTAAATGAGGCTTCAAATGGAGAAATCATGTTAAAAAGTGCAATAGGTAACTGTTTGATGGGATAAACTACAGTCTTAAAGGCATAGGACCAAAATAAGAGTAGTAAGGAGGTTTAGTGTAATTTTTTTAGGCCATTTCAACAATATTTTAATGGTAGCACTCAGCATTACCATTATGTTAGGGTGTATGTGATGGATTCATGAAAAGAGTAATAATATGGATAAAAAATAGTTTTTTTAGTGCTTGATATTCACCTCATATATTAAAGTAAATAGACATAACTAGTTTGACAAAGTATTTTTCTACTAATGGTTTAAAATTTTAAAATAGTGAGAAGACATTAGATTTTCTCTCAAAGGGATACAACCATATATGTTTTGTATAACAGTCAATAAAGGTAATGCAATAGTGATAGCCATCAATGGAAGAAATCGGGGAAGGAACCCAAACACTATTGTATAGTAACTCTAATGCTGAATTGCTTTTAATACTGGAGACATTAAAATATAATCAGTGCCTTTAGTTACACTAACATGAATTATAGGAGAAACTAGAGTTTGTGGTAAAAGTTATGGAGAAAATTTAAGATATAACTCGAGACATAAGAGGAAGAGTGTCCTATACAATAATGCCAGTTGGATGGAGAAGAGTTAATGCCAACTATTGCTATAAGCCTTATAGAAGATAAATAATAAGGTAGCTAGTAAAAACCATCTTTAATTGGTCTTTAAAGAAGTTATGCCCCCATGTAAAGTTCCTTTACAGCAAAATGCTAAGAAAAAAAGTTCAATGGATGTGTCATTGTTTAAAAAAAGATTGAAATAGGGATAAAGTTCTTTTGCATTGCTAGAACACAAAGAATATTATGTAAAGAAAAATAAGAAAAGTATGTAAGATTGGTTGAACTTATGTGAGTTTGGCAAACATGTACCATCTCTAATAATAATTTTATTAGTTCCACCATAGTTAGACTAAATAGATTGATTTTATAATTTAAGTTAACTTGATGTAAGGCTATTGAATCAATAAACTAACCTTGATTATTCGTAGATGAAATAGTAGTGTAGGTTTTTATGAGATTGATTGCCTTAGTTTTTGATGCAATTTTTAGTTGTATGACTTGTTCAATTATATAGTTGATAGAGGACTTTGTTGAAGTGTTGATTACAGTTACTACTATAACCACCTCTTTTTCATTGATTTAAGGTCTAATGGTTTGACCCATGAAAGAAGTGATTGTTTGATTCACAAGCTTGCTAAAGATAGTTTCTATAGCCTACTGAATATGAGATGTAATTTTCTTGTGAATTTCACTATTGCAACTTGGATATCATTGTCGTTGTCTTCTTTTTTCAACAATTCTTCATATTTTACGAGTTTGTTATGAAGATCCTCAAAACTAATGGACCTTTTTCTTGCACAAATTCCTATTGATATTTCTTTGAAATCAGGTCTAATTCTATTAAGAAAGTGTATAACTAGATTTGCATCATCAATTAAAGACCTAATAATGGCAAGTTCAACAACTAAGGCTTTAATAATGCCTAAATATTATGTCATTGATTTATTTCCTTGAGTTATACTGATAAGTTTCTCTTTAAAAGACATTACTCTTAATCTTGACTAATTGGAAAATAGTTTCCTTAATTTATTCTGGGCCTTACATGATTTTTAGCTAATTACGTTTAAGAGCAATTGGTCTTAATAAACCTAATGAGTGTAAGCAGAATTGGGTTGGGCTTTCTTATGTATACTAATAGTCTCTTCTGGGCATGCTATATTACCATCTATAGAGCCTATTATATCATATCCAATAAGAAAGGAATGAAACTAAGCACACTAATATGGGAAATTCATAGCTATTAATTTAATTAGGATTTGAGTAGTAATGTAAATGGACATTAAGGAAATGGTTGAATTTGCTATAGTGGTGGTTGTTATAATGACATGTGAAGTACTCGGATATAGTGGTTGTTGACATAAGGAGGTAGGCTATATCTATAGTTGTCAAAAAGAAGAAACAAAGGATTGTATGACTCGTGAGAGCATCAAAACTCTAATACCATGAGCAAATAAGAGTATAAATATATTGTTTTATTTAATAAAAAAGTTTTGTGTATGCCTATATATTTACTAGTGGTCTAAATATGGACACTAACTATACATTGATTTTATCATGAAATTATGCCTATGAATATATGACAATTGATTGATGAATATAGATTATTGTATGTTTATAGGATATGGTTAATTCCTATTGATTTATTCTTCCTTTTATTGAGATAAAGACAAGGTTGTCCTAATAACAACATCTATAGATTAGTTAATTTATTTTATTTATATCATAGTCTAAAGAATTATAACTTATTAAGTTTAAGTAACTATTAATTAATATCTATGTATCATTATTACTTTTACCTAAATTTGACTATTTAATAATATACCAATATCTCATATAAATAGATCATTGATGTTTATTTGATCATTATTTTATTATTATTTTTGTTTACTAAAATTTTTAAAATTTTTTTAAAAATATATTAACATTTGAAAGTTAAGACATAAATTAAATACACCAAGAAACCATTACAAAACAAACTCTTATACCAAAAAGGATATATCACAAGATAAAGACTGGTAAAATCCAGCAATACAATAGAGTAAGAAGTCACATAAGACCTAGTTAATAACGTTTATCCTAAGTATTAAGTGCATTAAATTAAGGAAAGTAAGTTATTTTAGGAGTGAGGTGTCATCTATAAGAAAGTTAGATTGTTGCTGATATTCTTGAAGATTTCCTTTATCATAATAAATTCTCTAATTTACTTGAACGTGTTCAGGCTTAAATCATGCATGCTTTCTTGTTGGTCCTTGAAAATTCTTTTTTCCCCCCCTCTTTCTTTCTTCCCATATAGTGTTGAGACCACAATTTAGCACCAATTTGAATATTTGAATATGGTTGAGTCAGTTTTGTGGTTGTATCTAACCTACTCAACCCAAGACATGAATTGAGACTAGCTATGACCAAAGCATTAAATTATGCACTTTTTCCAAGATTGGTTTCAAATCATTTCTGTAAATTTACAGTTTAATAGAAGATACCCATGAGTTTGATGGCTTGGAGACATAGCTTATACATTGTGTTGCTCAAGGTAATGCCTTTCAATATATCCAAAGATTGTAACATATGTTTGATTGCTAACTATAATAAGAAGGAGCCTTTAGGAAAGTTATTATTAAAATAAACAAGGTTCTTCCAAGTTACTCTCTTAGTTGGGGAACTAAATGATCTTATACAAGATTTATTAGTAAAGCATCTAGTGCTATTCCTCATCTATATTGTCTTATCTTCTTGATCTATTCTTGGTTGGTAATTTTAGATTGAATTCATTATAAACCCTTATACTTATATTGCCATTCACCTATATTAATGCCTTCCTCAACTTTAGTATACTAGGGAATACGGAACTCGAGGTTGTCTATACCCTACAGTTTAAAAAGAGGACCAAGTTTATTACAGTTGTTGAACCAAAATTAGGCTTTCCACTTATTTCTGATCTTAACTTTCATTTCTGGAATCATTATATCCCTTAGTTAAATATTTACATATATCTCTATATGTAAGCCTTTTATCATAAATTAGAATGATGGAGTATTTAAAAGGTAGCACCTATAAGCTGAGGCTTAAGATAGTGGAGAGATTACTTGTCAGATAAAGCGAATATAATGAAACATATAAATAATTTTTATTTTTATTTTTATTTATATAAGGGCACGATAATAGATTAAGGAATTATAGTACATGAGAAGTTGTACTAAGTTAGAATTAGCACCAATTATTTGTAAAAGGTCATCTCCAAATATAAGGTGAAAGTCAACTCGTACCTCTTACGTTTATCGTGGAATCTTAGGTCTTAAGCCTCTTTATGCTTTGATTCAACATTCTAGATAATACTTGTATACATAAAGTGAACACATAAGAGAAATTAGAACTCTTTAATTAAAACCCTTAGCTCCTTAAAAATGACGTCGTTAGTTTACCATTCACCGGGATTGCAAAAGAAATAGTAAAAATACATTGGTCAATCTAGGGCTCGTAAATGCTTGGAAGAAGTCAAAAGTTTTGTTACAGTATAAAATTTTTTAGTGTTATTTTGTTATTGTATTCCTTAAAGACTTTCTAGCAAATTATTTCCTATAAACCTTTCTTAGATGTTGTATCGACGTCTGTCGTGGTCGTCATCACCATCACCATCATACAACATCTACGAAAGTTTTATATCTATAATTTTTTTAAAATGCTCCCTCTCTTTTTGACAGTTTCTCTTATTTTTTTAAACCAAAAAGTATATATGCAGATTCTAAAATAGCTAATTACATATAATTTATGCTCCCTTAGTATATCTTCAAACAAAGACGAAGAATGCATGAATGGCCAGGTTACATGAAAGGAGACATATGAAGGTAGAAGGAGAGAAAAGCTTGAAAAGATATATTCTAAAAGGTTATTATATTCTAAGTGTAAATAAAGAGAAAGTGAAAAAACGCGGAATGTGAGACCAAACCAACTCGCACCTGGCTTAGCATATGGTGAAGCAATTTGACATGAACCTACAGGCATTAGCATCTGCTGTTTCAGCCTCCTTAACTCAGGCTTATATACCCAATAAGAGTCTGCACGACTCACCAAATCTTCACATCTAAATATCTCTTGCATTGGCCCACAAGAACTGATGAAAACAGCATACACCGTCCGATAAAAATCAGAACTGACCCACCCATTTGCCACCACAAGATTAGCCACCACAAGATTCACTTGCAACCTGTACACGTCCCTAATCCCCTTCTTCTTTACTTCGCTGCCACAAGGAACCCTGGCAACGATAACATCCAGGTCAACCTCCGCCGTCGTTGGCATCGGAATCTCCGGACATTTAGGTGGACCCCACTTTCCATCTTCCTCTATCCATTCTGGGAAGAAATCGTCCCACTTCAGATCCTGTGAAACGGTTTCAAAATCAATAGAAACCGTTTCTTCCAAGCCATGCATGTTACTGTATGCTCGTTGTGTGTCATCATCCACATTAACCAAACCAATCTTCAGTTTCTTGCTACCGATACCGGAAGCAACCAGGTCGTCAAACCATTTGTGGGCAGTGATCATCGAAAAAGGCTTGCGATTATTGAACGGCACTGATGACTTCAAAGACAAAGATAGGACCATGAGGCTTAACGAGAGGAATAAGAGAGATGGGATAAAAAGTTTAAGCCTTGAAGAGTCCCGAGATCTGGGATACGCCATTCTTGGCCAGATCGAGTTCTTCTTGTCAAGGCATTTATAATGCAACTGATGATTGACTAGAAGGATCTGGTACCAGGGAGTTTTGTGCATGGCTGCACGTTTGTATGCAGAGTTGGGTTACTATGACGAGCATCCATTATAGTAAGTGACGCTTATTGTTTATTCCAGGGCATCTACTTTCCTTATTTAGGATTAAGTTAGGTGAGCATTTATAAAGTCGTGATGACAATCAAAATGGAGGCAGAGAATGCATTTTTTGTTTAGGATGATTTGGAATATTGTTTGCTTTTATGAAATATATGTCAGGTTGATAACGGATTGTGTACATGAACTAGAATAAGAATTTTATAACGTAGCTGAATTGGAAGTCATTAATCTCTTCTTTTTTTAAACTAATCTCCCTCCCCCTCTCTCTCTTTTTTTCATGACGGCAGTGCCTTCTCTCTTTTATTGTCATGACGGCAGTTTGTCAAATGGGGATTAAAAAATTAGTGATGACAATGACTCGCAAATATTTTAAAATTAAAAATATAGAATATTTTTTAATTAAATTTAAGTTTGAACTATCCAAGTCTAATTTTATTGAAGACCCAATTTTTAAAAGTAAACAATATTATTTTGCTTAACATAATTGAATTTCAAGTTCATTTAAGTATGGACTTAGCCCATGGGTCAATCGATTGAAACTAACTAAATTTAGGCTCATGAGCTAAAAATTGTCATCCTTATGAAAATTTGATCTAATCTCTACAAGAAAAATGTCATTTAGCGATAGATATTACTAACGAAAAACCTAAACATTTCATCGGCAAGCTAAGTTAGTGATAAAATTTACCAACGAACCAAGACGTCGTAGAAATAACTTTAGGTAATAATTTTCGACGAATAATAGAATATCCGTTAGTAAATGTACCAACGAATAATTTATGTAACTGTTGGTGAATATACCAACAGTTGTTTGTGCGGTCGACCGTCGATAAATTTCTAACGGTCAAAATTTGTCTATCAACAATAAGTTTATTACAACATTACCAATGGTTATGTTTATTCCATCGTTGAGCATATCAACGATTATTCTGCAGCAAATCTTGTAGGTAAAGTTAGCGACAAAATTGGTTATTCCGTCTGTTATTTAATGTTAATATTACCGATGGTTTGTTGTTTTTTGTCAGTAAATAGAATTGATTTTACCGACGCAAATTTGTTTTTTTGTCGATAAATTAACAAAATTTTTTTAAAAATATCCCATCATTAATTTTTTTGATGATCTTATGGTTGATGCATAATTTAAACATTTATAAATTATCTATGCATAATATTTTAGTTTATTTATACATTTAATTTGTTTAAACAGAAAGTTGATTGATGATATAAAGTTAAAATTATCTTAATTGATAATAAAAACATTAAATTATACATAACAAGTATTTGTAATTCAAGTGCAATGATTACAAGTACACTATTGATTTGGTAACTGCAGATGGTTTGATTTGGCACCAACATTTGGAGCTGGATCAAATCAATCACACTTAAATATTACACTTCACTTTATTGGCAATGCAGGGTACTCAATTTCAAGTATCTCAATACAATTTCAAGTATCTCAATAAAATTTTACTATAGTAATCCATCAATTCTCCCTATATGCAAACTCCACTATTTATTGTTGTCATGTTATAACCATGATATTTGTATCCATTAACGAAATATACCAGATACGATTTAATAGTTTGCAAAGTTTCCTTCGCAAGATCACATATGAACTTGTTCTTTATTAGATTTTCTAAAGCCTACACAAAAGAAATAAGCATTACATATCAAACCTTCAACTCTAGCCTTTTTTTTGACATTTTTCTTCAAGTGATGCAAATACCTATATTAGCGAATATGTTATTACAATTTAGTTATTAAAACATGTTATTACTTCAATTACAATAATTTTTGTTGAATTAACTTTCAAACGGATACATCTATCGATATTGAACTGGACTGGCTAGTTTAGCCTTATGTGCTAAATGCACAAGTAGATGCTGCATACAGTTAAAGAAGCTTGGAGGAAAAATCCTTTCTAACTTACATAAAATTACCGAAATTTCCCTTTTTAGTTTTTTCATTTTAGTCAACTTGATTTCAGATGATGTTAAGCTTTTGAAAAACAAACTTAATTATGTTATTACTTCTCAAACCTTATTTGGTAGTAGCTCTCAAAATGCAATTGGATTAGTATTTGCATAAATACATGATAATCATGACTTTTCATCCCAAATAATTTGTACTTCTTCATATCCACACACTTTGCCAAGTTTGAAACATAACCATCGGGAAACTTTAGACTTTTCAACCATTCACGCAATATTTTCTTTTATTTTTTGTCCAAAGTGTAATATGTTTTCGAATATTTACCAGGGCAAAGATTTTTATATAACTCATTCCTTATACAAAAAAGTTTCAAATCAGCTTGTGATTTTGCATTGTCTTTTTTCCTCCCTTCAATGTTCATTATGGTATTGAACAAATTGTCAAAAATATTTTTTTTCAATATGCATCACATCTAGATTATGACGTATCAAATTAGTTTTCCAATATGACAAATCCCAAAAGATGCTTCGTTTTCTCCAACCAAAGTTTTTACTAATGCTTGTATTAACTTCATCGGCTTCAAATTCTGTAACTTTCAGCAAGCCTAATTCCTCAAGCTTTTGCAATATCTCTTTACCAGCTTTATAAGGGGAAGGAGGTGTTTTTACCATCCTATTCTTAATGAACTTTTGTTTATTGTGTGTAAATGGATGATCTAGAGGAAGAAATTTTTTGTGATTGTCAATCCAACATATTTTGCCCCCATTTGGTAGATAAAATACATCAGAATCATTTCCACAATAAGGACAAGCCAATTTCTCTATTGTGCTCCATCTAAACAACATGACATACGTTGGAAAATCACTAATGTTCCACATCAAAGCTACTTTCAACACAAAATTCTGTTTTAGAGACACATCATATGTCTTTACACCATATTCCTAAAGATGCTGCAATTCAGATATCAATAGTTGTAAGAATACATCAAGTTTATGCTTTGTAATTGTAGGCCCTGGTACAATCACTGTTAAGAACATATATGCCTCTTTCATACCCTTCTATGGAGGCAAATTATAATGAGTAATTATGATTGACCATAATGAATATTGCTATTCGGATTGACCAAAAGGTTGGAATCCATCCGTCGACAATCCCAACCTAATATTTCGACTTTCAGTTGCAAACTTATAATGGGTGTCACTAAAATGTTTCTGTGCCAGTGTATTTGATGGATAACTCGCTATTCCATCTTCCTGTTCGGATTCATTATGCCATCTTATATGAGATGTAGTAACATCAAAAGCATATAGTCTTTAAAGTCTCAGAGTTAGTGGGAAATAATACATCTACTTCCAAGGTACTAATTTCTATTCATAGAATGTTTTCTAGGTTTGAACCTAGATTGATCACAAAATTTATACTCTTGTAATTCTACATCATCTCCCTAATACAACATACATCCAATTTGCAATAATCAATCTTTTCAACAGGTAAACTAAGACCTCTAATAAGTTTCTTTATATTGTAAAAACTATCAACCATTATATGATTAGGAGGTAATGATTCATCATACCATCCAAGAATTTGATCAAAACTACGATCAGAAATATGCCCTTTAGGCTTTATGTTCAATATTCGATCAATTGAAGACAATTGAGTAATTGTATGATAATTTGGCCATAATTCTTGGTTAGCTGAGTATAGTAAGTCAAAAAACTAGTTTGCATATAGTTTTAGTTCTTCTTTAAGATTTTCTATATTTTCCTAAAAGGTATAACCGACTGTATCATAAACCATTTGCTTGTAAGGATTTTCATTTGCATCTAAATTATTTGTTCTAAATCCAATCCCCACTTCAAATTCATTTAAATTCAATGATGATTGTACTTCATTGCCCCTTAAGGTGCTACAAATCAATAGTTCCCTAGGTCGCATCCACTCAAAATAATTTGGGACAAACTCTTTGCTTAGCAAATGCCCATTCAGTTCATCAATAGGAAGGAAATGAATGTCTTTGCACTTTTTACGTGGAGATCTGATCTTTAGGCCATCCCTATATGCAGATTGAGAACATACATAATGAATAAAAGCTTCAACTCCCTCAATAAACTCATGATTAATGAAATCATCAGGTGTTAATCGTCTATACGTCCAGGATCTATCAACATTACTCATTTATGCAAAATTGTTAATTTCAAGCAGTGATTCCACAGTTAGTATTCTTCATGTTTCCCAAAGTTTTCAGAACATCTAAACTTTACACATCATCTCCTAAATATTAACCAATTAAATTATTCACCTACAATTGATTTCAAAACTATGGTACGTGCCATTGTTTACACTTGTCAATCAAGAAAACAAGTTCTTGTTGTGACTTTTAGGCTCGTGAAATTTTTCATCGATAAGCCTCACGGGAGCTACATGATGGATTTCCAGCCTATATACCGTCTTAAGGGTTTATTATAGAAAGAATTATCTTGTCTATAAAATGTATTAATTTCTTGTGTTAATACAAAGTTTGCATTAATCACATTGAAGTTGAAGTATTAATCAATCAAATTAATAACCTACAATTGATTTCAAAACTATGGTACGTGACATTGTTTTACCGATAAGCCTCATGAGAGCTACATCACGGGTTTCCAACCTATATACCATCCTAGGGGTTTACTATGCCTCAAATCATTCGTAAGATTTCAAACTCATTCCATATATAATAAATGCTTATGTAATCATACATCTATTCATCAATGATTCAAACATGAACCAAACATAAATAATTAGACTATTAAAGGAGAACATAAAAACTCATTAATGTCTATGCCATTGGACCTAGCACACAAAAAGGCATTTTATGGTTAACTATACATGAAAACAAAAGATCATC
>JANSVA010000006.1:22306231-22326168 GCA_025504915.1 Erythroxylum reticulatum
TCAAGACAACAACCACATAAGATGCGTCATTTAACCTAGGTCATGTTATCCCTAATGATTAAAAATCATTAGTCACTAGACATGAATTTCAACATAAAAATTACGGATTATATCGAAGTTCTAACAATGGGTTTGGAATTAACGATTCAATGAACGCATTAAAATTATCAATTCACAATACCCAATGGGTTCATATACAAATAACCGAATAATAACAAAAATTTGATTATCCATACACAAAACCCAATTCAATTAACATTTGATAACACAATCAATTATTAATGAGAGAAAGAAACAACAAAATAATTAAATAAATACTTAACCTAGATTGTCAGCATTGATGCTACCTCCAAACTGAAGTCGAGACGTCTAACTTTTCGTGGGTATTTTCCAAAAAATTGTTTCAGCCCCTATTTTAATCTTTAGCCAAAAATCCCTTAATTTTGCCTCTTGCACAGTCCTCTCTTCACTTTGCTGTTCTTCTAATGTAGCTTGATGGGACGAATTAGTTTTATCCCACCTTAAATCCTTCTCCACACTTCTGCTGTGCGCTTTCTCCACTGTGCCCAGCTGAGCTGCAGCGTCCACGCCAGCACGTCATGCCCACAGCCCAGCCGAGCCTTCCACATCTGCTTTCCTGGCTCCTCGCGCTGCGCCTCTTGTAGCTGTGCTGGTCTACTGTTTGTTCACTGTGCTTTTTTTCTCCCCAATTAATAAGCTTGCAACTCCTTTACTGTGGCATGATGTGACCAATAAAGGTCACACATCAATCCTTTAAATCCTTACCGGCCACCTGCTAGTTTGTGTATTGGAACACCAGCGTTTAACACCAACGCATGCGTTTCACGTCTGCTGCATATGTTTAACACATGCCTTCTGCTCTTTTATGCATCTCTTCGTGTTGTTTTAAGCTCCATTCCAAGCTTGGCCACTTTAATTCTTCTTTTTTTTCTTCAGTTTTCTTATCTTCTCTTTGACTTTTATTTTCTTTTATTAGCTCGGTGAAAATAAATCTTTAAAAATGGCCTAAATGTAATACTTCTGATTCACTTTAATTTATTTACTTCCAAATTGTACATAAAATCAGAATTAAAGTAAGTATCTTAAGTATTTTTGTATCATTAATCGCTAAGTATAAATAATTAAATATATCAACAATTAAACACATATCAGTAACTCAATATCACTTTCATCACCAATCGATTCATTGATTGCTTTTAGTCTCATTCCTCTTTTGTACGAGGATCCTTCGTCTCACTTAAGCTCGAACTCATGAATCATCAATTTTTCTCTTAGCTAATCGATTGAGATGCTATCGAGATCCTTTACAATTTCTAGTGTTGTCACCTTTAGTCTCCATTCTTTT
The DNA here is from genome assembly GCA_025504915.1 of Erythroxylum reticulatum. Lineage (NCBI taxonomy): Eukaryota > Viridiplantae > Streptophyta > Magnoliopsida > Malpighiales > Erythroxylaceae > Erythroxylum > Erythroxylum reticulatum. Next base: position 22,307,598 of record JANSVA010000006.1, read on the forward strand.
GGTAGTGATCTAAGAATCTCTATTACGAGTTCATCATTAGGATATATCTTTTCCAAATTCTTTAAGGTCGTGATAATGTTGTTAAACCATCTGAGGAATTCATCTATGGTTTCTCTTTGTATTGATACACTAAAAGGCTTATTCTATATTTCTTTACCTCATTTGTTTCTTCAGAGATAACTTGTAGTTTATCCTGTATTTCCTTTACTGTAGAGCAATAGGATATCTTCTCATATTCTTCTTGCGATAGTGCACAAATTATAAGATGTTTTGCTTTAGTGTTCAGCTGTGCATTTCTTTTGTCAGCATCATACCACACTCTTACGTTTTCTATAGCAAGAAGTGTAGCTCCAACTCTGATGACTTGCCAGATTTCAGTATCTACAGATTGGAGATATATTGTCATTATCACTTTCCAGTATGAGTAGTTGTTTCCATTAAAGTAGAGAGACTCTAAGACAGATTGTCTTTCAAGGCTTCTCAAATTATTTTCCATGATCTATCACATGCTTTAAAATACAATAAATGTGAAACCTGACTCTGATACTAAATGATAAAACAAACACACGCAGAATGAGGGTGAATTGTGTTGAAAAAAAATTCAAGATACTTAAAAGTGATAATATCCTTATAAACAAATATAAGTTTATAAATAGAAATGTCCTATCAATTTTTGAAAAGATCTTGCTAATGTTTAAAAAAACAAAAAGAACCAAAAAGGATCCTATTAATAGAAAGGAGCTTGCTAGTGCTCAAAAGAAAAGAAGCCTGGTAATTAATAAGAGCCTGTTAGCGATTAAAAATGAAAAGAGCCTATTAATCGATAGGAGCCTGTTAACGCTAAAAAATAAAAAGAGTATTTTAATTGATAAGAACCTGTTAATGCTCAAAAACAAAAGGAACCTTTTGCTATAGAAAAACAAAAGGAGCCTATTGTAAAACCCAAGGAGCCAAATCACAAAATTATAATGCGAAAATTTAAAAGTTAGGAAGAGAGAAAGGATGACACAATCAATTTATACTGATTTGACTTATAATGAAGCCTACGTCCAATCCCTAACTATTCAACTTCAGTATTTCACTATAAAATTCAAGTAGTACATTTTCACTAGCTTCTCCAAGGTCACAAGTACATATTTTTCGAGATTCTTCAACCTTTCACACTCGTAGTGTTTAACAAAACTATAAAAGCTCTCAATAAGAAACATATAGAGGATTTCAAAGTCTCTCTCAATAGAGTGATTTCATTTTCTGAGACACAAAGAATTTAACAAGACTTTCATGAATATTGATACTGCTAGGATATTTTGCAAGTCTGATCACTTTCGCAAATGCAGTGGCTCTTCCTTAATAGACATTTTCCTCAACTAATTGTCGTTTTAAACTATGATATTTTTCCTGCTGAAATCTTAGATATTCAGACATTAAGAAGAATGTTTTGTCAAGACTTCCGGAGTTGATTATTTTAATTCGTAAAAAAACTTCCACATATTATAAAAGTATTTCTAAATAGGCAAGTTCATAAAGAAGATTCCTGCAAGAAATGAAGCAATTATCCTAAGATTTTAGTTCCTTTAAGAATTATATTGCTGGCCATATAAGCAAACTAATCTAGTTTAAATTTTGAAATATTATAAAGTTATCATCAACCTTGTTAAAGATAACCACTGAGCTAACAATTGTAACTTATATTAGTCGTTGACAGACATACTCATTGCAGTTGGCAGAATGTGGGAGGTCGAAAGAAATCCCGATCATATGGTACTCGGACGGAAGTGAAAGTGAATTGCTTAAAGTTTCAGAATTACGTAGAACTCCCCTACAATGTGATTCCAAACAATGGCAAATATCTCGACTGGCGGTTGTTGTCGTGGCATCTTTCTCAAGTTCCTTAAATCCGTTGCAGCAATGAGGAGGAACTTCACCACCTCTTTCTATATAGCTCAAGCACGGTTTTACCTGTTCGCATGATATTGCGGTCACATGTACCGCACCACCATCGCCATGCACATCAGCACCAAGCAAACCATCTTGACAACCGCAGAACTTGCCTTTTCCAGAAGCTGACAACAACAACACAGAAAAGTACTAATTAATTAAGCTTATAGGTCAAAGGGATGGCAATGGATGATTTCTATGCTACTTTAGTTCTGGTGTTTATATACCAAAAAAAAAACTGTCGAGTGTCAATTTTATCATTCGCGTGTAATTAAAAGGAGGGAAATTAGTACTGAATGGCCAATTTCTAAGTACTCCAAAACCCGGTAGTTAAGTGTTAGGTGGCCGAGTTGGCACTTGGCATGAAAACTAAGGAAGACACGATCTCCTCCATGATCCAATGGGATCTCCATTACAGGCACTAAGATTGAGCAAGTTACACGTTTGATATTACTCTATACTAGCCTGTGGAGATGCTATTTCTATTTAAAAGGTTAAAAAAAGTATTACGTGGAATAAATTTTTAAGAATAATCTTATTTTTACTATACTCTCATTAATTTGTGAATAAACGCATGTAGAGATGGTAATTAATTTCTATGTATCCCTATTTAAACACTTAAAATTATATACAAATTATACGAAAAAAGTATGAAAAAAGCATTATGTAGAATAAACTCTTTAAGAAAAAATCTCATTTATATTATAATCTCATCAATTTGTGAATAAATGCATACTTTATTTTGTTTCTCCTATTCTTTAAGTTCTTAAAAGTCAATACACTACTGTTTTATTTCCCTTCTTTTTTTTTTAGAAAACAAAATATAACTCCTTTGTTTAGCAAATTTAGTTTCAAGTTTCAACTTATACACATCATTTGTAAGAATAATATAACTTATTAATAAAGTATTCTTAAATAAATTAAAACGCTCACATAAAAATTCTCCTTTAATTTCAATAATATCAAATTTTAAAATAGAAATTAAATTCCTAAAAGTTGAAAGTACATAAAAAGTTTCTAAAAGATTTAGTTGATGGCTATAGCCCAGGGCTATGTTATAAGCCATTATGGCTTCAATTAGAGTGTTCATGTAGTTTTTGTAAAAGAGAAAATTTTTATTTAAATTTATTGTTAGAATCGTACAAAATCTTTTTATCATATTGGAAATATGAGTAATAGCACCAATATTAAGATTTGAGGAATTAAAAAACTTCACTCTGTTTTGATTCTGAGCATACATAAATATAATATTTACCTTTCCTTTTGAATTAAACTTTAGGTTTTGGACAATTTTTTTGCTAGTCATTTTTTACAAAATTATATTTTTCTTCCCATTGTTCTATTTGATTTGCATTTGCTGCATTAACATGTTACTTCTTAAACTTGTTAGCTTTTACTTTATTCTATTACTAACTTTTTATGCTCTAGGCTAATAAAATGACCCCCTTGCTTCTTCGCACTTGCTTCACACAAAAAGAATCATCAATTGTCATTACCATTGTCTTTAGCCCCGTTACAATATTAGTTATCAAATAATATGCTCACATATACTTTCGAACTTAGTGCACGTCATGACCGTAAGTTCTGCTATATGGGTAACACCAAGTGACTTGTCTATAAAATGAAAAAAAATCCTTTTATAAAATTCAATTCTTTTACATTTTTTATGCTCAATCAATTAGAACATTTGATAACATATGATTTGGTTATATCAATTGGATTTATCTGTGTTGTTTTGGGTTGGTTTTGGTGCTTAATTGGTAAAATTAATTTTTATTTTATTTTATAAGGTGACAAGTAAAATTGCATCATATTTGGCTTGAATCATCAAAATGGAGCATCAATTATCAAAGTCACAAATTTTGGGAAAAGATGACAATTTGCTAATGCAAATATGGAAATATCAAGCCTAGAGCTAGATTCATTATAAGAAGTTATGTTCAATTGGGAGACTTATTCCCAACCTTATTATGTAAGGATTTTGATTTGTTTAAAAGATTATCTCTAGAATATTGAAAGAAATGTGTTTTTGGGAAAAAGAACATGAGAACGTTATATAAACTCTCTTTACTATTCCTTTTTGTCTATATTGAAAATGGGAAACTAAGAATGGAGAAAAGGATTGAAAACTAAAAGTAGAACCTACGAGAATTTATATCAGAGTTGAGCCTAAGAGAACTTATATCAAATATTGGAAACTAAGGATGGAAAAAAATATATTTTTAAGTTGGGAAAAGCTAGGGAACGAGAAGTAAGAGACTTGGATCAAGTTTGTTGTATAAAGGACGAAGTAGGATGGATGCCTATGGATGTATATAACATCAAGAGAAGAAGGCATAACTCTTCTATAGGCTTTTTAATAAAGGGGAAGATAAGAACATTTCCTTGGTTGATCTTAGCACTTATGAGCAATACTATAGCTTCATTTGTTATAATGATTGATGAGTGGTGATTTTGCACACTAATACATATTTACAAGAACAAAGGGGACATTTAAAGCTTAAATAATTATAGAAGTATCAAACTTCCCAGTCACACTATATAGTTATGAGAGAGGTTGATTGAGAAGAGAGTGAGGAAAGGTACACCTATCTTATAGAATCAATTTGGTTTCATGCCAAGGAGGTTCACAACAGAATCCATATATCCCTTTAGATGATTAATGGAATATTATAGGGATAAATAGAGGAAACTGCAGCATATTGTTTTCATTGATTTAGAGAAGGCTTATGATAGGGCACTTAGGGAAGTCATATGGAGGTGTATAAATGCTAACTTATATACAATTCATTAGGTATATATACGAAGGTGATAAGGCTAGAGTAAGGACAACAAAAGGAGATAGAAAGAGTTTTTTTATCCATATCGAGTGATACCAAGGATCCTTATTGAGCCTCTTCTTGTTTTTAGTAGTTATGGATGAACTTACTAAGATTATTCAAGAGAATGTGTCTTGGTTTATGTTGTTTGCTAATGAAATTATTTTAATGGAAGAAATAAAGGAGGGTGTTAATGTTAAGCTAGAAATTTGGAGGGATACGTTATAATCAAAAGGCTTTAAATTGGTAGGATTAAGATGCATTACTTAGAGTGTAATTTTTCAGATCATAAGGTTGCATTTGATGTGGAGATCAAGATTGCAATAACAACCACAACATCTTAGTAGAAGTCTTAGTGAATTATAGTTTGGGGAAGTTCAGAAGTACCCAACCTTACTCCTAGCTACTCAAAAGGTTGCTTTCGACAGACCTGCAAAAAAAGAAAAAAGACAAAAAGGAAAAAATATGTTTTTGAGAATTGTTTATAGAAAAAATCAAAACTACAATAAAAAGATAAAAGTTATACATATGATATATACAATTTATAATATAAAATAATACAAAATAGAAAAAGAAACGAAGAATAAGAGTAAGAATATAAATATATATTATAATAATAAAAATAAATAAAAATAAATAAATAATTACAAATAAAATATTAAAATAATAATATAATATAATAAAATATAGATAGAACAAGGTAAAGGCTAAAAGTATAAGATAAAATAACAATAGAAATACAGAATAATACTAATGAAAATAACTATAAAGATAAAATAAAAATTGAGGATAATAATAAAAATAAATAAATAAATTCGAAAAGATGGAAGTATGAAATAAGTAATAAAACAAATACTACAATAAATATAGAACAAAGTAAAGAATTAAAATAAGTAAATGAATACACATACAAGAATGAAGACAAATAAATAAATAAGGCAAATAATTCAATGTAAGAGAATGATTAGGTTAGGTAAGGAAATGGTTAAGCTAAATAACTATGGAGAAAGTACTACAAGATAAGAGTTTAGGCTAAATAACTATGAGAAAGAGAAGGATCTTTATATGTGAGATCTTTACCTGTGCCTTAGTATGTCAAAGTTTTCTTTTAACAGTCAAATCTTTGGTAAGTTCTAGGAGAGTCATATTATTCTTGATCACTTCCTCGCAATTCTTTTTAAGCCTTCCTGTTTTCCTCTTATAGTCTATAAGTGCAATCTTCTCTCATTTTCTCACTAGAGCGTTAGGATGTCTCCTGTTAACATATCGAAACTACCTAAATGAGATGCTATGCTCTCCCACATCTAGTTAGCATCTCCTCCCAGTTTCCATTTGTCTCTATATAGTACTCTATCCCTAACTTGTTTCACAGTATCCCCTTTCAAGTTCTCCCATCTAACTCTGGTACACCTCCGAGGACTTCTCTTCTTTCTCTAAACCTTAATTATAAGATCTATAACTAATAATTGCATGCTAAGTTAATAAGCAAGCGCTAAGTATCACCTTACATTCCTTGTAACTATGTCAATTGCTTCATCTAATAAGAAAGTAGTCAATTTAAGTCTTTACGAGTTTTTTTGTTAAAGGTCACTAACTACTCAATACTTTTCTTAACAATTAAATTGGTTACAACTAATTTAAATTCTATCGCAAAATCCAAGAAAGCAGTTCCACCATCATTCTTGTCTCTATACCTAAACTCCCAATGAGCCCATGAATATCTGTCTAAGGTTGCCCCTGTATGACTATTAAAATCTCTTCTTAAAAACCTTTCTCATTAGGGGGGAATCTACTGAATCACATCATCTATATCTTCTAAAAATTGGGGCTTAAGTTGTTCATCCAACCTTACTTTAGGTTTATAAGCACACATCGCATTGAAAACAACAACTTTCACCATAATCTTTATAGATAAAAAAACTTATCATTAGTCCTCTTCACCCCTGTAATATGATGTATGAGTTCTTTGACAACAAAGATACCTATCCCATTTTGATGCCTCAAACCTCCTGAATACCAAATTTTGAACCTATTGATCTCCTTCACTTTTGCTCCTGTCCATTCTATCTCTTAGATGCACATTGGATAAATCTTATGCTTATCTAAAATCTCCATTAATTCCAATGGCTTCCTTCTTAGGGTCTCGATGTTCTAAGAATAACTAGTTAGTCGAATGTTGATGAAGCAAAATTTTTATACATTTATAAAAGTATTAATTTTCCTTCTCCTTTTTAATAACATATTTGATCCTACTTGCATGTTAGATGTTAAAAGTTTCACTTGAAATTTGTCAAATTTAAAAAATTGTCAAACATTTTTAAGCAGTCATTTCAAATATGATGTATTTGACAAGTTATGAGATTTAACTAGAATAATCAAATTATCTTTCTATCATATCTTTTTTCCTTTTTGGGAAATAATCTTTCCGATGCCTAGATTGGTGGTCCTCTATACACTTGCTAGCATTAAGGTGGCTAAGGCTCCAACCTCATCGGGGACCTTTCTTAGGCCTTCCATATGACTAGGGAGAATCTTCTCTCTAAAGTCCACTTCCCTACAACCTCCAGAGAATTGCTTTTGGGCACTTCAATCGATAAGAATTTAGGAAAAAATGATAATATTGGGTAAAATTTGGAAGACACTCGGTGAGTGGGTTCTTGGAGAAACAAGCTTAAGACCTAACATAACAAGGGTGCTCTCAAATTTTACCAAAATGTCCTTAAGGATGATGTTTTATCTCTTCTAAATGAGCTACTGAAAGTAGGAGTTAAAGCATGGTCCTCGGCCTTAATTGACCTTTTCTAGACCAAATGTGTTGCGATAAAAAATAATGAACAGAAGAGAGAAGGAGAGAAGGAGAAAGAGAAGAGTTTAGAAAGAAGAGAAAGAACAAAGAACTTTAAAAAGAGAGAGAGACACACACATTAGCTAATTCATATCTTCCTTGTGAGAGAAACCGTTACAATCTTTATACACCTTACAGCTGTGTAACAGCTATATTATTTTTATACTTAACAAAATGTCTTACATTCCCTGTTGTGAATTCTTGGGCGGTGGCTAGATGGGGTGAGAAAAGGTTCAAAAAAGTTATGTTGAGAGAGGATGGTGCGTTATTGTTCAAGTTTTCTAACAACTTTAACCTAAATTAAATTGTGGAGTTAGGGCCTTGGCATTATGGGGACCAGCCTCTTGTTATTCAGAATTAGAGGTTGAGAATGGAATTGGATAGAGAAAAAATTGATGCCATCCCTATGTCGGTAATGTAAGACATTTATGGATCGAATGATTTTTGCATACCTGTATCCATGATTGTTTTGTTTTATAAGATGTTGATTTATTCCCTTTTTGCTTCCTTTCTTTAATATGGTTCTTCAATGGTTCAGAATAATTGAGATTCCTATGCATAAGTTTTGTTTCTAAAAACTTATATGCTCAATCACTAACCATCATGATAGTTCATTGTTGGAAGAGAAAGGGAAAGGGTCTTTGACCCATTTGAGACCCATTCTGTAATACCCAATAACCATTATCTTGGGTTTTTTTCATGGGACTCAAATCTATAAGTCACATGGGACATTAAATAGTCCAACAATCTCCCACTTGGCCCATGTTACGACTTGGTGATCCAATAATAAAACTTTAAGTGCACACAATACATTGAATTGATCAAGTCATTCTTAATTGAATTAAACTGATGGGATCATGGCGGTCACAAGTTATATAACTTGATTCCTTCCATGTATCACAGAATCAACTCAACTCAACAAACTTTAAGTGGGTAATTCGGTAATTGTTATCGGAAAAATAATAATTAATGTATACAACATAATATGGATAATCAATAAGTGAGCAAAAACATGTGACTGTAATTGAATTCACAAGTTTCATAACAATTCAACCAAGACAATGATATGTCCATATACATGTCTGCATATTATGCTAACAAGGACTTATCTATAAGGCCCATCCGTTCAACATGACCAATAAATGTTTTGGGCAGTAAGCCTTTCGTTAACGAATTCGCTATTATGAGATCGGTACCAATATGCTTAATTGACACTTTATGTTTTTGCATTTCTTCATTTCATAGACAAATACTTCAAATCCATGTGTTTTGCACCCTTTGAATATTTGTCATTTTTAGGGAAGAATACTGCTGTGGAATTATCACAATAAATTCTTAACGGTCTGGTAATACTATTAATAAGACCAAGACCTAAGATAAAGTTCCGCAACCACAATCCATGAACTGTGGCCTCAAAGCACGCTATAAATTCAGCCTCCATAGTGGAAGTAGCAATGACGAACTACTTTCCACTTTTCCACAAAACTGCTCCTCCAGCTAATAGGAACATGTAACCGAATGTAGATTTCTATGAGTCTACACAACTAGCATATTCTAAATTCGAGTAACCTATCACTTCGAGATGGGTCGATTTTCTATATGTGAGCATATAGTCCTTGGTGCCTTGTAAGTATCTAAGGACTTTCTTTTCAGCTTTCTAGTGGTCCATTCCAGGATTGCTTTGATATCGTCCTACCATTCCAACAGCAAAATTGATATCTGACCTAGTGCATGTTTGAGCATACATTAAGCTTCCAACTACTGACACATAAGGAATAGACTCTATGTCCTTACGTTCCAAATCATTTCGTGGACATTATATTAGACTAAATTTGCTCCCTTTCTGAATTGGAACTATCCTTGCGGGGCATTTTTTCATTTGAAAATTTTCTAATACTTTCTCGATATAACCTTTCTGAGAAAATTCTAACAATCCTTATGATCTATCCCGGAATATTTCTATTCCTATCACATAGGATGCCTCACCCATATCTTTCATTTTGAAATTATTAGAAAGAAAATGCTTTACATCATGTAACAAAACCATATTATTAGCAGTAAGAAGGATATCGTCAACATTTAGGACTAATATAATGAACTTGCTCCCACTAACCTTCATATAGATACACCGATCAACAGTGTTTTCTACAAAACCATAAGACGTAATGATATCATTAAACTTAAGATACCATTGTCGGGAAGCTTGCCTCAGTCCATATATTAACTTCTTTAATTTACACACTAATCATTCCTTTCTTGTGGTCACAAACCTTCCGGTTGATCCATATATACTTCTTCTTCTAGGCGGTCTCTACGTCCATTTGGTGAAGCTCTAAATCATAATGATCCATCAATGCTATAACAATTCTTAAGGAGTACTTCTTTGAAACTGGAGAAAAGGTCTCTTTATAGTCAATATCATTCTTTTAGTGTAACATTTGGAAACAAGTCTGGCTTTATACCTTTCAATGTTGCCTTATGAGTCGCATTTGGTCTTAAAGACCCATTTACAACCCACTTGTTTTACACTTTCTGGCAACTTAACTAATTCCCAAACATTGTTATCATCCATTGATTTCAACTTTTCTTTCATAGCATTGAATCATTTTTTAGAATTATTACATTCCGTGGCTTGTTTGAACGAGCCTAGATCTTTATCAATGCTCAATTCATATTCATGTTCAAGTGAGTAAATTTCATAGTCATTTGAAATAGCTGGTCTTCTTTGTCTTACAGACCTTTGTAATGCTACGTCTTGTGACATTACTTGATCATTTGTAACTTGATCATCATTAGCTAGTTCGTCATTAATATGTTCAATTTGTGGAATTGGAGCATTAATTTGTTGTTTCTGTATGTTGTGTATCAGTGATGCAACAAAAGGAATATCAACTGGTGGAATCACGTCTGATGTGGTAGTGTCTACTCGTCTTGGAGTATTTTCTACTCGATTTTCGTAAATATCTATTTTTTGTGGTTCTCCACTCCCACTGATTTGACCATTCTCAATAAACCTATCATTACCAGACACAACTATTCTCTATGGTTAGGAAAATAAAATCTATACCCCTTGGACTTTTTAGGATAGCTGATGAAATAACCATTAACGGTTCTCGCATCAAGCTTCTTTTCATATGGGTTATACAACCTTACTTCTACCAAATAGCCCCAATTGTGAAGGTGTCATAAACTAGGTTTCCTTCCTGTCCACAGTTCATAAGGTGTCCTAGGAACTGCCTTATTAGGAATCCTATTTAGCTGATACGCAGCAATCTTTAATGCATGCATCCACAATGATAAAGGTATAGAACTATTTCTTAACATGCTCCTAACCATTTTCATAAGAGTACGATTCCGCCTTTCAACTACATCATTTTGTTGTGGTGTACCAGGCATTGTGTATTGCACACATATGCCTCGACTGGCAAGAAACTTTGCAAATGGACCTAGACATTGTCCACTTTTATCAAAATTTTCATAATATTCACTACCTTTATCAGACCTCGCTATCTTTACTTTTATATCTAATTGCCTTTCTATCTCATTAATGAACACCTCTAGGATGTCCACAAACTGAGACTTCTCATGTACTAGATAAATATATCCATATCGTGAGAAGTCATCAATAAAGGTAATGAAATATTTTTCGCTGCCCCAAGAAGGAACGTCGAAAAGACCATAGGTGTCAGTGTGTATTAATTCAACTAATGCATTACTTCTTATGGCTGGAGCTTTGATATATGTTTGGTTTGCTTGCCTTTAATGTAATCCATACATATATCCCAGTCAACAAAATCCAATGGAGGTAAGATTTCATTTTTCACTAACCTCTGTAACCTTTCTTTGGATATATGACCTAATCTTTTATGCTATAAAAAAGCAGAATATTCATTATGTGCACTATGTTTATTTCCTATAATATGGTCAACATGAAAAAGAGATTTAACAAAATCAATATCAAGATTGAAACGATATAAACAATCAATTAATGTACCAGAACCATAATAGTACTTATGTTTATACAATGAAAAAACACCATTTCCAATCTTAAATTGAAATCCTACATCATCCAATTTTGCAACAGAAACTAAATTCTTAGCACATTCAGGAACATAAAGACACTTTTCTAGATCTAGGTAACACCCAGTGTCGAAGATCAATCTGTACGTCCCGATGCCCTTTATCCGTGCCTTCATTTTGTTACCTACATGCAAGAACTTTTCAATTCTATTTATGGTCTAGATTGAAAGGAATCTCTGTTTAACATGTGACACGTGAGTAGTTGCATCGTAATCTAACCAAGCCTTTCTTTTAAGACAATTTTTCTGAAAGTGACCACGCTTCTTACAGAAATGGCATCTTTTATCTTTCTTGATTCGACTATCATTATCTTTGTTAAGATCTTTATCCTTATCTTTGCTTTTATGTCATGGTTTATTCTTGCTGCTACTAGCACCTTGATGAAACGTGAGATAAATGGAGTGTTCCATTATTTTCTTCAATCTCCCTTCCTCCTGAACCAACATGGCCTTTATTTCTTTAAGGTTCCATTTTTCCTTAATGGTGTTATAATTCACTTGGAATTGGCCAAACTCTAGAGGAAGGGAGTTGATAATAAATTGTACCAAAAAGGACTCACTCACATCTATACCCATAGATTTCAGCTTTACAGCTAGCTTTGACATATGAGATACATGATCATGAATAGGCTGTGACCAATTAAACTTTTTGGTCATTAGCTCACTCATTAAAGTCCCTACTATAGACTTGTCAGCTATATCAGATTGGGAGTATTCTTTAAGCTTCAACATAAACTCCTTTGCATTGTCTGTTTTAGGCATTGACAGCTTTACATTTTCTGTGATCGTCATTCATATCAAATTCAAGCTCATCCTGTTAGACCGTTCCCAAGCCTCATAATAAGACTTGTCAGCTTTAGAACTAGTATCAGTTATGACTGCAGGACTTACGTCTAAAACTATAGCCAAGTTTAAATCCATTACACCCAGTTGGAACTGGATTTGTTCGGACCAATCAGCATAGTTCAATCCATTGAACTTGATAAGCCCATTTTCTAAAGAAAACAAATTAGTTGACGCTGCAAACACAACATATATCTCACGCATTAATGCTTTGAGTAAACCTAAATGGATTCAAACTAACTAATACACTTTGATTATGCATTTAAATTCTCCTTTGGGTGAAATTTAAATACATAGTAGTAACCTATTCTGATGCATATATATAATTTACTATAATGGGCAATCAATCATATTCTAATCAACATGTATGTTATCTTTGGATATACAATCATATTAACCAAATATGTTGATAAAGTCCCTTTACTGTCATTAATTATAGCAATAGTCTACCATTGGGTGACCTCCTAGCATTATAATTAATAATCTTAATTGTTCAGTTCAACCTTTATGTCATTTTAGCATCATATCATGTTGAACAATTGAACAAATCACAATTAAATACTTAATATTTTTCAAGCTAGGCTACTTTGGTGACTAACAAGCTTTACATGCAATAAACATTTAATTGGGCAATTATTATACAAGATAAATTTTAATTTAGATAGTTTGGTCACTTTGGTGACTAACAAACTATTCTAAATTACCATTATGTCATGTAGCACATGCATCATATAATAGGAAAATTTAATTCCAAATATTACATAATATAAAATAGTCAATGTACCAAAGAAATATATAATATGACACTGAATTTCAAAATTATATATTATGTATAGAAAATAAGTCTATTATAAATTAAATAATTTATTATAATTGAGCCATAATTATTTATTAACTTAATCTTAATTTTTAATGGCCCCAAAACCCAAAACAAATCAATCTGTAATCTGATTTTGGGCTTGGAAGTCCATCACCAGCGTCTGCCAAAGAAGGGCAGTGTCTTCCTGGGAATGTTTGTTTCGTTTCTTTTCCCAACCGAAAACCCAAGTTCATATGGTGACTACCACTTCGAAAGCGTTTTACATTGAAAGGAATGATATTGTTTTGGCTTTTACAAGAAAGAGGTTGTTTTTGCGTCATATTGCATCATACTGTTATCATACAGCACGTTAAATGCATATAGGCATACATTAATTGCATATAAGACAAAAACAACACATAATAAATGTTAGAAGATTGCACTGGGAATCATGTGAGAGAAACATCAAAAGATAACGATAACATACATTAAATGCATACGAGACAAAGCATCACATATTAAATGTCAAAATAAAACACGGCTTCTTCGTACTATTATCTGTGTTTTGTATCTATTTCGTATATGAACAAAACAACATACAACACTTCATTTATGCAATCATACTAAAACGATACACGTTAAAAAAACAAATCATGCAATACCGTGACTTTGATATCAATTGTAAGACATTTATGAATCGAATGATTTTTGCGTACTTGTATCCATAATTGTTTTGTTTTGTAAGATGTTGATTGATTCCCTTTCTGCTTATTTTCTTTAATGTGGTTCTTCAATGGTTCAGAATAATTTAGATTCCTATACATAAGTTTTTGTTTCTAAAAACTTATATACTTAGTCACCAATCATCATATTGGTTCACCTTCTATTCTGTAATACCCAATAACTATTATTTTTGGTGCTTTTCATATGGCTCAAATCTATAAATCACATGAGACATTAAATAGTCTAATACGTTAATTTCCATAACTTGCCAATGAAAATTTGAAATGTCGAGGGGCTGAGCTTCTTCACAAGCTCCTTAGGGAAACCTGTGTATATGGACTCCCAAACATCTTCAATGTAGAGGCTCTGCTACGCTAAATTATGTATTGAAATTCCCAGGAATGTACCTCTGCCTTATAGTTTACCTATCCTATGGCTTGGTGAAGCTAGTGATTTGGTGAGGGGTGAAATACAAATTAGCTACCCCTGGAAGCCTAGCAATTCTGCTAAAAAATGGGTTCCTACAAGCAAAGTTTTTAAATCAGATGGCATGATGAACTATTGTTATCTGCAAGAACTAGCTCTCCCATACAACATGAAAATGCTGGAGAACCTGAATTAAGTGGAGAGGGGGCTATCTAAATTGCCGGCAGTAACAACCCTCTGGTTCCAGCAGAACAATTGGACCAACCAAAAGCTGATAAAACTAGTGGTAAGGAATTCATTAGCGTGAGAAATGCTGAAATTATCTCCTATAGGATGGAGGCTTGTAAGTTAATAACAAGCTGGAAACTATATTAAATGAGGTTAGGATAACTGAGAAAGCAGTAGATAATAATTCGCTGATTTTGCTTGGGAAAGTAATTCAGAGAGAAATCGAAAATTCCAAAAATGAGAATGTGTTATGCCTGGGTAATGTTGAAACTTATTCTCAAATTTTAAAGCCTCCTCAGATAGCTAGGAATCGTCTGGCAAAAACTGCAGATTGCATTGATGTTAATACTAATTCATTTGACAGTGTTGTATAAGAATTTTCTGGGTCTGGATGTTTGGAGAAAGTTGAAGCTGATAGTTGTTCCCCAACAATTGATGATAAATTTCTAGATGTACCTGATGACTTTTGAGTGCAGCCCAAAACTTCTAAAAGAAAATCTGCAAGGAAGAGAAAACAAAATCCCAGTATTAAGGGGCTTCTCCCATAGATGGCAGTCCTAATGTGGAACACTTAGGTTAAACGACGCTCTTAAAAAGACACAAGTGAAAGAGATGGTGAGGGATAAGAAACCTTTTTTAATAAGTCTTCTTGAAACTAAAATAAAGATCCCCTCCCGCTTTTTAGTTCTAAGTTTTTGGTTGCAAATTGGAAGATCATCTCTAACCATAACTCGCACTATAATGGCAGAATTAACTGTCTATACAATACATAAATGATTGGAGTTCATTTTATGGAAAATACATATTGGTTTATTCATCTCTAATGCCAACTACAAGGTATGAGATCTATCTTTGAGTCGTCTCTTGTATATGCTTCTAACATGAATGGACTTAGTTGATCTTAAATCTACTTGGAGAATGCTTACCTGGACAAATAATCAGCATGGTAACTTGCTTATAAGGAAGAAGCTAGATTGATCTCTAGTTAATTCACTTTGCCTGAAACAGTTTCCCGACTCTTTTGTTCATTTTAGTGAAAAACTCTTGTCTGTTCATTCGTATATATTGATCTAAAGGCTTATGGAATGTAAAATAGTGACAGCCCTTTTTTTCGATTCTTCAGTGGTTTAAGATAGATCAATGATTTCTCTAATCTGATTGGCAGATATTGGAATATTGAATTCAATGGCTTTAAATCATATCAGTTTATGTAGAAAGTGAAGACGGTGAAGGCAACCCATAAATTTTCACGTCCAGCCAAAACCAAAACCTCTCATCTCTTAATGAGAAGCTTATACAAGCTCAAATAGCTTGTTATGACGCTCCCCATAATGTTGCACTCAGAAAGGCTGAGGTGATCTATCTCCAGGAGTACTTAGATGCTCTTAAACTTTAAAACTCTATTATTAAGCAAAAGTCCAGATAGAATTGGCTAAAAGATGAAGATTCAAACACTAAGTTCTTCCACTCATCCTTATTGCAAGAAGGAATGTTAATAAAATATCTATGCTCCTAAACAACAGGGGATGAGAATGTACAGATCAGATTCACTTACAAGAGCTTGCCAAAATTCACTTCATTTTGCTAATGAGATCGGATGGTTCCCCCATCCCCAGTCTAAATATTTTAAAGCTATTTGAATGTTCAATAGATCAGACTATCAAAGATATTTTGGTGTCTTCAATCACTGAGCACAATGTTCAAAGATTTCTATTCAACATGAAATCATCTAAATCTCCTGGGCTGGATGGTTTCACAACTTTATTCTTTCAAAACACTTGGAACATTACGGATAAGCTATTCACACATAATGTGCTGGAGTTCTTTGCTTTCTCAAAAACGAACCATATATAGATTTGCTTAGTACCGAAAAAATGCAACCCTCAGAGCATGATTCATTTTAGACGAATTTCTTGCCATATCGTAATTTATAAAGTGATTTTTAAACTCGTTGCTGAAAGACTCAAGTTGGCTATTTCTTGCATTATCAACTCAGCTCATGGGACTTTCATTCCTGATCGAAATATTGGGGATATCCTTCTTTCTCAAGAATTGTTGAAGGATTACAATTCAGGTAAGAATCTAAAAAGTTGTTTAATTAAAGTTAGATTTTTACAAAGCTTTTGACACACAATTAGTTGGCAGTTCATCAAAGTTTGTCTTGAAGTTCTAAAGCTACCACCTAGATTTATTGATTGGATGATGACTTGAATTCAAACTCCCTCTCTTATTATTGTTGCGAATGGGTTCCTACCAAGAATTTTAAGATTGCTAAAGGCATTCGAGAAGGAGATCCTCTGTCTTCTTATTTATTCACTCTTGTGATGGAAGGATTTCCTCGATTGACAAGTAGGCAAATCTCTTACAATAAGGGTTTTCATTTTCACTACAAATGTAATGCTCTCAATCTCACTCACCTTATACATGCTAATGATCTTTTGATTCTTTGTGGAACAGATCCTCACTCTATTAACAGGATGATGCATGTTTTGAAATCATTTGTTGAATGGTTAGTTTATATCATAACTCTAAGAAGAGCAGTCTTTATATCTCAACCAATGTGAGAAAGATTATTCAAGTACAGAGAATAGTTGGGCTAAATGTGCATTTTGCTCCTTTCTATCACTTGGGAGTCCCAAACACTTCTTCTAAACCAAAGTTTAATGATTGTTTACCCCTTATAGAAAGAATAAAGTCAAGAGCGAATGCTTGGCAGAATAGGTATCTTTATTATGCTACTAGGCTAACTCTCATTATCTCTCTATTAAGCTGTTTATATCTATAATGTACTGCTCACATTGCATTGCCAAGGAAAGTCCTTAAAAAGGTTGACAAAATCTTGAATGCATTCCTATGGTTTGCCAGAACTAAAAACTCAAAGAATGCAAAGATAAAATGGAGCGAGATTGTCATTTTGAAGAAATTTAGAGGCCTAAGGATCATTTCTATTTGTACCATGCCAAAAGTCCTAATGTGCAAAAGGCTATAGAGGTTATATGTTGATCATAATGCACTTTTGGTCAAGTGGATACATGAGTATCACCTAAAAAATGTGAAGTTTTGGAAGGTTTGTAGTACTAGGGAGTTCTCATGAAATCTTCACCAAATGATGAAGCTACGTGACTTTGTTTATCTTTGTATTAAACACAAAGTTGGTAATGGAGACAGAACATGGCTTTGGTATGATAACTGGTTAGACTCGAGTCCTATTATTCTTAATCCTCAGGTTCAACAATTGAGAAACATAATTCCTCTTAATCTTAAAGTATCATCTTTGATCTATAATGGTCAATGGAGAGGGAATTTCAGAGGTTTTGATAATCTGGCTTAATTCTTCCCTCAACTAGTTGATGAGTAGTTTGATGATTTTATCATTTGGTCTCTAGATCTAAGTGGTAAATACTCCAACAAATCATGTCAACAGATCATAGCTATTAGGAAATCGGGTTAGGATTTGATCCAAATCGTAGCGGAATAATTACAAAACTCTTTCGTGACTTTTATTTTCCGAAAACCAAGATCTATTTAATTCTATAAAATGATTAACATGAATTAAAATAAAGTAAAAATTTAATTTATATCTTATTTCGAAGCTTGATCTTTATCTTGTTGCATCCCTTGAACTGTTTCTGAAACCGATCTGTCTTAACCACCGTAGCCACACAAGTGTCTGACCTCTAACAATATCCATAGAACAGGTTGAGAGAATTCTGTAACTTTTACAGAGAGGTTAAACATGAAGTGCCAGTTCCATAGAGCTTAAGCCTATTTATTATAAGCTTTAGATGTTTTACTAATTTAATTGAAATTAAATATTAATTTCAATTAAACTTTAATTAGAATTACAAATAATTCTAATTAAATACCAATT
>JANSVA010000006.1:22327715-22344041 GCA_025504915.1 Erythroxylum reticulatum
GATCCAGCACATATAAAATAAATACACAATAATATTTGTTGTTGTAATGTCAATACAACCATTGACAATAAAGCCAACATAAAATCAAAGAGGAACAAATAAAGTTGACGTTGCTTTTATATTCCATACAGAATAAATCAAATAGGCACCAATCATGCTTAAAGGATAAGACTTAAGAATTCCCCCAATATCATCTTCTTTTTCTTCGAGACAATTATTTTTTAATTTTACAAATGTAAATGAAACTTTTTATCAAACTTAAGTAGAAAGCTTAATAGAAGATTTCTTCCAATTAAATTGCCTTAAATCATGGTTTTAATTTTGTTTGCAGTTGTAATATTAGCAGCAATGGTCAAAATTGTTATTGTGATTTATCAACCATATTTTCCATAACTGCACTTATATCGTGCTCAGTGATTGTATGGAAGAGCCTACAGACATACTAAGCATATAAATGAAAGTAAGCTTTATGTACAAAATTTTGTATAAGTACTAACATTCAAAACATGTGACAATACATAAGAGCAAAAGACAATTGAATAACGCAAGAAATGATCAACCTACCAAGAAAGGCCTAACGAATAGGTTAGTTTTGTAAACATTTAATGTCTTATTAATCATTAATCTAGGAATCTATATACAACTCCTTAAGAATACATATAAGTATGTAACATGATATAATATATAAGAGTGAAAGATGAGACCTACTTTATTTTATACATAAAAAGAAATAATTAAGCAAACAAGATAAGCAAATTATAAGTCAAAAATTATTCAAAATGTAATTTCATAATTGAGGAACTACTCAGTTTATTAAGACAAGTAGGGGAAAAACAACTCTAGAATGCAAGAACATCTATAGAAAAGAGTGTATATAATAAGTTAAACTTCTTATAGGATACAATAAGTGTATACAACAACGCTAGAATGCAAGAACATCATTTGTAAGCATAAGAAAGAATTAAATATATAAGAAGCAGACCTCTTATAATGTTTCTATTGTTACTCCCCCTTAGAGAATAAGAAATTGGGATTATTGAAAATTAAATAACACTAAAGGCTTAGATTAAGGTCAAACTCATATTGCTTTTAAGATTGAAGTCAATCTTTAAATTGAGTGCAATCTTGTAGTTAGTTTTTATAGGTGAAAGATGTAGGTTGTGAAAGAAGCATAAATGATGATATTCCATTAATGCTAGGCGAATTGGCTTGGAATTCAAAAGTTACAAACTTTAATAGGTCATTTATCTTGTATGATATTGACTAAATAGATAAATTAAGAGGTTGTTTGATCTAAATCTTTTACTGTTAAAACAATGACCCAGAAACCATCGATATTCACTTATCGTCAACTTCACTGTTGTTATTATTCATATAGATACAAAACTCCTTCACTGTATTATTAACAGTGCATACTGTAATAAACAATGAAATGGCCATTAAAGAGAAGTGAAGAATTACATAGGGAAGTTTCTTTTATTGATTAAAAATAAGCGAGTTCTAAGGTGCCTTGAGCGACTAGGGCATATGATTACTCATGCAATGGATGAAGGCCGGTGGCATCCAATAAAACTGAGCAGACAAGGTCCCGCACTATTACACCTATTCTTAGCGGACGACCTCATTTTATTTGCAAACATACTCGATGACCAGGTGCTATACATCCAAGACATGTTATAGCAATTCTGCTCGGTGTCTGGACAGAAAGTGAGTCACGACAAGACACGATGTTTTTCTTTTCTAAAAACATATCTAGCACACTGGCTCGTGTAATCATTCACAAGTTAGGTTTCCAATATACACAAAACCTGGGTAAGTACCTAGGGTTACCGATCATCCATGAGTGAAGTTCTAAACGATCATATCAATATATAATGGATAATGTGCAGAAGAGACTCAATGGGTGGAGTGGAAAGCAACTCTCCCTTGCGGGGCAGATCACTTTAATATAATTGATGTTGTCAACTCTCCCCATATACATGATGCAAATAGTAAGGCTTCCTCGACAGTTATGCAATGATTTGGAGAAGATTATTCGAACGTTCCTGTGGGGAACCACAGAGGAGCAACACAAGACAAGTTTGGTAAGCTGGGAGCAAGTATGTAAGCCAAAAGCGGCAGGTGGCTTAGGTTTAAGGAAGCTCCGTGAAAACAACGACGTTCTATTATCAAAACTCGGATGGCTCTTAATACACAAACCTGAAGCATTATGGGTAAGAGTACTCAATGCAAAATATAAGTTTGATCGCAACAACTTACCAACCTCCCTCTCTCCTACTGGAGGGTCCATGGCATGGCAAGGAATTGCATCAGTCTGGGCACATATGCTTAGGGGCATCAAATGGATGGTAGGCAATGGTGACACTACTAAATTCTGGGAGGATGCTTGGGTGTATGATATTGGTCCATTTAAGCACCGAGCGGTGCACCCTATTTCGAGCAATTTCCTAAACCTATAGGTAAAATAGTTTGTAGACAATAATGGAGGATGGCGATGGGACTTATTTCAATCACTTTTCTCTACATCAGATTGCATGGCAATTGCAGGAACTTTATCGTCAAGCACTTTCGTGAGACTTGACCGTTTGATTTGGGGGGCTTCTAATAATGGATTGTTCTCCACCACCTCTGCATACAAGTTGATAGTTGGACAAACAGATACTAGTCATGCAGGAGATTGGGAAAAAATTTGGAAATGGGAGGGACCGCAATGAATCAAAGCGTTTCTGTGGCTAATGAATCGTGGTAGGTTACTCACTAACCACCAAAGACACATCAGACATATCACCACCGACCCTTCATGTCAGGTTTGTGATGCAACCGAAGCCCTATTGCATGTCCTTCAGGACGGGTGTAAAGCTCGACAATTTTGGAGAGGATTCCCCTACATAGCAATTTCTGACGCGTTTTTCAACGAGGACATCAACAGATGCGTATTAGGAATTTGAAACAAAATGAGTGAATGCAAGGGTTTCCATGGTCGATAATATTCGGTACGGCCTATTAGTTCCTATGGTTTTAGAGAAATCAAACTATTTTCGATCCTCACTTCTCATGGCCAACAAACCCTCATTAAATAGTATTTGCTTACGTCCATTCGATTGAGCAGGCTAAGGAATTAGTCAGAAGAGCCTTATGGCGGCCAAGGATGAGGATAGAGACACTCGTTAGCTAGAAAAGGCCTCTACCTGAATGGATAAGACTTAATACGGATGGTGCGTATAAAGCTACATCCTTGAGAGCTTCAGTAGGGGGAATAATTCGAGACAACACGGGAACTTGGATAGGAGGCTTTGCAGACAACATAGGCTTCTGCACCGCCATTTGTGCAGAACTATGGGGGTTTTTACTGGGTTACAACTAGCATGGGATCTTGGCTATCGGCAAGTAGAGTTAGATGTGGACTCCCTGATAGTTATTAACATATTATCCTCATCAGATGATCAGCAAATTCAGTATAATTCTCTACTACTGGGAATTCAGAACTTAATAACCAGAGACTGGATAGTGAAGGCTCGACATGTGTACCGAGAGACTAATCGAGCTACGAATTGGTTAGCCATATACGCCAATTCTCTAAAAATTGGCATCTATATGTTTCAAAACTCACATATGGGTTGTTTGTCTATTCTACTAGAGGATATTTCGGGAGTGTCTTTTCCCTGGTTATTTAGTTAAGGTTTCATATATCTTTCTTATAATAAAAAAAAAGCGAGTTCTCGATTAGAAAAATAAAAAAATGGTTGAATTAATTAGTAGATCTAGGAGAGACAACCTATCACCTGCACCACCAGTGCTATCTAACATTGCCTTTTCATCTTTGCTTGCATAGCCTTAAACGATCGTCGTTCGTCGTTTCCACTTGGAATCATTAGAGAAGCTTTATGATTCGTACGGGTGTTTCTTTTCCTTCTTATTTTTGGTTTACCATATTTGTTTTTAAATCTATTTTTTAAAGTTATTTGTATGAATATTTAATTTATGTTTTTACTTTTAGTTTCTTTCCATTTCAAAAATTATAAACACCTAATTTTTATTTTTTATTTCTATTTTATGAATAATTTAATTCAGAATTATATATTTAATAAATTAAAATTAAAATTAATTATTAATAACAATTATGAATAGTTTAATTTTTGTAATTAAATTATATATACTTAAATTTTAATAATTACTAATTAAATTAAAAATATTTAAATAAAATTAACTTAATAATTAAAATATATTTCACATAAATATTAATTTTTAAATAAAATATTAAATATTAAACTATTTATTTTATTGAAGTAACATAATATTAAAATAAATGTTATATAAGAAATTAAATAAATTTATTTAATTAAAAATAATTTATTTATAAATTTTATAGTTATTATTAATAATAAAAATATAACTATTTTCAGAATCAAGAAATTCTATAAACACTGTCTTTTATGATTATCTCACAAATTAACATTTAATTTTTGCAAGGGAGGAGAGGGAAGGAGAATTTTGAAAAATAAACAAGAAACAAAGAGGTAGAAAATAGAAATCAGTGCGCGTTCTCGCCCTCCCTTGAACATTCCTAGCTGTTTATTACGTCATTACGTTCGTCCCACTTTCCAGCAGCTGCCGCACCGACCTCTCCGGCCCGCACTTTCCAGTAGTACGGTACCCTCCCTCACCAAAAGCGTAAGTTATAAGATACATCTCCAGAATTCACTTGTCCACTAGTTGCCTTCTGACTCGCCATCTGAATTCTTAGCCTTAATAGCTTAGTTTTTAAAAAATAAAGAAACGAATACCCTTTTTTTTTATCCTCTAATTAGGAAGTTCGGAACTTCCAACTTTCGATTAAGTTGGGTTTTGGTATGGTTTTATTTATACTTCCATATTTCACTACTCCATTCCCATTTTGCCCCCAATGAGCCCGCATTTCTACGCTTTATGCAACTGCCCTCATATATTCGCCTACTTAGAAGAGAAAGGGAGGGTTTTGATTGATTGGTTAGGGTTTTGATTTGTGTATTCAAGTGGCTGATTTACATGGCGAAAGCTGCGAATCTCGGTGGTAAAAGCGGAGTACGTATCGTTGTTGCCGGAGACCGTGGCACTGGGAAATCGAGCTTGATAGTAACCGCCGCTACTGACACTTTCCCGACGAATGTCCCGCCGGTGCTACCTCCTACCCGACTTCCCGAGAATTTCTATCCTGACCGCGTTCCTGTCACCATTATCGATACCCCCTCCAGGTATATAAATACATGATCTAGCTTTTGAAGGAATTTTTAACGGCAGCAACTGTTGTTAGTTGTCGTGGATTGCATCTTACTGAATGTTTTGATTCAGAAATTGTGTTTGCATCGATATAAAATGGTTGATGGCATTTTTTTTTTTTTTACGCATTTAAGTAGTGTTTTTAACAGATGGTATGGGTGTTTATCCTTGTGATTCAGAGTGGAGGATGCTGGTAGAGTAGCTGAAGAAGTGAAGCGAGCTGATGCGGTTGTTCTTACATATGCTTGTGACAGACCAGAGACTCTAGATCGTTTGAGCACCTTCTGGCTTCCAGAGCTTCGCCGTTTGGAGGTCTTTATGCTTTGGTTGTCTTTTTCAGAAGTTTTACCAGTTATTTTCTCCATTATTGTCAGCACGTATCGGATGGGAGGGTTTTTAACAGTTCAGAGAATTTCATTGCTGCTAATTCTTTTTCTAGTTAGTTTCTACAACTAAAAGAAAGAAATTGCTGGTGCACTTTTATTGAGAGAGATTAAGACATGTATGATTCTAACTGGTCGTGAATCACGAGCAGGTGAAGGTGCCAGTTATAGTTGTGGGCTGTAAGCTGGATCTAAGAGATGAGAATGAACAGATAAACTTGGAACAGGTGATGTCACCAATAATGCAACACTTTCGAGAGATTGAAACTTGTATAGAGTGTTCAGCATTTAAACACATTCAGGTATAGTTGATTACTTACTGTTTTTTTAATATCATTTTAGAGCATTGCTTTAAAATAACC
Source organism: Erythroxylum reticulatum (assembly GCA_025504915.1). Classification (NCBI taxonomy): domain Eukaryota; kingdom Viridiplantae; phylum Streptophyta; class Magnoliopsida; order Malpighiales; family Erythroxylaceae; genus Erythroxylum; species Erythroxylum reticulatum. The sequence continues at coordinate 22,333,717 of JANSVA010000006.1, forward strand.
TGTGGACTGGGATTTTGGTAAAGTAGATCATAATATTCTGTTTTCAGGAATTTGGTGAAGTGGATCTTGACATTTTTGTTTTTGAAGTGCTAAGTGATCTGTTTAAGAGATATGTTTTGCCATTGCATTCTCTGCGTTTCCTACTGACTTGTATTCTACCTTCTCAACTTTACCCTTTATTTAACTTCTGTAATATAATTATTGAGCTTTGTGGGTTGATTTTCATGTACATGCTTTATGGATTTATTTCTATGTAAATGATTAACTTTCATGATTGCAGTTCCTTTTTCCCGACAATTACTTGGCTGAGTGATTTGATTGGGACATTTGAGGCGATTTCTTTGGTTCATGTATAATAACGTAATCCTTTAATTTTGTTTCTGTGGGCAGATCCCTGAGGTTTTTTATTACGCACAAAAGGCAGTACTTCACCCCACTGGTCCACTATTTGATCAAGAATCACAAACTTTGAAGCCTAGGTGCATAAGGGCCTTGAAGCGGATTTTTATTCTTTGTGATCAAAACAGGGATGGTGCCCTTAGTGATGCAGAATTAAATGAATTTCAGGTTGTATTTATGTTCTGAAAATGTTCTTGTGTGATTTCTTTTTTACTTTTTTTTGGTTCCCATAAACATTTGTGGACAGGGAATTGATTTTTGGTTTCAGTTTATTTTTGTGCAATATTTATCTTTTAATTAACCAAGTTTTAACTGACTTAAGTTTGAGTGAAAATCTTAGAAAAATGATTTTGGGTTTATCCTATCGGCTCTATCAAGTACTTTGACATGGCGGTAGTTTTTGGTTGGACAACAGCCAAGAAAAAGATTACATGTCTCTCTTTTAGTTTTTTTGTTCATTTTATCATTATTCTGTTTATCAGGTGAAATGTTTTAATGCTCCACTACAACCTTCTGAAATAGTGGGTGTCAAGAGGGTGGTTGAAGAAAAGCTGCCTGGTGGAGCAACAACTGACAGAGGAGTAAATGAGTGTGGGCTTACATTGACAGGATTCCTTTTTCTTCATGCACTTTTCATAGAAAAAGGGCGCCTTGAGACAACATGGACTGTCTTAAGGAAATTTGGATACAACAATGACATCAAACTTGCTGATGAACTAATTCCAACATTCAAGCGTGCCCCTGATCAGGTAACTTTTTTGTTGATTGTTGATTTTGTCCTATAAAAAGTCTTGAATAATCTGTAAGTTGTTGAAATTTTGCATATGTTTTATGCCCGAAATGGACAATTCCTTTCTCATTTTACCTTGTTCTTGGTCATGACATGTTTGTGGATTTATTAGAATTCTTATTTATTTGAGAATAATTTGAGTACTGCTGATGAGTTCATGACTATGGATATCAGCGTAATGATCTTTTATTTCATGCAGTTGAGGTTGTTAGGGGATAATAAAGTGAAAACATTGACATTTGTTGCAGATAGCATTGACATATCTGGTTTATGAATGGATGCTCGGGCCAGAAAACTGGCCCTTAGTCATGTTAGATACAGATTCGATGGAGGGAAAGTGCTTGTACTAGTTATTTTTTTCCCTGTGTTATACCTGTTGTTGAGCTCATTGCTGGCAAGATATTGTATCTAAGAAAGTCATTTGTACATATCATCAAATTTACTGATCGTGAACAAAAAGGGAGTTGGATGACTGAGGTTTCTGGGACCCATAGCTAAATTTCCTTTTAAGTTCCATTTCGAAGACTTTGTCTGGGAGTGACAAACATTGGTTGAACTTGCAAGACTTTTCCTTTATTTCCATATTTGATTTGGACCAGTCTTGAAATAGCCTAGCTTTGGCTTGACCTGGTATACCATCCTATTTGTTTTATATGTGGAGGAGATCTTTCCTACTTTCTTTTCGTTCTCCTAAAATTTATTCATCTCATCCTGCGAGACTTTACTCCTATTTGTTGCTTATTCGTCCTGTGGCTTTCAGCTACTTTTATTGAACTTTCTAACATTTGTTTTAATTTATACAGAGTACAGAGCTGGCAAATGAAGCTGTAGAGTTCTTACAAGCGACCTATGAATTATATGATAGTGATTATGTACGTTTCTGTCTGTAATATGATGGATAGTCATTTAGCAAAACTTTTTCCTGTTCTGATTTAGATTGAGTGGGCAAGGTTGTCCTATGAACTGTGGTCCTGATTCCTAATTTGGTTGTTCTTGAAATATGAATCTTTCCCAAATGGATTTTTTTTGACAGGATAATAACCTTCGACTGGCAGAACTTGAGGATGTGTTTTCGACTGCACCAGAGAGGTATTCAAGTTTCCTACGTGGACTGCACTTGAAGATGTTTAGCAGTAATCATTTAGTGGGCATTGATGTCTCTCTCTTCAATGATAGATTCTCTATGTTTAGTCTGATGGACTATCATGTTTTCCCTAATCTTTATTCAATTGCCAAGATTGAGTTTTGCTGTAATCTTGTTTTTGGATATTATGACATTCATAGTCTATTTATTTCTATCATGATAGTCATATTTTATTTATTTATTTCTATCTTGACGTCCATAGTTTATTTGTCTATTTCAATCTTGACATTCAGTTTATTTAGCTATTTCAATATGTGCAGGCATCCAATGAATTTGACATGCATGTGCTTGTTCTATTCTTGACAGATATAAACTTTTCTGTCTTTTAAATATTCCTCCTAGGTTTTGTTTTGACACTAATGTAATTTCAGTCCTTGGGATGAAGCCACATATAAGGATGCTGCAGAGAAAACTGTGCTGGGTGGGCTATCTATGAATGCATTTTTGGCTGAGGTACTAATTTTACCTTCTTCTGAATCACGTTTCCCCGAAGAAGCAAGCCCTGCAGTGGTTATCACTACTTTTCTTGTTGTACTCTTTGGTAATGTATAATTTGCATTGTGTGGATCTTTTTGCTAATAGTGTGAAGTTTTACGGTTTAACTGTGTCATACAAACCTGCTCTTTCTTTCACATGGGGAGCATCATCACATCTCGCATTTCTTTGGGTGATGGATAGGGAGGGTTAACTGATGATTTAACTTTGAAGGTTCATATGATTAGCAATATTTAAGTGGTAATGATACTTCTATTAAAAGCAATTTTTTGCATGCTATGTGTTTCAGTGGGCGCTTATGACACTTCTTGATCCATCTCGTGCTGTGGAAAATCTAATTTACCTTAATTATCCTGGAGATCCAGCTACTGCTGTCCGTGTAATGAGGAAAAGATGTTTAGATCGCAAGAAACAGCAGTCAGAAAGAAATGTTTTCCAATGCTTTGTCTTTGGACCTAAACATGCTGGAAAATCTGCTTTGCTGAATTCTTTTCTTGGAAGGTTCATCCTCAGCTAATTATGTTCACCCTTGACAAATTCATGGATTTTTCTTTTCTTAACTAAGTTAATGAAACTTTGATGATGATGTTTGTTGAATGTAGACCATATTCTGACAGTCACACATCATCTGCTGAGGAGTCCTATGCTACAAATGTTGTTGATCTACCTGGCGTAAGTTGAATGTTCTTGTGCTTTGAAAATTCTTGTAAAACCATAGAATATGTTCAATCTCTCAATGTGAAAAAGACGAGGAAAACTTTCAGAAGTTCTTTCCTTCCTTTGAAGTTTAATGTTTTTATATACCTTTGTTGTCATATGTTTTTTCTTCTTTAGTCTTATGATTAGGAGTTTGGTCCTTTAGTATGTAGGTTTACCAACTTTTCTGTTTTTTGGGTTTCTTTCAAATATCTTCTGATGGTTGAAATCATTTTCTTTTCTTTACTGTGAAACTGAATATCCAGCATTTCTTATATAGGGAATTAAAAAGACCCTTGTGTTAAAGGAAATTCCTGAAGGTGGAATTAAGAAACTGCTATCGAGTAAAGAATCTTTGGCACCATGTGCTATAGCAGTATTTGTTTATGACAGGTATATACTAGCCATTGCTGAATTTGACTATTAAATTGGTAGGTTGTCTTAGAATTTGATCAATTATCTCATGCGAAATCTTTTACGTAATTAATTTTTTTTTTAATAATGATATTTGTTTTTGAAAGCTGCACTTATTGTTGTAGGGACTGTTATGTACCCCTCTTGAAGACCAAAATAAAGAAAGCTTGAGTTAATGTTTTAGTTGTTGTTGCAGCTCTGATGAGTCCTCGTGGAAAAGGACAACCGACTTGCTTGTCGAAGTTGCGGGCCATGCTGAGGACACAGGTTATGAAGTGCCTTGCTTAGTTGTAGCAGCCAAAGATGATTTAAATTCATTTCCTATGGCAATACAAGAATCGACCAGGGTATTTTCTTGCTTTGCAAAAATATAATTTGATGTACTGTAGGGGAATGAAGTGTGAATGCTCTTAAGAGCTGGGATAGGGTTTATTCGCAATTTTGACTTTAGATGTCTTGCTTTGTCGAATGCTCAGTAGTAACATTCTGTTATCAAATGAAAAAATTTGCTCCTTTATGTTCTGACATTTTGTCTAAATTGGTTTATCGATGGCGTTAGGTTGTTTGATTATGCAGCTATACTAATATCAGTAAAGCGACTATTTGCTGTTTCCAAAGAGTTCTTTAAAATTTTGATTTGAGTTTTTGTGGTTTGAAAATTTGTAAAATGCCATTTCTCAATATTTTATTGGAATGCAAAATTTTCATTATGATATTATAAGTAAATGTAAATTTTAAGTATTAGCAAATTCTGTTGATGGTTACATGTTTTTAGTTTATACCAAAAGAACCTCATTGACTAAATTCAAACCACATTAGGCTTTGTGAGAAATGATTATATCATGGGGACTTTAATGTGATCCACCATTAGTTCTTTCATCTATGCAAGGATAGATTTTGGTTAGTTAGCAAAATGGATGTTTTGATGTTAATAGCATTGGATGTAAGTTGAATTAATCCATATTGGTACAATTTTCTACCTTTACTGTTGTGCATGATTTTATAATGTCCACAATGGCATTAGTATATTGTTATTTGTTTCAGTTCAGAATCGGAGTGGTGTTCCTCGTCGATTCTGAAAAGGCTTGTGGAAGATGTGTCCTTACTTTTTTCTTATAACTGTTTTTTTTGTTATATATTGCTGCTGTTGAGGAACTGAAAGGACATCAAACTTATTTCCCATACCCTCAACATTTGGTAGGTTACCCAAGACATGGGAATAGAGGCACCTATTCCTATTAGTTCAAAAATGGGTGATACCAATAATGTGTTCCGTAGAATTGTTAATGCAGCAGAGCATCCACACATGAGCATTCCTGAAACTGAAGCAGGGAAAAGTCGCAAACAATATCATCGTTTCATTAACCGCTCACTGATGTTTGTTTCAGGTATGTTAATACTTTAAGCTCATCTTTTAACTTGGTTTTTTGTGTATTTCTTAGAAGTATTGCTTTATTGCTATTTATGCTTCTGTTTTCCGAAACATGATTCACTTTGTCATTTTCTGAATCTTTTCTACCATGTTCTTGTTGCACTAACTGTGTCCAATTTGGCTCGAGTGCTGTAGTTGGAGCTGCAGTAGCCATTGTTGGGCTGGCAGCTTATCGTGTCTATGCTACAAGGAAGAGCTCTTCTAGCTGAATCTTAAACTTCAGTTGCAATTAGATGCAAGTGGCATGCAAGATCATCCATTAAATGGTAAGAAGGTGTTTGCTCGAGATATGTTGCCTGCAGAACAGAAACTTAATGTATTCATTGTACTTCAGTTCCATCGTCCAACTATAGGAATTTGCAAGTTGCAATGGAAGAGCTATTTAGTCGTTGGATGTAAGCAGATGTATTATGAGACAAGTTATTGTGCAGGTCTTGTGCAATAATAAAATTTTGTCACATATCCTCTTTGGCTTGGAAATCTTTTGACTGGTAAAGTGTTGAGCATATCTATATCAAAAGTTTATAAGGAAAACGAGTAAAAAGTTCTACCCTCTGCAGTCATTCTCTTTCCTGTTTTCATCTCATTGATTCAGTATAATGCTGTTGGTGCTTGGGACTACTAAGCTAGTGATTGCGGCATGTTGAGGATTATATCGGTTATATGTAAAATTTCGACCTTTGCTTGCATCAAGCAGTGATGTTTTAACTGACACGGGCGGGTTAGTATCTTGTGGGGTAAGACAGATGTAATATTTTATAGAATATTAGGAGTTGCCAAGAACAAATTTTAGAGATTTAAAATAGCCCACTTTCGTATAGGACTATTGTTGACTGAAGGCTAGATCAGTCTAGGTTATAGTACTGCCTATCAATCAGTTATAGCTGTCCTGGACCAAAAAGTGTGGAAGCATATCAGAGCAGAGAGTAATCTTATCCCGAAACCATATTACATGGCTTTGAAGCTATAACCTGCAATGGTGGATGAATGTCGAATGTCATCCTTTTTAGGCAACCCTTGTTTTTGACGACGGGAATGGATGCGTACGTCGTATCAGGTTCTCGCCTCCATCTTCTTTTTCTAGTTTCCAGCAGTAGTTCCTGAAAACTGGGACGGATACATGGAGTCGAAAATCTGAACTGAACAAGAACTTCATTTCCATTCTATTCATCTCTGCAATGCTTACCCCCCCAATTTTGGCATAGTAAGCATTGTTGTGGCACCTGCAAATCACATGGTAAATCAAAAAGTTGAAAGACACCTGCAGTTTTTAGACTGGGAGAACTAGGGAGATAACTTCTAAGCCTTTTGCTTGGATGACTATCGGATAAATCTGTGGGGTTATATGATTATTGTCAACCGTCTGAAGTAGCTAAATAGTTTTCGGGACAAGCTGCAGCAGTTTGGAGTAGCTAATTAGGTTGGGGAAGAAAGCATCCAAGACAGACAAGGCACTCGTAGCAACAGCAGTGTGTATGTTGGTCGCGTATTTTTAATTTAAAAGGAGATGTCATAAAAAATCTAAAAACTTTATATGTTGGTATTTACTTTTGTTTTATTCCAAAAATTATTTTTATTATTTTAAATTACTAAAAGATAATATTACCAAAAGAACTTTTTGTCAAAACTTGTTAATATATATCATTACGTAGTTAATTATTGACAACTTCAATTTTATATAGACACTATTGCGTGTTAATTATACTATGTATTCATTTTTAATAAATATATAATAGAAATATTTTATAAAAAAACAATAATCCAAAATAGTTTTCACTTTCAGTATTAATGAAATTGTAAGCGAGTTAGTAAGCCACTCAGATCATGGTGAAAAGCTGGGTGGTTAGCTAGAGTCACATACGAGAAGTGCACATACTCATCATCCAGGAATTTAGCAGCTAACATGATGCTTGTAATGAGTATCCTGTGGGCGTTGAGGGAAGTAAGACATGTCCCTGTTCTTGCCACGAACCTATCCATGTAAATGTACCCGACTACGAAGCAAGATGTACTGCATCTTCCATACTTGAATATCCTCTCAACGTAGCTTCTGATGCTCAAACTCGGTGGCTTCGATCCATGGAAGATGGTTATCACATCCTTTACTTTTGAGAACTTGGTCTCGTTCTTTTGTATCCATTTCTCCAGTCTTGATGAAAGCAGATGTATGACCGGAGGAAGGGTGGTTGTTCCTGATGATGGCCCTCTGTTGTAATACTCCTCCATTAGCCCAAGTCTTGAGATTGTTTCTGAATCAATGCCAGCCATATGTCCCAGTAGTTCTTATAAATGAATCAAGGGAAGGGTTTTGGCGTGTCTCTCAACCGGCCAATTATACGTTCTAAGATGATTTGGATGGAAACTATGGCGTAGGATTTGTGAAACTTTTGTTCTTTCCCTTGAGGAAAAGTTATCTTGGAAGTTGGAACTAACGTATATGCCTCTGTGACCTCAGAAATTAAAGAAGAAATTCTGTTCCCAGTGGACCAAGTGGCAAAGCCCTTTACGTTGCACTGCAAAAGGAGATGCTCGTGCCCTTCATTGACTATCGGAATGCTTTTAATATTTTCCTTTTAATGTTTATTCAACTAGAGCTAGAGGTACTGGGAAGGAAGGGAGGGTGGATGCAACTTTAGCAACATATATTTATTCCTGCAAGTTTTGGGTTAGGGATAACTATTTAGTGATTAATACTTTGATCTAATATTATTTTTCTCATTACAAACCACTTTGATTGCAACCAAATGTAAAATTATTTTTATTAGTAAAATTATAATATGGATAAAAAATTTCAACATCTATTTTTTATAAATAAAGTTGGAATTTTTAAATTTATCCCCAAACAAATCAGAACCATATTCTTTTGTTTTTCCTATGGGTATTCGTGCCACGTACTCCAGCCTTTTGTATTCTTTATTTCTGTGCCTTAAGATGCTCCGGAACACTTTTCTTCTCGTACCAATCCCCTCTGCCGCACAACTTGGATACTTATCAAATGCTCAAAGAGAGAAACATTTCATCTGCTCGTATGTACTGACCTTTAGAACCATTCTTAAAAAAAAAAATTCAGCTAGGGATGTGTACTCAGCTTTGAAGCCACTTTTATAAAAAAGATATATATATATTCCCCTACTAAACATGATTGATTAATTTTTAGTAAGTCAATATTGTAATAATTGCAAATACACGGTGTCACTGTAGCTCCTATGAAGACGATGAATACTAATAATTACTCTTTTTCTACTATCTAGCATAAGGATTGATTTTAGATTTTTAATTAAAAGAACTATAACTAAGCAAGTGAAAAAAAAAAGTTATGAAATTGAACAGAGAATTAAGGAAGCATTAGGAAATTATCGATATCGAATAATTAGTATCTAGGTTTCGAATCCTCATAAACCCTTAGCAGATTGACCTTTTATTATGCAATTGTTTGATGATTTATTGAACTGTGAAGACTCATGATATGCTAGTAGCTGACCTGTTTACTAATAACTGTCCTTAAGTCTACTAACAACTAATTTTAAGGTTTTTTAATCGAATTACTCAGGTTAAATCTTATAGGTTTGCGTTATCGTTTTATAAATCTCTCTACTAGGTTTGACCATAATTCTAAATATCCCTGATTGTCTTTTATCGAGTATTCTTGAGATGTAGAGGTATGATCTTGTATTCCGATGGATTTATTGATAATTTCTTTGCATTTTCCACTTTTGTGGACCAAAATCATCCATTCTGGATGAACTCCATGTTTGGAATCGCCTCCAAGAGTCTGCCCTCGCTTCCCCCCTTCAATTTGTCCCCAAAATGTCTTTTTATCACAAATTTTAGGGTTATAGGAGATGCATGGTCTTTTGCACGGTCGTGCATCAAACTGTACATAACCAAAATTCTCTAGATATCACGAAAGCTCATGACCACAAGAAAGTGCATGGGCATAAGCATGGTCGTGCAGTCCTTCAGATTGTCAATTCTTCATTTTATGTTGTGATTTCATTTGAGTTCTTCTCCCTTAGGTCCATAAAGGCAATTATCATCTATATACATACTTGGAGTGAATTAAGTACCAAATATATAATAAAAGTATAAATTACCAAGCAAAATATATCAAATATGGGTGGTAAAATATAGTAAAATCTCCATCTATCAAACATCCGTATAGTTAAGTTTTTGCTTGTCCTTAAGCAAACTACAATCAAAATTATAAATTTACAACATCAATCTATCATCGATTGCAACCTGTAAATTTATACTATAGATCATCATATCCTATCGAATAAAATTAACATACAATCAGAATCAAGTTATCCTAAAATTAGTTTCCTAAGTAATATTAATAATAATCATATCAACAATTGTATTGAAATCAAAAGCATATCTCTTTACACCCTCACCAAGGTTTCACTCAATGTATTTAGTGTTTAGGGTGAAAAACATCAAAACTCTCAATCAATACATAGCAAAATTCTTACCATATGTTTATAATAACATCACATCTCCATTGCTTATGTACAAATTAGAAACAAAATCAAAAGGTCTTTGTGTAGGTTGTAATGGAGCTTAGGTACGGTATAAATGAAATGATAAAAGGGGTTAAGTGAACGAAATTTACTCAAAGAAACACTATAAGGCTTGTTTACAAAATACACGGGTCCTTTCATCACAAATCTAATGGTATTATATATTTATTTATTTATTTATTTTCTTTTCTTTTTTGTCACATTCTAATTAGTACCACAATTCAGCAAATATTGGACCTCTCACACATTTCAAGTCTCAATAAATAAATAAAGTAAATAACCTTCAAGGTTTAAAATAATAATAGGTTTTCAAAGAAAAGATAGGATAAAGGTTAATATGTGGGTTTAATCAATGAAAAAGGCCAAGTCTCAACTTGGTTATTCCTAGAGGTAAATTTTATGGGTATGGTAATTTTCTAAAAGATAGGCTAAAAC
>JANSVA010000006.1:22370506-22390162 GCA_025504915.1 Erythroxylum reticulatum
CGAGTAGCCGCTGCGTCGGTCAATTCTCGACATAACCAAAGCGGACAGTTCCTTTGGTGTGGGCCGGTAACCTTTCGGGTAGCCCACGGGCGAATTCTCGACGGGACCCAACATTAAGTATGCAAGATACATAAACTCCATTTTCCACCACTAATTACTTTGTTCATTTTAGCATTGGGATTGAGAAGGTTCAAATGTCCAAACCTAGGATCATGTGAAGAGAATGTAGATCATTCCAATGATTGAAACAAAATCAAGTGCTTTCCTAATACCAATCTCGAATTTGATACCTTTATGTATAATGTCTATCATTTTAAGAATTTAATTAAAGGACAATGAATTTTAGTGTTTAAACTTAATGGAGTAGAATTTTTTATTCTTTATTATATATGTGTGCCCCTGCCTAACCAAAATAGATTCAAAATCAATGAACAACTTCTAGATCTTCTTAGCTAGGACCATCTTATTGGTGCTCTTTATCAAGGTAATTCCCAATCCACCTTCCTCTTTGGTTAAATAAACAGCTGACCATCTAATTTTGGCTTCTTGGTGATTATCAATTACACAACCGATAGGAAGTTCCTTTAATATATTTGATCATTTTTTAAGAAAAAAAGAAGCAAGCACTAATAAGTATGTATGTTGATTAACACATAGTTAAGGACTTGGAGAACTCTAGTATCGGAAAGAAAGTTATTGTTCCAATTCTTGACTTTTCTTTTAATTGCATCAAATAATGGTTGATAGTCCTTAAAGCTTACCCTCTTATTAGAGATAGTTATGCCTACATATTTAAAAGGCAAATTCTATAAGTTAAGTCATGATATGTTTGTAAGTGACTCAACCTGATTGGATGAATCTAATGAAACATATAACTAACTCTTATGTTTGTTTATGGTTAGGCCAGAGAATGAGTTAAATAGGTTCAAAAACTCTATAAGGACCTAGATTGAAGTAGGTTCTATACCACTGAACAGAAGTAAACCATTAACAAAAGTTAGATTGAAAGGGTTTAACTTCTTAAATCTATAATTCAATTTAAAGAATTATGATTAGTTTATCTTTGAAGAGATTAGTCTAACGAGCACCTATGTAAGATAAGGGGATAAAGGATATCTTTTTTAAATGCCCTTAACTCCATTGAAAGAAAGAATGGGATACCAATTAACTAAGATGGAGGAGAAAGTGGAGCAAATATTGCTTTCAATCAGAGTGATAAACAGATTTGGAAAACTAAACGCTCTAAGAGCATCTAAGATGAAAGACTAACTAATTGAATCAAATGCCTTATTGAAGTCTACCTTTAAAGAGTAGCTTTTTAATGCTTTCTTGGTTTGATAGCTCTTAAAAAGCTCCTAAGCTAGGAGTAAGTTATCATTGACACTCCTAACTCTAATCAATGCACCTTAACTCATTTTAATGAAGGATCTAAGGATTTGTTCAAGCCTATTAGTCAACATCTTTTGTAAATAACATTGTAGTAGGCAATAGGTATTTGGTGTTTTGATCTTATCAAGGAAAAATGGTTGAGTTATGCTTTCACACGTTGAAGTTTTCTTATAGTTTTATATGCTTCAAGTCCCTCAATATAGACTCTTAACCCTTTAAAAATAGCTTCCTTAAATCCCTCAGTTTTGGTTAGAGAATTGTTAAATCTAAAGGGAAATTGGTAATGATCATTCTTTAGTTGTATAATTTAAATAACGAGGCTTATCTAAATGTTCAGGACTAGATTTAACTTTGGAAATCCAAAAAGGATTCACAATTTCATGATCCAACTTCTTTCTAATTTGCCAACAATCCATCTATGTATTGGTCTAATTATAAAAAGTTCCATTAAATTTTAAATTAGTGAGTTGAGTTGAGGATAAGCAATTAATGAAGTCATCTTTTATGTATCTAACACTCAATCTTTCTCCATTATCTTCTTAAGAAAAAAAGTACAATATAATTTCCCTGCCATTAATCAAGGCTAGTTGATAAAGGACTCCAATGATTTCAAATCATTCTATAGTAACTTTCTTTTAAATTCAAAGTGTAAAGCATTTACAAAAGTACTCTCAGAATTTTTCATCTTGAAAGCATACTTCCAAATGACTAAATTGAAATGAAGCTAAGTGTTGAGACACCTTAACTTTAATAGGATGATTCCTACAATGAATCTTCCATTAAAGTGGGAACGATGATTTCAAATCGTCTCCTACTTTTTATAAAAAAAAATTTGTTTTGCAATGTTATCAATTGCCTAGCTTAAACTTTGATAGGCTTATTTTTTTAGATTCTAAAAGCTAGTAGGTTTTAAGTGATGGGAATGGATCTATCTAACCTAAATAGACACCTTATCATTGCAAAGCTAGATCCATCTCACCCAAATAGACACCTTATCATTAAAAAACTTCCGTATTCTCCTGATGGTAAGCATTTTGTTCATAAAATGTATCTTTGTAAGTCTTAGACCTTTTTCTTGCTTGGTAACACATCAGCCTATTTTACCTTTAAGTTTCTCCTTTTGTTACATCACTTGAGTAGAGAAAGTTTTTTATAATTTTTCTTTTACTAATTTCTTAGGTACCGTGATGTCAGATCTCCAACAAATGTGTATGTTTTTTAGAACTGAGCTAACAAGTTATATTATCCCAACATAGGACAAAAGCTTGTTTTGTTATTTATTTGTTCTTTTATCAATTATGTCAAAGAGTGGCAAGCAATCTCTATATGTTGGTCTCCTTATGGTGATTGGTATTCCTGAATAATTGAGTGGAATCTATTCCAACTAACAACCTATAATTCTTATTTCGTACTAAACTACTTTAACATCTCTTTGAAAGTACATAAAGAGCTTATCAAGATTTGCATTAAATTTTTTATCAACTTCACTTAATAACAACAAATCATCAACAAAAGCAAGGATAAATTCACCACTCTACTCAATGTTGTAAGAAATTATCATGGTTAAGACTTTTATGCACATGGTGAAGGGGTAAGGGGATATAACTTTTTACACCATTGAATATGTTAATTAGTTCTCCATTTACAATAACCCTAAAAGAGGTAGTGATGAGGCATTTTTATATCCATTTTATTATGCTCAAAAAATTTAAAATGATGTAATTACTACTGGAATTTGATATAAGGAAAACAGAAAGAAAAAACTAATCATTAGTGTAGTAGAGGAAAAACTAGAGATTTAGAAGAGAATGCTTACATGTAAATAAGAAAGAACTTATTTGGGTTAACTATATTAAATCCCTTATAGTTTTCATCTTATTCCTGTCAATCTTTAATTTTTAAAAATTATCATATACCCTCATAACACTTGGTTTTTATTTCACTCGTACCCTTTGTCATCATTCTTCATTAGGTTTCTATGGAAATAGATAAATGATGTCATATAGCTTGATTAGGTATTACTTAGCACAATACCTATCATATTGTACCACATATCACATGACATTTTATGGTTTAGGAGATGTAACACCCAAATAAGTATCTTATATATATAAAAGACATTATCACTTTGGGGGATGACAATAACCAAGTTCGTGTGTTATATAACACATCCATGAAAATTATTGTACTCTGAAGCATTTAATCAAATCATCAGACAATTGTTATCCATTCTTGATTAGGTTTCTAACAAAGAATGGAGTCAGGGGTAATATGTAAAATTAAATCCAAAACTTAGGAGGTATATGTTAGTTTTTAGAAATCAAAGACTAAAATAAAAAAATACAAACTATAGAGAAATATAATGTAATTAACCCTTATATTTAAATATTGAGTATGATTGTTTTCCAGCAAATTTTTGGGTAATAATTATTTTATATTTACATTTATTTTAAGAGTATGAAGTTCTAATGTAAGGTATTGAATGCTTTGGAGAGTTCAATCTTCATTAAATAACTTTTGATGAACTTCTTGGAGTGGTAATTCTTAAAGATCTCTTGAGCTAACAACAAATTGTCTCTAATATTTCTACCCGCAACAAAATCATATTAAGAAATAGTTATTATTAATTTTATGAGATCTTTTAATTTTAAGGCTAAGATCTTGGAAATGATCTTATAAAGGAGGTTATAATAGGATATAGTTCTAATATCCTAGAAGGAAGAGGGATTAGGGATTAGGGATTAGAAAAATGAAGCTTTCGTTCAATTCTTTTAAAAAATTGCCTGAGTTAAAGAATTCTTAGACTAGGTTGTAGAATTAAGGTTCTAGTAGCTTCTAGGATCTTTGGAAAAAATAAGCGTTGTATCTATCTAGCCTTGGGGCTTTATGAGAGTTGAAGCTAAACAGAGAATTCTTAATTCTTGGTTAGTAAATGGCTAAATGATTAGAGAGATTTGAGATTGGTATAGCGATGGGGAGATGAAATTTGAGAGAAGGGAAGCGGTTGAGTCAAATCCTAGAAAGGTTTTTAAAAAAATTGAAGGCTAGATCTTTTAATTTGTCCTGGTCATAACAAGGGTTACCAAGAATTCTAGAAATATTGTTGAATTTTCTCTTATTCTAGATAAATTTATAGAAGAAATATGTGTTTGAATCTCCATCTTTTAGCCAGGTAGCTTTGTCCTTTTGCCTCAATAAAGAGTTATGAGCTTCCAAAAAGGATAGATGGGATTTTATATTGGCTTTCTCTTTGTTCTTAGATCCCTCATTCTTTGGATCTGCAAATATTTCAATTTGGACACCATACAACTTTATGCTGTAATTCTCCACTTCCCTACACAAGTCATTCTTGAAATGATCCCTCTGTTGTTTTTGTAACTCCTCTTTTATGATCTTTAATCTAGTTACGAATTGGAAGGAGTTGGATCCTTCAACAGGGTTGTTCAGTCCTCTGTAAATATCAGCAAGATGATTGAAAATTTTGGAAGGAGTTTTATGTCTCCTAACATTAGGATCTATTATAATCTTAATGGGGGAATGGGAAAAAAAACCATTATTACTGAATAATCCTGAGCTGTTAGGAAATTGTAGCATCCATTCTGAATTTACCAAACTGCTATCTAACTTCTTTTTGATTTGATAGTATCTTTCTTGCTTATTTGACCAAATAAACAAGTTTCCTATGAAGTTTAGGTTAACAAAGGCTGAGTTAAGAAGGCAATTTCTGAATTCTTCATCTATTTTATCAAACTTATTTCCTAGTCCTTCAGCTTTATAAAGAGTATTTAATGCAATTAAAGTCTCCTAGGACCATCAAAGATTCTTTAATGCTCACAGAGAGTTCTTTAATATCTTTCCATAAAGTGTTTATTTAAAATGCATGATTAGCAGCATATACATAGGTCATCTTATGCAAAAATACGTTTAAATGCAGGAATTAGTGAGAGCGATTTAGGTTAAGCACTTAGATTACTTAAGGATTGTAGGCAATCATGATTCTTCCCAGCAGAATGATTGGACAATACTCTTTATTTGTCTCTCAAAAACCATAAACCCTTGTTGAATGTTGTCTCTTTGATTTTTGTTTCTAGCAAGCCAATTAAAAAGGGAGTTTTTTTTTTCTTTTATAAAGTCATTAATTGCTTGCCATTTTTTTGGAGCAGTTCAAGCCCTTTATGTTCTAAGAGATAATTATTCTTTGGAAGGGTTTGACAAGCCCTTACCTTTCTACTTCCTGCAGATTTCCTCCTCAAATCTTATATTAAGGTGAATTCCTTTTGTCCATTTTCCAAACTAATGGAAGTATTTAATTCTGGACATCTTTGTGAAACGAGGGGAAGGGGGATTTTTAATCTCATTTACCATGCCAGTAGCTTCCAAAGGATTATTGTTTACCATGGTGGATTCAAATTTTGTAGGGCTTAAGTCAATTAGGGAGGTTGAAGTTTCATATATAAGATGCCAGTGTCTCTATGCACTTCGGTTGAGGAAGAAGGGACAATATTAGTGTGTCTTGTCTAGCACTATTTGCAGATATGGTATCTAAAGTAGGGGTATCTAACTGACTTTTGGTCAGTGTATGAGGATTGGTCTGAATCTTAGTGGTTGGAGTCATATTTATGGTGGAATGAGTGGTAGGGGAAGGGTTGCTCTTTGGTTTCCATACCTGGCTGTTTAGGTTTCTAGGGAAATGTCAATGAGATCTTCGTAGGAGCTAGCTCCCCTTCCTCACCCAATCTATGTATAGAGGATTTCGGACTGTTTTGCTTGTCTATCCACTTATAGACAAATTTTTGCAATGGCAATTCTTCTCACTCTAGCTATCTACTCATCCAAACCAAGTGGTTTACGTATAGCACTAGCAAGATAACTCAAGCCCAATGTTGTTCAGAGGGGCAATGAGTGGTGGGGGTTAATACCTAATCCATACTAGAAGAGGGAATGAATTGTCTTGAAACATTGGAGGGGAAGGTAGGTTGTTAAGAAGGAGTAAGGGTGGAACTTAGTTGTTGTTAGATTATCATGTAATTTACTTTATAAAACAATATAATTTGAATATAGGAGAAGAAATTGAAACTTTTGTGGAACCAAAAGTATTACATGGACCATCCAACATCATTTTTTTGATTTAGAGAAAACCATGCCTTAATATCGAAATACCCAATGCATCTTCATGTTGAGTTACTCTAGCATGAATTCTCCAGGCTAATAAATAAAGTTTGGCAATCCTCCTGGTACCTTAACTCCGTAGAAATTGATGTACGTTTTCAAAAGTTTAAATTGCATTGTTTTATATGATAAATTAAACCCTACCAATAGAGGGAGGTTTGTGAAATTTTAATCATACATTAAAGATTATGTGATAATTTTAAAGTATAAAAATAAATACAAAATAAAAATTATAAGAAATCACAAGTACTTATCTTAACCCAAAATTTAATAAATTAAAAAATTATTATTATTTATTCTATTTTTATTTTAAAATTCTTCTTTTCCTATATCTTCATATTTTTGTTCGTTTAATGTAAAAATAATATTGAAAATTTGAATAAAGAGACAAGAAATAGAATAATAAATTGTCTTAAATAATTTTAATATATTAGCTGAAATTTTATTACCATCGACCAAAAAAAAAAAAAAAGAAAACGGTTTTATTATACTCTTTACTGTTATACGTAAAAGTTTTTAAATATGTAATCATTTAGTACTCACTTTATATAGTATAGATTAAAGAGAGTAAATCATTGACTAATTGCTTTCATCTTTTAATATTTGCAATACCGTTGTGCTGCAATTGCGGTAGAAAAGCACCGAAAAGGGAATGGAGCCTGAACAAGGAGATCAACCACAACAGCTGCAAGTTAACGATGTTAACATCCACAATAAGAATCAATCTTTAGCTGCAACAGACACAAGTCCTTGTCCAATCTGCCTCGGTTCTTTCGTTGAGGAATCCTATCTCGATATTTGTTTTCGTAAGTTCTTTTTCTCCTAAGAAAAGTTTAGTTTCATTTTCACTTCTCTTTTGGGTTCGAAATTCTTACTCCCAACTTCTGGGACCTTACGGTTCTTCTGTTTAAGTTGCTCGATTACGCAGTTTCAGTGGAGCTTTAAATAGACAGAATTGAATCCTTTTTTCATTGTAGTTGGGTATTATTTTACATGGAAATTTCAGAAGTTCTGCCCAATCCTTTGTCTCTGCAAGTTGAGGCTCTTAGAGAAGAGAGATAAAGTATGTTTTCGTGGGCTGTGTGGGGTGCAGGGAGAGGATGCTCGGGCTGCTTTAATGCAGAAATAGTGTTACTTTGTTGTTATACATCACTCTTTCCATTCTTGTAATGCAGATAAATTTTGTCATACTTGCATCTTGCATTGGATCAAGGTTGTTGCAGCCAAGCACTCTCGGAAGCCTCCTTCTGTAAAATGTCCTTTGTGCAAGGTTTTTTTTTTTTTTTTTCCTGATGAAGTGATATTATATACTAGTGACATCCACATGCTGTTTGCTCATGCTATTACTGGAGTAAATGTCTAAACAGTACCTTGTTCATGCAAATTTGCAGGTAGAGAACTTTTCAATCATCTATGGTTATGATGGGAGTTCATTTCAACGGCAACATGTAAATCAAGATTTTGCGACTAGGTACATATTCACACTATTTTCACTTTTTCAGTGACTCCTAGTGTTCTGCATGTTATAAGATGGTATTATTTGTTTCACTCTTTTGGGTTGTTCCAGTTCTTTCTTTTCAAAAGCACACAGATGCAGATTGCAATGCTATTACACAGAACCAGGTCCCACGCTGCTTCTCCTTTCTTTTAGTTTTATTTGCTATGTTCTCTTTCTCTGTTCTTTTGCCTGAATTCCAAACAATATGTGGGAACATTTTATATGCCAATGTTTTCTGAGGAAATTCTATGTTCAATCAGGCTTACTGGATGATAAAATTAATGTCTCACAATACTGGAAATCCTGCAAGTATCTCCAGTTGAATCGATGGCTCCAAAGTTGGTTGAAAAGAGAAATTCAGGCTTTGACACAGGTCTATCTTTTGCTCAGTTTATTTACATGTAATTGGTGTTTTAATTACTGTGCATTTGGAACTTCACGTTTTATTGTAGTCTCACTATCTATCAAAAACTTTTGCTTGCCATTTTATGGCCATGTACTCGCAAGTGTTAAATAATATGGAAAGATGTTGTCTTGAGTATAGACTTTGCTCCTTTGAATGAGATCATTATTTGCAGCCACGTGCAATGACATTTGTTGTTAACAAGCTTTCTCTTCCAGCATAAATCATAGGCATGTATTTAATTGTGCAACATGAACATTATTGAATTCATTATCACATTTTGATTGTTTTTTATGAGTTTATTTGTTATGTTGACTAAGAATTGATGCCTTGATGAGATAGAAGATGCTTATTATGGAGCGCAACTGTAATTACACTCGCAATATTGCAGTTGCACTTGGGTTTGTTACTGTAATTTGTTGAAATTACAGCTGCATTTTTCATAATTATGTTGACATTATTTGCAATTGCTGTCATAACCTGCAACTGCAGTGTAACTCGCAATTCACGATTTTTTCAGTGTTCAAAATTATTGTAACATAAATTTAGCCTTTCTGAAATCTTTATAGGTCTTATGGAATGTTACTGATTGGCTTTTCTTACCATCTATAGGAGGAAGATGTTGATATTATCGTACATCACATTCTTGGGGTGATTGATTCATTCTCAAGGAGGTAATGCGTTAAGTCATCGTTATTACTTGTTCATGTTTATCTTAGTATTAATTGGTGATGAAATTAACTGAATTCATTAGAAGTGATTTATTCTTTGGGTTTTATTTGGTGAATTATGGTTGAGACTGCATTAAAATTTTCCAATCAATCTTTTAAGGATTTTCATTTTGACTTTTCTTTTTCAGAAGTGAACAAGTCCTTCAGACAAAGACACATGAAGCCAAACACGAAGAGTTCAAGACTTTAGTCTCAGATGCGGCGAGGCCATTTCTAGGTAGAAGAACAGATCGATTTGTGAATGAGCTAGTACTTTTTCTTGCTTCAGGTTTGAACATTGAAGCCTACGATGAAGTTTATAAACAACATCTAGGTTGGAACACTTCTAGCGTGATTGTTGAGGATGAAGATAGCGAATCTAATGAACTTTTACCAGTAGTTCCTTATTTGTATATTTTTGATGAAAACTCTAGTGAAGGTGATTGAAATTTCAATTTTCTATCTAATGATGAAGTGGTATGGAAATTTTTAGTAGTGTATTTTGAACCTTAATGTTTGTAGAAGAATTTTGACTCAAATCCTAACGTTTAATAGTATATCAAATTAACTCTAAATTGACAAAATCTTAAACTTTTGTCAAGGTTACATCAATTTCGGTAGTTGTCAGTTTCTTTCCTTTGTTTCTACCAGGTGCTATTATATTGAATATCTATATATTGAAATATCAACATTACGCATAATCATAAGTTAAACATCAACATTCCGCAAAAAACATAAGTCAGATATGAACATTCCACATAAATATAACTCAAACCAAGGCCATCATTTTGCATGACATAATTCAAACACCAACATTTCACATAAACATAACTCAAATGTCAACATTCCGCATAACATAACTAAGGTACGTAGCGTTGTTTACACCTGTGAATCGAGAAAGAGACTTCTCACTATGACTCCTAGATTTGTGGAATATTTCACTAATAAGTCTCGGAGCTGTATCACAAGTTTCCAGCCTATATATTATTGTATGGGTTTATTATGCCTCAAATTCATTTTGAATTTTACGTGACAATACAAGTTACTACTTCAATTTTCTTATTCAAGTTTGGACATAAAGTTGAAATACAAAGAAACACTAAGGTACGTGGCATTATTTACACTTGTGAATCGAGAAAGAGACTTTTCACTGTGACTTTTAGGCTCATGGAATATTTCACCGATAAGTCTCATCAGAGCTGCATCACAGGTTTCTAGCCTATATCTCATTATACGTTTCTAAGAATATTGCAAACCCACAATACAAAACCAGCACTTCCTTTGCATTCACACAAAACACAAACACAAACTTAAGTATGCAAAACATATGGACGACATTAGTTGAACTTACTTAGACAGACAGACTTATTTCGTCTCAAATTTTGTCATATTGGCGACAAAATTCTATTATCATCGTAAAAACTTACATTATTGCGACGATTTTCTATAACTGTCATAAAATATATTCATTTACCGATGATTTTCAATATTGTTGCAAAATGTCAGACTCCGTAATCGTCATAAAATATATTCATTTACTGACAATTTTCAATATCGTTGCAAAGTGTCAAACTTATTGCGACGAATTTATGTATCGTTGCCAAAAGGTAACTTTTAGCAATGGTTTTATAATCGTCACAAATTAAAACATAACTAAAACATACATATGTTATAGTGTTTCCCTTACTTTATGGTCAACCACCTTTGTCAAGCTATTATATCTCTTACACCTGATTATACCTTATGAACCCAAATCAACCCTTTCACTCTTACTAACCTTAAATTTGAGCCCATGCCTTAGGATCCTCTATTAAATTTAGAAACTTCAGGACTAGCAAACTTTCATCAAGCAAGTATTCGTTACCCCCTCCTACTCATCTTTTACTTTTCCACCGTTAGTTTCCGCTAAAAGATCAAACCCTTCAATCTCTCTAAATTAGACCTCCAATAAACCTCCCATAGTTAATACTTTAACCTTAAACACAACGCTCATTAACCCTAAGCATAAATGTTAAACTACCTACTACTACCCACTTCACAACCATGATCTATTTAAACACCTAAAGACACTAGAAAAACTTGGAATCAAGTAATAGGAGAGAACTCAATATTTGAAAGATTGAGATATCTCCCACCTCCCATAATGACATGTCGGATTATGTAGTATTATTTAGAAGACTGTATAGTTACAGAAATCATAGAAATCCCTAATTTTTGGGGATTATAATAAGATATAGATTTCGTTATATCTTAGGGAATTTGTTACTATATTTAGTATAGACAGTTGTATATAAACTAAGGGCTATAACCTACGAAATATGAGAATGAAATTCTTCTTCTCTGCTAATATTTGACATGGTATCAGAGCTACTGGCTCTTTCCTACTAAAACTTTGATTTTTCTCTCTGGTCATACAGACCGAGATCCACCTCCACTTCCCCCTCCTCATCCTAGCCTTATCTCTCACATTTTCCTGTTCCTATCCTTACCCAATCAACCATATCTGAATCACCCAGAAGTTTTGTTGAAATCATCAGCCCTGCAATTGAGGATACTAATGCTACTATAACTAGAGATTTGTAGAATATTCAAGCAGCATATCGATTAAATGGGAAGAATTATTTGAAGTGGTCACAATTGGTCCACACATTCCTAAAGGGAAGAGGGAAATTGAGCCATTTAATTGGCACAGGTCCTTCACAGGACAATCCCAAATTTGCGGTGTGGGATGAACAAGACTCTATGGTAATGTCCTGGTTATGGAACTCAATGTTGCCAGAAATTAGTGACACATATATGTTCCTTGGAGCTGCCAAAGAGATTTGGGAAGCTATTCGGCAGACATATTCCAAGGTTAATGATGCTACACAGATCTACAAAATTAAGACAAAAGTTTCAGCAACTAAATAGGAGACTCAAACTGTTACTGAATATTCAAGTCTTTTACAAAGCTTGTGGAAAGAGATGGATCATTATCAATGCATCCAAATGCGCTATAGCAAAGATGCAGCAATGCTGAAGTATTTTGTGGAAAAGAATCATATTTATGATTTTTTGGCAGGTTTAAAAGTGGAATTTGATGCTATAAGGGTGCATATTTTAGGAAAACAAGACCTACTGTCTCTAAATGAGATGATCGCTATTATACGTGTAGAAGAGGGATGTCAAAATGTTATGCTTGAACCTCAAGGAGGAGATGGTTCTTCACTTATTATCAAGGCCACATAATTGAAGGAGGAAAACAATCCTATAGTTGTTACTAGCTGGGACTCATCCAAACTTTTTAACCGAGAATCACTATTCTGCACATATTGCAAGAAGCATCGACACACTGGGGAGAAATGTTGGAAACTTCATGGCAAGCCAAATCAAAGTGGGAACGACTAAAGTCAAGCACATATGGTGAGCACTTCATCCACTAATGAAGAAAATTCCAAAAAAACCTATCCCTGAGTTTAATATCGAAGAAATTAAGAAACTAAAAACCTTTGTGGAGTTTTTTGAGAAACCAACCTCAACAGGTACTTGTTCATTGGCGTTTTCAGGTATTTCTTCTTCTTCTAATACTAATGTCTCAAAGAAATTTTCCTCCTATGCGGGTAATTGATTCTGGAGCAACTGATCGTATGACTTGTTCCTCCAAACATTTTTTTCTCTTATAACCCCAACTTTAGCTATAAAAAGATCATAATAGCTGATGGATCGATCACCACTGTAGTTGGTCAAGGGGATATATACATAAACAATGACCTTACACTAAGAAATGTCCTTCATGTTCCAATACTATTTACAAGCCTTATTTCCATTCAAATATTAACCACAAATTCAAATTGCAGCATAACCTTTTTTTCCTTCACATTGTGTCTTTTCGGAGCTAGGCATGAAGAAGATGATTGGATGTGCTAGTCAGAGAGACGGTCTCTATTTTTTGGATAAACAACACAGTATTTCAGAGGTTGGAAAACCCTTATCTACATTTTTCTTTTCCGAATATGTCATGTCAAACCAAGATAAAATTTGGCTTCATCATTGTTGTTTAGGTCATCCATCTTTAAGAGTTCTCAAGTTGATGTTTCCTTCGTTATTTAAAGGTCTTACATCCGAAAATTTTAATGGTGATGATTGTGAAGTTATATTAATGGTTGCCCATCTTATTAATCGACTTTCAACACGGGTCCTTGGGTTCAAAAGTCTAATTGATATTCTCACAAAATTTTTTCCAAATTTTTCTATTTCAAACAGTCGGATGCTTTGAATCTTTGGTTGTGTTGCATTTGTTCATATCCATTTTTAAAATATGAGCAAATTAGATCCACGTGCTCTTCAATGCATTTTTATTGGATATTCCTCCACACAAAAGGGTTATAAATGCTTTCATCCACCTTCTAAATTTTTTTTTATCTTAGCTGATGTTACTTTTGTTGAAAATGAACATTTTTTTCAGAACACCTATCTTCAGGGGGAGACCTTGAGTGAAGATAAAACAAATGATATGTTTCTTCTTGATCCTAGTTTTTTTCAATCTCAACCTATAACTGTGCCTAAATCTACTTCTTCCTCAATTGAGTCAACCACATCTGTTGACATGATGAAAGATATGGGAAATCAAGATAACTTGCAGCCACTACAAGTTTATTATTGGAGGAAGATACTAGTCTCTCGACTAGCACAAGTTCAGTCTCTTATTCATGTTGCTACTTAATTTCCATAAATCTCTCTCAAACTAACTGATAATATCACACCAGGTGGTGAGCCAAGGCTCGAGTCATTTGAACCAATAGAAGAACCAAAAGAAACAACTGAAGACCTTCCAATTGTACTTAGGAAAGGAATAAGAACCTGCACAAAACACCCATTATCTTTTTTCATGTCTTATTAGAATCTACAAAAAAAAAAAATAGAGCTTCCTTAACCCATCTCTATACAATTCCCACACTGAGAAATCCAACTGAGGCATCAGGAGACAGAAAATGGGAAGATGCTATGAAGATCGAAATGGAGGCCCTTGAGAGGAACCAGACATGAGAGTTAGTGGAATTGTCAAGAGGGAAGAAAACAACTGGGTGTAAGTGGGCTTTCACCATAAAGTATAAGGCTAATAACTTGGTGGAAAGATATAACGCAAGATTGGTGGCCAAAAGGTACACTCAAACCTATGGCATTGATTATCTAAGATAAACATGGTACATATACTGTTATCATTAGTTGCTAATTTTGAGTGGAATATGCAACAATTTGATGTTAAGAATGCGTTCCTCCATGCTGATCTAGAAAAGGAAATTTACACAGAAGTTCCTCTTGGATTTGAATCTAAAGAGGGAATGGTATGTAAGCTGAAGAAAGCCCTTTATGGGCTCAAACAATCCCCACAAGCTTGGTTTGGGAGGTTTGCTAAGGTAATGATTTCATTGGGATATAAACAGAGTTAAGGACATTACTAGTTTATATAGATGATATCATTGTGACAGATAATGATGTAGAAGAAATGAAAAATCCAAAGCAATGTCTCTTGAAGGAAATTGATATCAAAGAGCTAGGAAAGTTAAAGTACTTCCTAGGCATTGAAGTAACTCGCTCAAAGCAAAGGATTTTCATCTCTCAACAAAAGTATGTACTTGACTTGTTGAAAGAAACAGGAAAATTGGGTTGTAAACCAATGGAGACACCAATTGATTTTAATTAGGGATTAGGTGATGTTCAGAAGATCCCATGGTAGATAAAGTATCATATCAGAAGCTTGTTGAAAAGTTGATATATTTGACACACACAAGACCAGATATAGCATTTGCAGTGAGCATAATTAGTCAATTCATGCACAATCCCAATGAATCACATCTCAAGGCAGTAAAGAGGATACTATAATACTTGAAAAGCAGCTCGGGAAGAGGAATTCTGTTTAAGCAACAAATTGTCACAGGTATGAAATTAGAGGCTTATACCGATGCAGATTATACAGGGTCTTTGGTCAATATAAGCTCAACATCTGGCTACTGTACACTCCTAGGTGGTAATCTTGTAACATGGGGAAGTAAGAAGCAAAATGTAGTAGCATGATCAAGTGCAGAATTAGAATTCAGATCTATGGAATTGGGGATATGTGAATTACTTTGGTTGAAGATAATCCTAGATGACTTAAGAATAAAATGGGAAGGACCCATGAGGCTGTACTGTGATAACAAATCAGCAATCAGCATTGCACATAACCTAGTCCAATATGATCAAACAAAGCATATTGAAGTTGATAGGCACTTTATCAAGGAAAAACTGGACAGTGGCTTAATATGCACTCCATTTGTGTCAACCAAGGATCAGTTGGCAGACATGCTTACAAAGGGATTGACAAGCATAGTGTTTCAAGACATTATTAGCAAGCTAGGGATGGAAGATATTTACTTACCAGCTTGAGGGGGAGTGTTGGATTATGTAGTATTATTTAGAAGATTGTATAGTTATAGAAATCATAGAAATCCTTAATTTTTGGGGATTAGAATAAGATATAGATTTCCCTATATATTAGGGAATTTGTTACTATATGTAGTATAAACAGTTGTGTATATAAAATAAGGGTTGTAACCTATGAAATATGAGACTGAAATTATTCTTATCTGCTAATATTTGACATGATAACTTAGTGGTCTCTCCAACCATGACTGTACATAAACATCTAAAGACATTAGAAAAACTTGGAATCAAGTAATAAGAGAGAACTCTATATTTGAAAGATTAAGATATCTCCTACCTCCCCATAATGACAACTTAGTGGTCTCTCCACCTTTAGGTGTCTTTAAATTAAGTGACCTAAAATGGGCAAACTCCCTTATTAGATTCTTCCAAAAAGAAAAAAACTAGTATACTTAGTGGTCTAAAAATGAGCAAAGAGGAAGAATGCTTCCTATTTAGATTCTCAAATAAATTCATCAAATTGAAAGTTATAGATTTAGGTCCTTTATAGAAAGCCAATCTTTCTCCTTAAATGGAGAGAAGAGAGGGATCTAAGTAATCTCAAACTAAAGCATATCCCTCTCTTAGTAAGATTCTATAATATACTACATAAATATTGCTCAATAGAGGGATTATGTTATTTGGTAAGTTCTATTGAAAAACCTTATGCCTAGATGAGTACACGTCAATTATGAAGTGTATTGATTTTGTTAGAATATGTATTGAGGTTGATATTGATCATTAACTACTATAAACCTTAAATATGGATTAGAAACCTTAAATATAGTGCTACTTGAGATGATGGGAGGCTAAAATGAGGTGAAATTCAATTAAGATACCATTAAAAGCCTAAGAAACATAAGTAGGCTCAAATATGGAAAGTTGTTAATCGAAAATTCCAAGTAGAATCGTATGAAGAATTAATGGGGAAAAGCTTGGAGGAGAGTTATATTTCTAATAATATTTAAATAGATGAAACCCTTATAGCTTATCCCTTTACAATTACTTGACCTAACATAGATAAGGAATAATAGAAAAACATTAAAGTGAGCTCCTAAAAGAGTTATTCAAACCATATATTCATATATAGTTCATGGAGATATTGAGACAAACATTTTGAACAATAAAATGGAGAGTAATCTTAAACAAGATTTAGTTGGATTAGATCTAAAAGTGGTAAATAACAAAGATATGACAAGCTACATTATGAGGAAATCAAATAGGAAACAAAAGAAAGAAGTTGGCAATAATAATGCCTTGACCCCCCTCATGAATATTATAACATAAGACAAAAGGGGTCCAAACAAACCCTAAAAAGTAATAGGTTATTTATAAATATTAAGCTTTAAGAAATCACTTTTTATTGGTATCTTAAAGATAAAAATAGAGACTATAAGATATAAAAAGAGTGTAGTTTTTTTTTACAAGAGTTGGACCATAGTAACCATTTTTCTTACTTTAATAAAAGAACCATAGTAGCTTTTGATCTAAGCCAAATCATACTACATCAAGTTTCCTACCTATGCCAACTTTGCACTGCTAGATGATAATTATCGGTGCTATGATTAGAGTTAATGTCATTTTTATTTATCCAAAAAAACCTTGAATTTTGATTAAGAAAAAACTATGAAATGACCTGATTGCTTCTTTGAATGCTAGCTCCCTACTTTCCATAATACTTTGCAACTTAAACTGCATATTATTGGCTTAGGAAGTAAAGGAAAATAGTTTAAGGAGTAACCCTTATAATGAAGAATTTCACAAATTTATCAAATATATTATCTTAAATGACTTAAAGGGAACATGCCACTATTACACCTAAAGCAATAAACAAGTAAGTTACATGTATTATTAAGAAATTGGATAGTGTGATGGTTAACCAACATTAGTTGAAGTCACTCATTAACAATTACATGAAATTCAATAACCCTTTATGTTCTAACTATCATAAATAGAAGTCCACATAACTAACTTTTCGATTATGAGAAGAGCCCTTTTTAAATTTAGAAACTACTTGATATAGTTGCTAGGGTTTGAGGAAGCAATCTTAAGAGGCATAATCTAAAAAATATATGGTTATGATTCATTCAAATGCACTTAAAAGATGAAATTTATTAAAAGAAAACTTAAAGCTCTCAATAGTAGATAAAAGGTAAGCTCTAGATAAGCTTAATCTAATCCAGGAATAACTAAAGCTAAACCCTATTAATGAAAGTCTTGTGCAAGCATAAACGGAGACTTTGGCTAGAAATATAAATGCTTTTAAGATCCATAATTCCAGATAAGGTAAAAGTACAGGATTTTATAGCTTAAGGAAGGAGGCAAGAGCTCAAAATACTTATACAATTTCCTCACAATTAGGAGGTATAAAAATACAATCTTTGCACTAATAGATTTAAAAGGAAATACAAAGACAAGATCCTAGGAGTTTAAAGATCTAGCTTATTGGTTTTTAAAGGAAAAATTATCATCACTAACAACATTGCTTTCTCTATTTAGGATGGATAATTGTTCCTTATCTTATTTCTTAAAAGTAAGCGAATATGTTATCTATCCTTAGCACAATATCAGAAATAAAGAATACTCTTCACTCATTTCTTAAAAACAAGCAAATATGATATTTAGCCTTATCACAATATTTGAAATCAATAACACTCTTCATCCTGAATCCTATTAAGGCTTTAGGACCAAATGGTTTTAATGTAAAATTCTTCCAAAAGATGGAACAAAATAGACAATATAGTCATAAATGCAATCATGGAATTCTTCATGAATGAGATGTTAGTGAAAAAACTAAACAAAAACTATGTTTAAGCAAGAGTTTCCATTTATGTATTTAGGTATACCCATCGCTACCAATAGAAAATTTTAAGAATACCATCCAATGCTTGACAATATTCATGGGAGATTGAGCAAATGGAAAAATAAATTTCTAAGTAATGTTGGTAGATTGCAACTAATTAAAACTATAATAAGTCACCTAAATGAGTATTGGGCTTCACACTTACACTTTCCACTCTAACTAATCAAATCCACAGACAAAAGTAATGAAAATTATCCCATGGACAAGAGTGAACAAGTTTATAGTTCCAAAAGTAAAATGGTAAGACCTATGTACTCCTAGGAATGAAGAGGCTTGGGAATCATCTATTTGAGAACCCTAAATAAGGCCCTTCTAACTAAAAGATTATGGAAGCTACTAACTAATAAAGAATCCCTATGGGTCAAATAGATGCATACCTACTTCTTCAAAGGAAAAAAGTATACAAGAGATCAGACATAAAATAAATACTTCATAGACTCTAAAGCATATTTTAGTTCTAGGAGACAAGATACAAGATAACACTAAATACATAATTGGTATAATTTAGAAACACTTTATAACTTTCTTAAGTACACTCATATAAAGCCTTTAGAATGCTATAATTGACGTAATCATCAATGGAAACAAATGGCACTAGTCTAACCACCACTATAAAGGATTCACAAAAATCTTGAAACCTATTCAATGTATTGACCATTATAAAGAGAACCAAGTTATATAGACTAAACATAACTTAGAAAAAATATATAATAGATCATGCAAAGGCTTTTTATAAGAAATAACCATTCTATTACATAGTTTAGGTTGGCTAGTAAGGATGCGGCATGCCAAAAGCCCCATTTATACTATAGCTCATAGTTAAAAGAAAACTTTGAACCAAAGATAGTACTCATAGACTCCTCCAAACTCTCCAACTCCTTATCATGTAACCAAGAAATAGAAACACTAAATCATCTATATTTCAATTGTGACACACCAATCCCTCATGGAATCCAGTCTTGGATATTTGTAATCTACATTGCAACATAAGGAATTGTGATGACATAATTGTCTAGGCAAGCAAAAGATAAGGGAAAATGGATACTGATAGGAGGGTCTTTCAAGTTGCATCCAATTGCATTATATATGCAATATATAGGGAACAAAATTGTTGGACCCCATTTTTGGAGTCCAACTTTGGAATCATAAACACGAGTGTAATACCCTATAGGGTTATTTCAAT
>JANSVA010000006.1:22407446-22419394 GCA_025504915.1 Erythroxylum reticulatum
TTTTTGTTGGCTTCCACAATGCTCTCTCCCTTAAAAGCCATCGGTGTTTTATTTGGCTCCCTCCATCATTTTTGTAGCTCTCTTCTTCTTGAGTTTTAACTCTTCAAATCTTATCTTTTATGCTACTCTTCCACCTTGCTCTCTCCTTCATTCTCACTAAAAGACCCAAGTTATTCCTCCATGAAAGTTGATGATGGTGGAGATGAAAGAGTTAGGGTTTAATGGTGATTTTGAATAATTGGAAGCTAAACCAAGTAAGTGATGCTTTAAATAACATGGGCAAGGTTAAATGAAGCGTTTATAATGGTTATTAGAGGTTAAATGACATATAATGATGTTTTATGCATGATGAACGTGGGTGATGAAATGCTTACGTAAATTTCTTGTTTTGTATAAGTATGACGATTAATGATTTATAATTTGTTTTAGAGATATTTAGAATTTGAATGATCATCTTCATGGGATTAGGATGAGTGTAGGAAATCAATTATGAATAGGAAAATGAATATGTTCTTTTTTGGATAATGATCAAATATAGATCATGAATTGATTTATGAATGTCTTGTATTTGAAATGGAGTTGAGAATGAGAAGTGATGAGGTAGAAAAGGAGATCTTGGTATGAGTTGTGTTAGGTAAGATTTGGAAACAAAATTTGGTAGCTGAGCCGAAAAATGTTGCAGCAACATGACCTATGAGTATGCCTCTGTGTTTTATCCATAACTTGTTCTGTAGTTATACAAATGAGGTGATATTTGATGTAAATTAAATAAGAGACATAGGAATACATTTTTTATGAATATGTCGAATTCAAATTTTGTCATTTGAAGTTTTCAACTTCAACTTGAAGTTCAGTACTAGGTATATGGAAAAAGTGCAGAAAATTAGATACATATTGGGTTTTTATTATGTTTTTCTGGATGAATTAATGTGAATCTTTTTGTGTATTTTTGTGATAATATAAAATGAGTATAAATATAAAGAGAGGGATTAATTTGGTGTCCTGAAATGTGAAGGATCTAGGTGATTTTTAGAAGTGAAATGAAAGTGGAAATGAAGTTGAATATGTGCAAAAAATTGATGATGAATGCATATAGATGTGTATGTCTTGTTATTAGTTTTTATGTTCGATCATAGTCTATAATTTGGTTATGGATGATTTTCAGTTGAAATGGAGTTATAATAATGGATAAATGATGAGAATTGAACTAGAAATGATAGATTATGCATGAGGAATTGAATGTTGTAAGTAGAGAGTTAAAAATATTTTGATCTGAAATTTCCATGAGTTTTCTGTTCTATTATAGAGAGTTTTTGACAAAATTATCATCATGGAAGTTGTATAGATTTCTTTAAGCTTCCCATTTATATAAATTATGGAGTTTTTAGAAATTTGAGTAGAGAGATATGACCTTTATAATTTTCTAATAATGTATAGGAGGGACATTTGGGACAGCTGCATCATTCTGAAATTTTGATCCTTATAGAGGCAAAATTTGTTTTTAAAGTATTTATAGAAGTTTTGGGTCTGGAAGTACCCTTTAAAAAGGTCTTTTAATGACCTTAATCCGATAATTTTAGTGAAAGTTATGCCATTTTTACCAAATAGGTCTGAAGAAGAAGAGAAAAGGGAGTCGAGATCGCGACGCTGCCGAAGGATCGCGAAAGTCGCGATCGCGATAGGTCCTTCCCCCCCAATCTGAACATGTTCCACTATTTTGGCCATAATTTTGTCTTCCAACCTCTAAATAAACTAAGTCTTAAAGCATTGCATTCATAACACATTCCTTTATCTCTCTATAAAAATTTATACCTTTTGTTATTCATTTGAAAAAGATTGATCGAATCAAAGTAAGCGTATCAGTTGGAAGAACTTTGAACTGGATATTTTACTAAATATGTTCCAGTATTTTGATGATATCTTGATCTGTAGAATTCAAAATAAGACGATTTTTATTTTGGAGTAAATTACAGATATAGGCCTACAATTGTCTTGAGAAATCAAAATTTGATTCTTTCTCTAAGATATTGAATTTCTTGATGGAAATTGTACATAGTACACTGTTATTCAATGTGAACAACCCGATAATGTTGGAGTATATCTTCCAAATTACTAAACCAAATTGAGTTATTTTGGTGTCAATGGAAAGATAATAAATATATGAACACCTTTCTAGAAGAGAGTATGACCAAATTACCTCATTTTCACCTTCTGATTGAACATGAACAGTAGACCCAAAAGGGGTGTCTTGGAAAACTCTGAAAGTGATTCAATGATTTCTAAATTGTGATTTAATAGTTTTAGTGAGGCATAAACCTAAATATGAATTATACATAGATGAGTCTTGATGTGGGATCAATTTTGTGGAAACACTAATGGATAAATACCTGGGATTGTCATTGAGCATGTATCATACATTACACCTATGCATATGTCTAAAACCGAATGTTTATGTAATTATGCAATTATTAATGTATGTAAGACACGTGTTTTGCATAAATGGGTTATGGAGGTTAAATGTATACATTTAGGCATTTCCAGAATTTGGAAGCAAATGCTAATCTTGAGCGTACTGTGAGTAGACCTAGATGGTCTCATTTTATTGTTTGTTTTGTTTGATTTTTTTATTAATTGACTGTTGAATGTTGATATGAATGAGTCATGACTATTGATTTCGGACAGAATGTCCGATGATTGTGATGATTGATGAGATATTGAAGTGCTACTTGTATATGAATGAGAGGAACTAAGTGTAATTAATGTGATTGTTAAATGTTTTCTGAATGTGCATTTACATGTAAGTGAAAGTGTGATTCTCAACATAATATTGAATGCCGGACTAAGGTCCGATGATATGGTAATGAGATTGAATGGGAACATGAAAATGTGATTGATGCATTCCATTGCATGAATGCATGAAATATAATGGTAGTTGTGACCAAAGTAGCTAACGATCAGAGCTTAAAGCTCAACGAGTAAAAATTAAGCCTCGAGCTCAAAAGTGATTCAGAGCCTCAGACTCAACGTTTAATGAGCCCTTTATCCCCCAAGCGAATAAGGGATAGTTATCAATGAGCCCTATATGGGATAATTTAAGAACTTGGTCACAACAAAGTAACAAATAGAAAGTGAGTCTCATGTGCACTGCATATGCATAAAATGAATGATTAAGTGTGAAATTAAATGTGAAATGATGATTAAGTGTGAAATTGAATGTGAAATGTGAAATAATGTGAAATGTGAGTTATGTGTTATGTGACTGGGTGAGTCATCGATGATGGCCACTCATTGAGTTTGCAAAACTCACCCAAAATTTGTAAATATTTTTCAGGACTTTGAAGAATACCAAGTTACGGAAACGAGAGTATCCCTATAATATACAAGTAAAAGATAGAGATCAGGATCAGTTCGTGTCTGCATTGTACTTGTTCCTTTTGTCGCGAATTGTATAATTTCCTTAATTTTTGTATCAAATAATGTATTCAGAAACTTTTGCACAATGTGTGTACAAATGTATTTATATTAAAATTGTAACGGGCCCGAATTGGTTATCGATTTCCGCACTTTCTATTTGTGGTTTCAAAAAAAAGAATTATCCTGAAATTTGAATGATTGAGTATTCTTGCATGTCACCGTCACAGGGCACGGACTCGAATATCACCCATCAATGGCGGGTTTGGATCTTGCAAGAGTGGGGTGTTACAGGATTGGCCTATATCAATACAGTTTATTCAATAACAATAGGACCTGATTTTTGTCCGTAGTAGTGCTACTGCCTAAGCCAAGACTTACTTTCAAGCTCAATTTCAAGACCCTTAAGGACAGAATTCAAATTCAATTTCTTCTTAACATTTGTATCCAAATGTCTCTAGTTCAGTTTAAATTAAGAATCATTTCATTTGTAAATCTACATATCAAAATATAGCCAAAATACCGAAGCATGTTTAGTAAAAAAACATTCTAGTTATCAAATTCCAGCACACCTCAACATTTTCATCCTAACACCCCCCTTTGGGATAACTTTGCATGATCATTATAACAAGAAAAATGGTGTATTTTAGTAACACTTTCTTTTATACAATTATTTCAGATTCTAATAACACTATAATCATACAATTTGATTCAATACTGAAAGTTATATCCAAAGGAGCTCAGACTGTTTTTAAACTGTAACAAAATTCCTAACTCTACTTCTATCCAGATTATGAAATGCTTAGAGATATAATTAACACTCAAATTCTTCAATAAATTTGTATACATTTGTCTCTAGTTTAATCTGAATCAAGAAGCAACTCATTCAGAAATCTACATCTCATGTTATAATAAGAATACCAAAGTCTATTCATTGAAAATTCTCTAATTCATAATATTCCAGCATACATCTTCACCAATATCTTATATATGTCATTCCAATTCAAGAAAAATTCTCATACTACTAATCATATCATAAAGATCAGATTTTCACTTACTTGTTAGGCTTTCAATTCAGATCAAAATTTAGATTAAATCAAGTAAGCGAAATTCATCGCAAACTTATGATGAAAACAAGTTGATTTTGGACAATAAGATGAAGGTACCTTTCAGCTGGTTTTCTTGGCTATTTTGTGTAAGGTAAAAAGATGGTTTTGGTTCAGCAATTTGGACAGAGTTCAGGCAAATTACAGAGGAGAAAGTTGGAGCAACTTCATGGAGAAAGATGAGAGAAATAGCAAAAATATTGTTGCTTGAATTTTCTCCATAAACATGCTATTTGTCAACTTTACAGCACAACATTTGTCCTAAGGCATGTCTTACATTTTCCTAATCAAGATGCTGCCACCAATCCAATTTAGATACTGCCATATGTCATCAGTTAATCACTCCATATTTCTCCTAACTATTGGTCCACTTGTTACACAATAATTGATCCATTTGTCACTTAATCACTAGTCCATTTGTCACCAATTAATTATGCCAAATGTCACTCAATTTTAGGCTTAATCATCCAAAATTTTCATGTACAATTTATCCTACCACTTGGCATTTTTCCTAGTCCAAATGTACCTCAAATTCACCAAAAATTCCAAAATAATACTAATGATCTCCAAATAAATTTTTAACGCAAAGAATTCATAATTCACATTTTAATCGCATTTATAAATCATTTATACCCGAAAAATGTCAATGAATGCATGTACAATCATATCCATGTGCAAAAATGTGCATATTATATTTAAATAAAGCAGATGTCCATTTACTAATTTCTCAATACTTTCTCATAAATCACAATTCTAGTCTTAACATGAGTACGAGATGTTACAAAGACAATGTGGAACAAATGTTCTGTAGAAGTCAAATTGAAATTTCGGTATGAGGTTTCCCAAAATCTATTCTGAAATAGAAGAAACGAGTTTATTTTTGATATTTGATTTGTGTGGGCATGCCACCCTTGTGGGATGATGGCCAATGAGGGTTCTTTCAAATAACCCTATAGGATAATATGCTCACGTTTTATAGAATCCGGGTCCATCATCTCCATCTTAAGAAAGCTCCTAGTCCTGACAGCTTCAATGTAAATTTCTTTAAGGAAACTTGGTCTCTCACTAATAATATGGTTTCAGAAGCTTTGATGGAATTCTTTAGTAAAGGTACTCTCGTTAAAGAGATCTGTAGGACCTTTGTAAATCTTTTTAGAACAGTAATAAAGGTACTCTCACTAATAATATTCTTGATGCAATTCTTTTTAGAAGATCATTTCCAAAATTATAGCTCAAAGGCTCAAGGGAATCCTTTATAAGCACTTTAGCGACACTCAATGTGCATATATACCTGGCATAATAATTGGTGATAATATTTAAGATAATTGATGAACTCATTGTCATTTACTCAAAGAGGAAAAGTAAACCTAATTGTTTTTATAAAAATTGATCTCAAGAAAGTGTATGACAATGTTGATTGGTGCTTCATCATAAATGTCGTACAACCTATGGGATTTTTAAGAATCTTCATATAATTGATTGAGCAATGTTTAATGACTTCATTACAAAGCATCTTAGTGAATTGACATCCTACCAAGTTTTTTCAAAGATGTAAAGGGAATAGGTAAAGAGATCCTTTATCTCCACACATTTTTTCTTTAATGGTGCAAGCTCTCTATAGGATCGTTGAGAATGTAGCCACAAGGACAAAGAACTTTATATATCACTCAAAATGTGGCAAATTTATACTCAACAATCTTTGTTTTGTAGATGATCTAATATTAGTCTCAAAAGTTGATGCTATCTCTCTCTCTAAATTGATGAAAGCTTTAAAGATCTTCCAAAGAGCCTCAGGATTGTAGGTTAATTGTTCCAAAAACAATATATTCCTATCCAAGGGTGCCTCAGATCTTCAACATTCAATTTCAACTTTAGCTAGTTTTTAGCTACAAGATTTCAACAATGAAATACTTAGGCATTTTCATCTCTCTATGCAGATTAAAAGCAACGGATTATACTGAACTGCTTGATAAAATACAAACCAGAATTTCAACTTAAAGGTCTGAACCCCTATCAAAGGCAAGAAGGGCTTAGCTCATTAACTCTATCCTTAATTCCATCAACAATTATTGGGTTGCCCACTTAGCATTTCTGGATATAATCTTGAAAATCATTGATAGCATGTTCAATAACTTTCTATGGGCTGTCATCAAGGAAAAAAACTACAAAACTAGGATGAAATGGAGAGAATTTTGTGCATAAGGTGGTTTGGGAAATTATTCTATTAAAACCATGAACACAATTCTAATCACCAAAGGACTTTGGAGACTAATGGATGATAAGCAATCCCTTTTATGCAAATGGATCCATAACTACTACATCAAGAATAAGAGCATTTAGGCGATAGCCTATTCTTATTTCCCCTCTACTACTCTCAATACCATTCTAAAGCTAAGGGATAGGTATAAGATTGACTTTATTGCTCTAATAGGTAATGGGAAATTTACTAGTTTTTGGTTTGATAATTGGCTATCTGTGGGACCATTGATCAATTCCAATTTTGTTGACTCCCTAAGGAATTCAATTCCCTTAAATGCTTTAGTAGTTGTAGTAGTACACAATAAATAAATATTTCAGAACACAACACTTCCCATTTCACTTACTAATGAAATCTATGGGACTCATTACAATGAAAATTTTGACAAATACATTTGGAGACATTCACATGATGGAAAATATTTGAAGTCTTCTTACAAGAAGTTAATGTTCAAACATCTTCCCAAGTTGACATAGACCAAAACCATATGGTTAAGTTACCTTATACCTCGTGCAACATTTACTCTATGGATTTCTATGAAAGGCAAGTTAAGAATAATTGATAGAATTACCAAATACACATAACTTATCAATTGGTGTTATTTATGTAGAGGTGCTATGGAAGCTATTGTACACTTATTCTTCAAATGTCAGTACATTAGAGATATTTGGATAGAGCTTCTCAATAGAAGCACGTTAGCTGCTGAGTTAGAGAACTTGGATAACAATCAAATCAAGATGTTAAACTACAAAAATGACATTGCTAGCAAATGCTTTTGGATAGCATTATCATTAATATTCATAACAGCATAGGATGAGAGAAACCTTAGAAATTTTAAAGATAAAAGAACTCATATGGAGCATTTTTGTAAACAATTGGTACAACAAATCAGGCTGTAGATTAGCTTATAAAAGCAAAAACTTCAGCACAAGCAATAACTCCCCTTCTATTGGAATGTTTAGATTCCTCGTTCTAGGTTATACCCTTAATTAAGACCTTTGTATTCCTTAATTTTCACTAGTCTAAGGTAACAAAAAAAATACTTTTTGGAAACACTTAGAGCCATCTTTAAGGCTTAATATATTCGATTTTTTGAAAAAAAAACTAATATTATTATACAATTGGTTGATTATACTAACGCTTATTCAGATGGGGTGATTAAATATTTTTCAGTGTAGCTAAATGAATTAATGTTTGCTATAGATTTTTATGAAGTAAATATGAATGTTGAAA
Source organism: Erythroxylum reticulatum (assembly GCA_025504915.1). Lineage (NCBI taxonomy): Eukaryota > Viridiplantae > Streptophyta > Magnoliopsida > Malpighiales > Erythroxylaceae > Erythroxylum > Erythroxylum reticulatum. The sequence continues at coordinate 22,415,454 of JANSVA010000006.1, forward strand.
CTTCTTATAATCCTATACATATCTTAATAAGGAGATCGTTCCTTAATATGGCCTAAGCTAAGATAAATGTTCATGTGAGTACCCTTATAATTGAATTTGATGGGGAAGTTATCATTTCAATATTTTTGATGTAATGAAGTGACCCCAATATGACCATTATATTTTTGCAATTAAGGTTATTGACCCTTTAGCACAGGAAGATTTTGAGTAAAAATGTATTGATAAACTAGAAGCAGTTTTAATTAAGGAAAAGGCCAAAGCTTTTGGTATCTCGAGGAAAAGCTTTACTGTTGGTCAAAAGTACTTCTTTGTTTCTCTCTATATAAATTGTTTCCATATAAATTATGTCTTAATTAGTTCAATCCTATTATGGTTAATTATATCTCTCCCTATAGTGCAGTAGATATTAAAAGTCTAAAAATAGGGAGACATTAAATATGAGTGGCCATTAACTAAAGCCTTAACTTGAAGACTTTCATGTGGCAATTGTAAAAGTTTTGATCCCTAGAGATAAAAATTTTATCATGTGATGAGGAAAACATAAAGTCATGCCAATCAAAATAAATAAAGGCATTGGTTGGAAGGCAACCTAAGGAGAATTTGTTTGTTTTTTTTACATTTTATATTTTTCCCTAAACGCTTCATCACTTAGAATTAATTTTACATCAAGAAAAATGTTAATTTTAAGTGTGGGGTGGGGATTTTATTTATTATATGTTCTTTTAAGTTTGTTTATTATATTTTAAAGATATTTTTACATTAAATAGAATAGGATATAAAGTTTGTTTGTTCTTTTTAAACAATTGCTTCTAGTACCATATAATTATAATTAGAGAAATGAATTAACTAGAAAAATTCGTAACATGTACATCCTGACTTTGTCTTGATTTTCTATTTAAGACCACAATTTTTTCAAACATGTTAACATGAAAATGATATAGGAATTTTTTGTTTTACGAGATACATTGTCAGATTGCCTAAACAATGAAATGGTTTATCTTATTATTGAGCCCCTTGAGCTTTATTAGCCTTTAACCTAACCAAATGTCTTATCCAAGTCTTAAAGGTAATGGATAATTTGTGATTGTTGAAATTTGTGTATGCACAAGGGCATAAGTGTGGTGGTGTGCATATATGTAGGATAGTTATAATTGATAGAATCTAATTTCTATCTCTTATCAATGAATTCCATTATGATATAGTTTCTTTCAATTTTTTCTTCATTAACAAAGAAAAAAAGAGAAGAAAAATATACAATAAAAGAAAAAGAGAATAAAATAAAAGAAGTTAGGATCAAATTTGTATAGTAATTTATGTTATTCTTTCCTCTTAAAGATGTATGAAATGGGTGAATTGATTATGATGTAAATAAGGGAGAAGTTATTATGAAATGTCACTCCTTATAGATATAGTTCATTGTTCATCATTTGATTTACGGATGACTCCTTCAAATTTCTTATGCTTCATGTGGTTTGTAGTATGAAGTTTTGAATCTAATTTGTGAAATAAAGTTTTTGCATTCATCATAGCTATCCATACCTAGTTCTGAGCGAATGTTAATTTTTGCACTTGATTGATTAAGTGTTCTTCTAGCTACATTAGTTTTGATGTCTTTTGAAGTACATTACCTAAATATTTTTCAAATTAACCTTGGCCTTATTATCCTTTAAAATTCCTTTAATTCATATTTACGCATGTGAATATTTAGTGTTGGAAAACTAAAATGATATGCAAAGTTGTGGAATGTCCTGATCATCAAACACATTTCAGTGTACTTGTAGATTTATCCTATTTTTAAACATAACTTGTCAAAGTATACCCCTAGACTACTCAATTTTAAGGAGAATGGTCATTGATTGATCATGATTTGATAGTGCGTGTCAAATGCACCACAAAATAAACCTAATTTTGCACCCTCAAAATTTGTTGTAGTAGTAAGTAGGCATCATATCCATAGGGAATGTAATTTTTACAATGAAAATATTTGATTTTTAAGATAAAAGGGGGTTTTGGATGAAAGCAATTAAGAAAACAAAGTAAAATTAAACTAATGAAAAAAATTATAGAAAACAATCAAAAGTGATTAAAGTGATGAATGCACTAAAATCCAGTTTTTGGATCAATCTCAGCCTACACACAATTAAACATATCTAATTATTCTAATTTTTCCACATCTCTCTTAGAACTATTGATTATAGATTAACAACAAGTTTTGTTAATCCCAGTTTTCACTTAGTTCGTGTTTAATTAAAACAATTTGTTTAATTAAACCTAACTATCAAATAATATAGAGCAAGATCTCTAGATTTAATTGGACAGTCGCATTAGGTAGTCACCAAATGAATTTAGGTTATTCAACCTATGTTATGTTGTTCCTAATTATTTACCATCATTAGTAGCTACAAAAGAATGTAAAACACAATGATTACATAGTGTATTGAAGATTCTTGCAATGGGTTGCATAAAAACAATCCAATGAACACATTGAAATCATCTTTACAATACCCAAATCAATAGACATAAAACAATAATAGCAATCGATAAATGTAAATTGCATCATATTTTAGGGCTTATTTTGATATGTATTTAATAGTTAATTCAATCGTTTAGTATGTGTTTAGGTTAGAATTGTGTTAGTTTGTTAATTATTGATGTTTAAGTGTTTTTATGGGTTAGTACAAGTCTTTGAAATTATGTTTTTAAGGTAACTTGATATGTTTGTTAGTATTTCAGTGTTAACATTGAGAATAGAGAAGTTTCGGAGACATTCAGGTTAAAACAACGGCCCACAATCATGGTACAATAGGCCATGATTGTGACAGAAGTTGATAAAAGCCCAAAACATGGCCCACAATCATGGACTTGAAGTTTTTAAGTGTCTGCACGTTTGCTAGATGTAAGCCACAACTATGGCTTGATCATGACAGAAACACTTGAGATGGCCCACAATCTTGGCCCATACACCACGATCATGAAAGAAACCCAAAACATGGCCCACGATCATGGACTTGTTGTTTTTTAGTGTCTACATTCCTACCAGATGCAAGCCACGACTGTGGCCCAGATACTTAAAAATGTCAACTTTCGAGGGATTTTTAGACCTTTCAGACCCTTAAAAAAACCTAGGATTGCTCAGAACACAAAGGATTTTTAAAAAGCAAGACAAAGAGGCAGAAAAGGAACTTTTGCATTAGCCACTTTTAAGAAACCCTAGAGAAAATTCATCAAGAGATTGAGGAAGAGAAGAAGGTAGAGAGAAGAGGAGATGAAGCTGGTTCGACATACTTCCTAGATTAGGAGGTTTCTTGACGTTGCTACCTCCCATCCTCCATTAGATTGCATTTCCTACTTATTTCAGTTTTATCATTGTATAAAACTAGATTGAATAGTTGATGATAGGATATAATTGTTGAGGATTTTCTAAACTTGCGTTAAAAGTTTTATTAATGAATTAATGAAGTCTAATTATTTTTATTTTTATTGGATTTATTGTGAATAAATTCTGTGAGTACATAATTCATTAATAAATTGAGAGGGTGAATCGAATGAAAAATAATTAAATTGGCCTAACGAGAGTTAGGTGATTTTATAAAAGAAGAGTTAGATCAAATCGGTAATTGTACGAAGAGAGATCTTGCATAGGTTGCTGATAGTTTATTGGACAACATTAGATCCAATTAGGGTTTTAGATAGGATGTTAATCGAAAGATGGTAATTTCTATAATCTAATTAGGGTTTATAATTTAGGAGTAATGGTTATAACTTGAGAGAGTAATCAACCTTAGGAGTGTCTTGAACCAATAATCTGATGATTCATAGTCAATCAGGTTAGAGTTAAAGATAGGTAAAATTCCCTTTCTCTCAATTGGTAATTCTCTTAGGTTGATTTTTAGGTATGTGTTACAATTGTTGAGTTATTAATGTTTTCATGATTGATTCTT
>JANSVA010000006.1:22442547-22458882 GCA_025504915.1 Erythroxylum reticulatum
CACTCATATTATACTGTAGGGGCAATTTCGTCATTCACACTGTTTTTTTGTTCTGTCCACTGCAACCAAACACATTTCTGTCCTCGGAACAAAACAGTTTTTCTGTTCTGTCCACCACAACCAAACACCTCACTGTCTTCAATTTTTGTTCTGTTCTGTCTTTAAATTTCTGTCCCGTTCCGTCTCTGCTCTCTGAAGACAGTAACCAAACGTAGCGTAAATGTTAGTATACAGAAGTTATTTGAAAAAATTAATCTCATTGACAGGCTAATAATTGTAATTGGTCCTTGATTACGAATCGGGAAAGAACAGGAAAGATCAGGTGTAAAGGAGAGACAAACATTTTCCCCTGTATCCAAGTGGACTCTCTTACATGTACCTCCATTGGTTTTCTCATTTAATTAATTTTAATTTTTTGGCTATTTTGAATCAGTTAGTACTATCATTCACTAGTGCAAATTTTAACGTAACATCTTTATGTTTGTTATCAAACAATAATTCAAAAAGCCATCCGCATTCACCGAATGCCAATAGTAAATGCATATTTGTAATGTGATCTTATCCAGTAGCCGCACTTCTATGATGGTAATAAAAATATTCGTATTAAGAACCTTTAATTTCTAATTTTACATACTTTTTAAAAAATATTTGTATACTATGTAAGTGATGTTTATGCAACTTTTTTATATTCGTTTGAAATAAATCTAAAACAAAACACACCAGCACTCTCATTGTGCTTTGCAGGCTTAACGACCTTAGATAGTTACGCTAGCCCAATTAAGTTTCAATCAACATCATAAGTTTTAACCGAATGGTTAAGGTATCGATATCCACATAATGTAAACTGAAGCTTATGTGGACCTACCTGATTTATCTCAAGTGTTAGGCCTACAAAACGACAACCAGACAGGTTTTTAACAAGAATAGTGGTGTGCTTAGTGTTACCTTTATAAAAGCAATCCATCAAAGATATAAGAGCTTTAGTGTAACTCTAATATGCAACTTGGATAAATTTGTTTTTACAGAGTTTTCCATAACTTATATAGGCTTGATCCAGATGTAGTCAGCAAAATCATCTTCGTCACATACAAACCAACTCTTAAATGACTGAAGCCACTGGATGAAGTTTCAGTAATTTTGAACATTATTATTCAGGCGACATAGTTCCAAGATAGATCTCCAAAGGTCAAGGGTGAAACCACAATTGAAATAGAGATGTTGGAGGGATTCAGGATCCACTTTACAAATATAACATTTGTTTCTCCAGATTGAGGAATCAAAGGCTATGAACTAATGAGGGCACCCTCCCCTTTACAACGAACCACATGCATAAGCATAACTAAGGAAGTTTGTTTTTTTTTTTTTTTAAATTTTCCCCATAAAATATTACTCTAGACCATTTCTTCCCCTCCACCGATACCCGCCCTGTACGATTTATTAGTAAAAACACCTAAGCTTTGTCTAAGCCATTTGTAAGTATTATCTCTACTCTTGCTAGGATTGTAGCTTAGTAATACGCGGTTACTCCATTAAATTATCATTGATCCATGCTTTTATCTTGGAGTTCTTAGGGAACCTGAACACCAAGGTAGGAGGTAATTGTGCCTTATTCAAAGTACTTATCATACTCCAGTTGTCAAAATACAAGGAAGTAGTTTCCCCATTCCCTACCATACATTTAAGGTGTCTTGACATTGTCCCTGCAAAAAGAACAAAGAGAATGATGGTTTATCCTCAATGTCCCATAGGCTTTCCCTTTTCACAAATACGAATGGACCATCTAACCCATAATGACCCCTTGTTTACTAGAAGTCTCCAAATTCTCTTCCTTTACTAGAAGTCTCCAAACTCTCTTCCCCATAAGCACCTTACTTGTTAACTTAATTGGATAAACTTCAAGTCCTCATTCAACTCTCGCTTTATAAACTTCCTTCCAATTTACCTTAGTAAAATATCTACCATTGCATTCTTCTACCCACACGAACCTCCTTATCATCACTTTTAATGTTTTGATTATCCCCTTTGCAAGGAAAAGAAATTGCAAAGACCATATACGTAAAGGGAATTAAGCGCATATTTAAACAGTTGAAGTCTCCTTACGGATGAAGGAGTTTTATTGCACCAATTGCTAACTTTTCTCTAAATTCTCTCTACTAATGGGAGGCATTCCTTATATAGAATTCTGTTAGTACGTAATTACAGGCAGACCAAGATACATCAATAGGGCCATTATGCATCATGACTTGCACTAGCTGATAAGATCATATCGCTTTTATGCTTGTTTATATCCCAAACCGTTCCTTAAAGCCATGGAGAGAGGCCATAAGAGTACCAATAGACTTATCATATGCTCTTGACAACAATAAAACATCATCTACAAAACAATTGTCAAGTAAGATAATATTTTTGAATGCAGACAACAACATACCATTTTATTATTACCAAAATAAAGGGTAATTCAACAATCAATTCTTTATCTTGAAATCTTAAAAACATGAAGTTCAGTAACACATGATGTTCAGGCACGAGCTAATGAAATGAATGCTACCATGCATTGCATATAATAATAATAATAAAAAAAAGAAAACAGTGCTTGTAGACCCCACACCTCTCACATTGGTGACATGCATGAGTCTCCAATAAGCATAACATCGTTCAATAGTTTAGCTACTAAATTCACTGTAATCTGCCACAAAAAGGACCTCTTTAGCTGATTATTACATAAAGTTGGAAAGTAGCATAAACGCAAAAAAAAGAAAACGGTGCACAAATAATAGCAACAAGATTTGCCAAAATAGGAAGAAATGAGGTGCCACATTACACATAAACGAACTAAGATATTTGATCTGGTGGATCTTATATTTGCTTCTTGATGCTAATCAAAACACAATGGAATTGGGAAAAGACTGATAACAAACCCCAGAAAGTGTAGTAACGTGTCTATCTTCATATTGCAAATAAAACACTCCACCCTGGCTATTTTTTCCCTTGTACATCTTTATCGTATCTACCCTTGAAGTTATATTATCAGTTGTAATAAAGAATGTAGCTATAATCGCAACATATTAGTTGGTTTCCTATCACTGAACAATCAGCTAGAAAACTCAGCAATAGCTATGCTAAGTACCATTAAAAAGACATAAAGACCCACAAGGCAGAAGCCCCAGAACCTAGGCACCCGAAATCTGGACCACGTAATAACTAGCAGAGACCCCATTAGGCTCAGAAGCAAGAACACGAATGCAATGACAAGTCCAATATGGAAATTGAGTTCATAAGCTTTGGGATAAATATGAGCGGTTTCCATCACCAAAGCAGACCCAAGACCCACAAGCATGTTAAACATTGGTCCAGCAAAGCACCCAGCCATAGCCATTGCTGGCTGGCCTGCTTTGGCTACTGCAACATCAGCAACAAGATCACCAACTGAATTTCCCCATGCAAGCACTGTGAGCCCAAGTAGGGATGGATGCACCTCAAGAACTATCCCCAGTGCTTGGAGGCAGTTTAGCAGTTCTCCGGCAACAGTGGATATCCAAAAGACACTCATTACAAATGCCAGTAGCACTACTAGTATTTGCTCAGTTTTTGGAGGTTCCTTTTCCAGAATAAAGTGAAGAACTGCCAGCGAGGTGCTTGCCAGTAGAATTACAAACCAAAGTGGCAAATAAGTGTTCGGAAGGAGGAATATTATTGGATGATCTAGTGGCATGAATGAATTGCAAGTGTATAACAAGGCTAGGGGACAGAGAGCGATATTAACAGATAAATAGAACCTGTTCCATTCTGAGGGTGATGGTTGTGGAATTGTGAGCTTTAGAAGAAATGAGATAGGGAGTTTCCACACCTTTGATACCTGCATGCATGACAAAAATAAGAATCAGTAAAGCATGCCCTTTGCTATAACAAATGCAAAAATGGCCTAAAAAAATACACAAATTACTCTCTGTTAAAAACATGCTTTTGCCTTGTTGATTTCCGTTTCTTATCTAAAGAGGCTTTATTACTTTCACTACATCACCTAAATCAAGAGTTTTAAGTATAAGCCAAGTCCACATGTTTTGGCAGCATTTCAAATGTCCCGAGCATGTAAAATCCTAGAGGATTTTAGTGCATGATCCAGTTTTTCCGCCCTAGCAAGATCAAGTAACAGCACACATGTGAAAAATCCAATATTAAGTTTACTTATCCACTGACAGAAAAAGGTACATGGCAGTCCAGTGATTGTAAATATTCCTTTCTTTGGGTTGGGATGTAAAACCCCAAAGCTCAACCTTAACCGTCAGCTCAATTGATTTGCAGCAACACTAACAGTTCGAATGCTTAATCTTAATAGTCTATCATTTATAAGCATTAAGAATAAAAGCAATTTGAACAAGATACTGAAACGCAATCAAGTTTTAACATATCCTTAATAGAATATAACTATTTGATTGTAAACGTTAAGTAGCTAATTGCTTTACATTTTAATATTTGAAGAAAACAAATTCAGATAGAAAAAGCATAACTAAAGAAATATAGACAGCATTTCAATTACGTACACGAGAAGAAAACTGATATATACATAATGAAGCAGATCACTGTCCCGTTCTCTTATGTTCATCCACACAACAATTCAGTCCACTAACAAGTCATTTGCGACAAGGCTAAGCATTTAGTAACGAGTGCTGAATGATTATAGACTCATGAGGCACTATCGAGCAAATTAATGATAGAGAAGCACAAAGCAACGTATTTGAATACTCAGAGATCAAACAAAATTGAAGATCCTACATTTTTTTTTTCCTATTACAACTTTCCCATTCCGCAGGAGAGACAATGCCATCCGAAGGACATAAAGTCATTTAAGGCTCCCTCAGTATAAGTCCTAAAGGTTGTGTTGGAAGAAACAGACAAGTAACACTGCGTGCATTCTAAAATCAACAAACCATTGAGACGGACATTCAGTTAATATACCTGAATTGACCATATACCAAACCACACCCAGATCACACAATAACATTCAGTTAAAATGCTTAAAAAGAGTGGAAGAGGAACATGTGAAGGGAAAAGGTAACTTTATCTCAAAATTGCATGGGCTTCCAAGGAAAATATAATCGCATAACACAATTGTTACCTTTTCATAACCCATTCTGAAACACCCAGAAACCACCCCCTTATCGACAAGAAATTCACTATCTTTTTCACAATCCATTTCTCTTGAATCTCTCACATCCTTCACTTTATCTTCACCATCGCTAGCAGCAGTTCCCCAATCCATCCAAAATACGAAACCAACAAAGAACACATAGAATCCGACAAATCCAATAGCCTGCCAAAAAGATATCTCCCCACTCAAATACACATAAAACAAAAACAGAGCCCCAACAAGGTAAAAGCCAACATCTCTCACAAAAGACCCCGGATCCACATTAAATGGCGCAGCATATATGGCAACAAATCCAACAACAAGGGCAGAGACAAAAGTCCCAGCAGACAAGATAGCCCCAAACCCAGTCCTATACTGCCCAGAGCGAACCGCAGCAAGAGAAGCGAAAACATCTGGAGCTCCATTGCCAAGGGCTAAAAGGGTGACACCACCCATGCTTGGAGAGAGGTTTAAGTGATTGGTGAGCTTTGTAGTGACAACAGAGAAATGACATTGGGCAGTTTTGATGAGGACATAGAAGTGGAGAATAATGAACAATAAAAGGCAAGGAATGGAGAGGAAAGAGTTGGCCTTGAAAAGGCAAAAATGAAGTGAAAGATAGCTGATGAGACCATTGGTGGGATCAAGAGAAGAGCAAGTGAGAGGGACAACTTGGGGGTGTGAAACGAGTGACCTTTTGGGGATTTGGGGAGATGGGTTGGGTTGAAATGAGGAATAAGAGAAAAGGAAAGTGGTGGAGAAGAGGGTTAATGAGAGAGCAGCGAAGGAGTTGAGGAAGAGACGGTATGAGAAGGCCATGCCATTTCAGAGGTAGCTTTTCCTGCGCATCTTTCTACTTCTTGTGCTGTGTATCAAGTGTGTGCGTGTACCTGTGTAACTGGGAGATTCTTTTTTGGCCTTAGATTAGATTACGCGTTTTTTTTTTTATATATTTAGTACATGTACATGAAACATTGTTTCCGATCATACATGCAAAGTATTTAGTATTTAGAATCATGTAAGACAAAACCAACAATTGTGTTTAGCTTGAAGAGAGTGTAAAAAAATATTAATATATTGTTGTATTACAAGGCATGAATTATGGCACTTGTTATTTTAATAAATCAACCTTGTCTTTTTTTTCTTTGGATTGAAATTGCATTTACCATCCAATATAATTCATTTTATTCAATATATATTTTTATATCGTTCGTTGAAACAAATGCTAAATGCTACAATATTTAAAACCTTACTCATATCTTCTACCTATAATAATAACAATAATTTAGGAAAAGTTTAATAGATACACGAAATTTGGAGAGATATAATAGTACGCAGTCTTACCGCTAATTAGTAAAGGGAATATTTTTGATAAATCCACGTGAGAAAAGAAATATATATATATACCTTTTTAAAACAATAAAATAGACAAAATAATAACAATAAAATATAAATATAAGTAATAAAATAAAAGTAGAAGAAACTAAAGAGTAAAATAAAAGATGAAATAAGTAAATAAATACACATATAAGAAAGAAGGTATGTAAATAAATAAATCAAGAAAGTAATTATAAGAAAATATTTAGGCTAAGTAAAAAAAATGTCTAGACTAAATAACTAAGAGAAAATTACTATATATTAAATGTTTAGGCTAAATATAAGATATAAAACTTAGGGATAATAATCTAGCCTGACCTAAAGTCAACGGTTCACGACCATGCTTTTATTAAAAAGGATATAAAAATATCTTTGTTATTATCTCTTGATGTTATTTTTAGTCATACGAACAGTGGCCATGCTTTATCATTTATATAATGAACTTGATCTAATAGAGCTTATCTTCTTTCTGTTTCCTTAATCTTGCCAACTTACAAATGTCATTTTCTACATCTTTAATTTTTAATTGCTGGTATAAATTCGATTTTAGCTACTGAGATTATCTCCTTTGCTTCTTTCTTTTCCAATTTATAACTTTTTCCATTAATTACTTTCTACCTCTATAATGCTATCCAATAGAACTTTATTGGCACTCTTCTTACATCTTATTATTTTCTTGTACATTTTCCTTCTACCTTCAAGACTCCATCCTCCTACTCTTAGGCTTTTTTTAAACGCCCATTATCTCCTTAAATGTATTCCTTAAAAATTATCTCCTTAGATGTATTCCTTAAAAATGTTGCTATTTCTATTTATCTGGTTAGTAGCTCCTTTCAATTTCTATTCTTTTATATATATATATAAAAGAATTATATATATATATATATATAAAAGACCATGTAAATTAAAATTTACACTAAATTTATTTTAGAAATCAAATTAGATTTATAATTTTTTAAACTTAATTATTTTTTATTTTAAATCATATGAACGGAATTTTACATGTAGAAATAAATACGGCTAATCTGACCTCAGCTGACAAACATAGCACTATTCAAAACCAATTCGTTCATAACAGAATAAAGGCCTCAACAAAGTATCTGAGACTCAGACCTCCCGAGTATTGCAATAAACAAATCTGACACTACCACAAAATTACCAAATGAACCAACTCTTAGCTCCTTGCAAATTAAGTCATCACTGAGAGCTTTAATTTAGTTGTAGCCCTAAAGTTATTTTAATTAAAGCCTTTCTGAAACTTGCTAAAAGTCTAAACATAGGGCAGCCATTTCATTTCTTCCATTTCACCAACATTCATAAATGAAAATCTCACGTAATAACTTGCTTGCATTAACTGTAAAATAACACACAATTGTAAGAGGTCACCAATTGAGCTTCCTAGATAACCATTTCCTTCGCTTAGTTGCATCCATTTTCACAAACAATTTTGCCTTCTCCTCATTCTCTAGAATTTGGCAGGCTTCCAAGAAGAGCTCATCATCCATGCCTGGTATAGCTTGAAGCGCATCAACAATGACTTCAATAGATAAATGTTCTCCATCATCTTTATTACGCACATTTCTTGCTACATGGAAGTTTGTACCTAGTGCTTCTTCAGCCTCCTCATTGACTTTTTGGACTTTTCTAGAAGACATTGAGTAGATTGATGCAGTTGCACAATTTCTTTTGTTCTGGGTAAGTGCACCCGTGAATACACTGCCAAGGACATCGTTGCTGTTCTCCATTTCTATGCTAGAACGACTTAACCTTCCACCTACCACTCGGTTACCAAATATCACGCAAAGATCATTATAACTTCCCAACATTCTATTTCGATATTTGATTGCACCCGGATGTCTCTGCACAAAATAAATTATGTCACAGGAAACACTTATTAGAAAAATGTTATATGGACACCTCCAAAAGTAAGTACAAATACCACTTTCTTTCATTCTTTCTGACACAAAAAGAAATAATAAGTTCAGCTTTTTTTGAGAGATGAGACGGAATCCCACAAGAGAATCGTGGGTACATGAAGCTGGAAAGACGGTAATTCTCAAGCCATCCATGTTCCAGAGAAAGAAAAAGACACACGCACCTTGATATAAACTTCCCAATCGTCATCATCAGCAATGACCTTTTGCTGAATGCCGTCCCATGCAAAGCCAATCTGATTGATAAGCATCCTAATGTTATTGTACTCTTTCATCAAGCTTAGGTACAAGCTTTCTACTTCATTTTTGTCACATAGAACTCCAAATTTCTCATTGAATGATTCAATTATCCAGGCCCATGCTTGTTCGGTGAATGTCTTACCAATCACGTTCCCTTCAATTACTTGTCCTAACATGAGTTGAATAAAGTATACTTCCATTGACTTGGTCCAATTTATTGGTAGAGGATTAAAATCAGGTGGAACTGGGGAATCTTCTTCATCTGTAATTTCAACAGAAGAATGAAAATAAGAAAGTATCCCACTCAGATATTCATAAGATAATCCCGTGTACAGTGACCATCATAAAATGAGATTTTAAGTATCTAAATTTTTCTCCAGATATCTTAAAATTTCTTTTAATAGCATATTGACAAAAGTTATTCAAGGGAGAGGGGAGAGAAAGTGGAGATGTAAAATTATGAGGAGAGTGATACCGTCGCTTGGTACCAGGACACGGTCACAAATAGCCCTTGAGCGACTTGAATCATTGTCCCTTCCATTAATATTTCCACCTCCGAATATCAAGAACAAATCATTATAATTAGGAAGGGTCCGATTCCAATATGACCGTGCATCAGGGCAATCCTGCAAACAAGTTTAAGCTACAAGATTTTTCTGATTTTGTTAAAGAGAACTAAACAATGGATATAGGAAGTACCTTCAGATAAGCATGCCATAAAGAATCATCAGCAATTATCTTTTGACGCAGCTCGTCCCAAGCAAATCCACTATGATCAAGTAAACTTTTCATATCATTGAATTGCTTCATCAAGTTCAAGAAGTGGCTCCTTAAAATATTCTCATCACGCTGACATCCAAACTCAGAACTGAACTTTGTTGACATATAACTCCATTCTTGTCTGGTTAAATTTTTACCCATACTTCCTTGACGAACATGCTCAAGCATCAGGTCAATGAAATATCGGTCCATTGCTGGAGTCCAATTAGTCTTCCCATAGTGGTTATTGTTAAAAAATTGTCCTAAAACAAATTTAAGAACAACAAACAAATTGGGAAGTGTACATGAGAAAGCTTCATCACGTATGTATCATCATTGCATCAACCTTGTTCATGTTTGAGCCTCATATATCCTCTAGTAACCACAAAGTAACCAATGGAACAAAAAGAAAAAGTAACACATTTCTAAAATGAAGCATGAAAATCTCCATGTTAACAAAAGCAGAGGTCATCATCAGTGCCTGTACCTGGACCGAACAGATTGGCCTCATCATCAGGAGAAGGCTTTCCATAAATCAAAAATAAATCATTGTAATCTTCCATAAATCTAGTTCCATAGAGTTCGACCTCCGGTTGTTCCTGGAATGTAGAAACATTAGCAGCACTTACTAGGAATTGCTGATATACTAAATCAAGACAAAGTGAAGCACCTTTATAAATGTATCCCACACATACATACCATGATGACCTGCACTGTACCATCCCAAGAAAACCTTCTCCTCTCAAGAGAACTCTTCACAACACTGTGTAACTTCTGAAAACTTCTGCAACGACTCTTCAAGATATCCTTGTCATATTGTGTTCCAAATCTTTCCTTGAACAACACAGCCATATCTATCCAAGCTTGACTATCTGTAGTATAGTCAATTTTATTCCCTCCATGTATTTGCTCTAACATAAGGTCAACAAAGTAGCGGTCCATCACAGGCGTCCAACTTGTCTCTGAAAGATCACCATCTGCATGGCAATCATCATGCTTTCCTGCCAATCACACGGCTTGATAACTTTTCCTTGTATTTGTAAATAATAATAGTAGTGCTTCAAGCCTCTAGGACCTGTAATCATATGTATGATGGAATTAAAGCAATCAAGCATAATAAAAGCTATATACCAACAGAATCTTATTCTTAAATTTGAGAAACAATCAGAAACACTGGTTACTCACTCCAGATTGAAAAGACTTGATCTACAACAAAAATCCTCATTTATGAGTTGAATCACTAAAGCATAAGCGATTCTCCATATTCAAGGTTTGCATAAGAAATATTATTTTCCTGTAATTTATACCTGCATACCTAAAATAAGTTCATATATCTGCTAATGCATACCAATGATCATATCAGGGCTTTCACTGCCAAGATCAACATTATGTTCCCTCTGCCTGCATCGTTCGAAAGAACCTTCTTCACCATAGATAAGGCATAGCTTATGATAGCTGGGCACAGATTTATTTCTGTATGGCTGAGCATCAGGATGCATCTGCATACATCAAAACAAACATAAAACAATAAGTTCTTCAAACATATTTGCCAGAAGAAAGAGAAGGTAACTTCACCTTAATATAAGAATCCCAAACATGATCTTCAGCTATAATCATTTCACTGTTTTCATCCCAAGAAAATCCAGTTTGCTCCAGAATGACTTTTACAACATTATATTGCCTCCTCAAATGTTTGAATCGATTTCTTAAAATGCTTTTCTCACATGTTAAACCAACTTTAGCATTGAATAACTTGGTCATTTCCGTCCAAGCCTTAGATGTAAATTCATAACCAATCTTATTACCCCTAAGGGTTTGGTCTTGCAACAAGTCAATGAGATAGTAATCCATTAATGGGTTCCAAATAGGCCCAGGACCAAGACATCCAACAGAGTAATTACAATCCTTTTCTTCATCTGCATGAATGAAAAACCCATTAAAGGTGCAATAATGTGCGCATAAGAATACATACATATATATATATATATATACAAGGGAATCAAACATCAAGAACTAAAGACGATCATCATCTAGAGTTGTTGCCTTTGATGAAATGCATCAATGACAGAAGCCAGCAGAGGATGCTGCTGGAGAAATGTAGAGCTCACCAGTCTCAATTTGTAAACATTTATTTTCAGTAATCTGATTTTGACGCTTAGCTCCATGATGCCCACTGGTAATATCGTTGCTGTAAATCAGGCTCAAATGTTCATAATTTAATAAAGGCTTCCCTCTGTATGAATGTGCCTCTGGATGCCCCTTCATTAACAATAGCTATCTATTAATAAGCATATTTGCATAAGTTATCATCCGGAGACCAATAATATTATTGTTGTACCTTGATATACTTCTCCCAAATACCATCATCAGCTAAGATCATTTGGTGCTTTTCATCCCAAGAAAATCCATTTCTCTTGAGTATTCTTCTCATATGACTATAGTACTTAAACAGCTTATTATAGCGGCGCATCAGAAAACTTTTTACATATTTAGAACAAAATCTAACATTTAATGAACTAAGAATGTCATTCCATGCTATGTTACTGAACGATTTATCTGTCTTATTGCCCTTCCTGACTTCATCCAGCATACGCTCAACAAGACATTGGTCCATGTCTGGTGTCCAATCTGTTGTCACATCCTCAATACTTGCCGGATGAATAACTGTTCCAAAGCCTATGATTAAGCAAAGAATTATTTAGGTTTGCATTTTCTAAATAACGAAGACAAACCCATGTTATCCGCCTGAGTACAATATTCATACTCAAACTTCATGTCTGTTTTTCTTTTTCTTTTTTATTCTGATCTTTCAAAGAAATCTGAAATTGTGAAAATTATATATACATCTATCTATATATATATATATATAAATCATCACTTCCAGCCCATATCCTACTTTAGTTAATTAAACATATCACATTAATACAAGTCTCACAAATGTTGTTATGCATAGAAAGTAATAATCAGCCACCCCAAAATTTGACATACAGTTTTAAGACTCTACTGGAAAATGTAACCTTACACTACATTCTTTAGTGGACGAAAAACATACCAATAATGAGCCCTTGTATGTCATCATCAAAATCTACATCATGACTTGAACGGCTGTATCTTCCATCTGCTTCTGTGTATGCAAATATCAAGCACAAATCATTGAAGTTCACCAAAGACTTCGTCTTGTAACATTCTGAATCAGGGTGAGCCTGTATTACTTTTATCGGTGACTTTCAAGTACTATCAGATATACAAAATGAAAAGGCATAGAGATCAATTTAGCAGACCTTCATATAGGCATCCCATACTTCATCAGCAGCTACCACCATCTTTTGAGTATCGTCCCAGGAAAACTCACTCTGTTTGAGCAGATTTTTAACATCATTGTATTGCTTCCACAGAGCTGTATAATGACTTCTCAACATATCTAGGTCATATTTAGTCCCAAACTTTGAATTGAACATGGCCAGTATATCTGTCCATGATTGCTTGTTGAAAGTACGACCCAATCGATTGCCCCTGTGCATCTGATCCAACATGAGATCAATAAAGTATCTTTCCATCACCAATGTCCGACCAGTGTTTGCTGTATCCCTAGTCGGAGGAATTTGACTGTCCATCTTCTTCCTAGCAAAAGCAGAGTTGGCGATAATAAAAGCTTATACACAGTCAAACCCAGTTCATGTATTTCATCAAAAACATAAAAGAGAGAAGATTTTAACCAGTTATGGTCCCATCAGGCTAGGATCGCATGGGACTAGATTCAGCAAGTCAAAGATAGTAATTCTCTTCAGTATTTTTTCACATGAAGCGGCATCTCAGAACTTCAAACCTCAAACCATAGTTTGCTGCAATCCATTACATTGCTGAATGGTTTCAGTCATATAAGGAAACAATCTATTGGCATACTGTCTCAACTCAATCAGTACAAAATAGAAGATGATGATAACAATTGCGTCTGTCAAAAAAGATTGAAAATAAAACACAACTTGTTAATATGATACCTTAAAGCTAATGTACACAATAGAAGCAATTTCATGACTAAAAGACAAACAACAAGTTGAGAAGCGGAGCTCCCGAGATGGATAGCTGCACAAATTAAAATGTCAAAAAGAAAAGGTTAAAAAAACGGAAGGAATAATAAATTCACGGGACATATTTGATTCTCTTGTACAAAAAATGATACATGCCCTTTATTTGCGTCGGGAAAAGACAAGGGAGAGTGTAAGGTCAAAAAATGGGGAGGACACGGGCAAATCGTTTCGGGTCGGTTTTAACGGGTCATGAAGGCTACAACTGGTTGCGATCTGATCGGCTTTGTCATAAGATAAACAACATCCATATGCTATATTATATATATTGCAATCAAGTCCCTCCCTCGCGTTCCAAAAAACACCCATTTGTTTCCAGTCCTTTTCTTTGGTTAAAATAAATGTACCATCTGTATTTTAACGTTTTTATAATTGATCTGATCTAAACCGATCAATTTTTTAGATATCACTTTGTATCAAAATATTATTAAAAATAACTGTAAGATAGAGTTCGTTTAAAATATCAAGTTACAAATCACACATGTAATTAATGCTTAAATTATTTTAAAAGCTACACTAATATCTAATTAGTCTAAATTACTCAAAAACATATATTAAGTTGATGGTTTCGCTATTAAAAATCTAATTCCTTTAGTTTTAAGAAGTTACAAGGATTATTTTGAAAACATTAAAATACAACATGATATTATAAAATAACCATACGATTTACATAAATGTTTTAAGAAATATGAGATTCAAACCTATAAAAAAGCGCATTATTTGCATTCATAATTGACTTATTAACATGTGATGTTGACAAATTCAGGGGCATAAAGGTTATTAGGCAAATTTATTAAAAATTTACATTAGCTATCATCAATTATTTAATCAACTGAATAAACATGTACTGAAGTTCTTAAATTACCAAATTAATGTGAATGTCAAGACAAACAATAACAAAAATTAGTGAAGTCATCAAGAAAATAATACATAAATATTAGGCCATAATAGTTAGCATATCTATCAGAACAAAGGCTCAAAATTAATTTTAAGAAATCAAAATAAAGGAAATTATTACATTCAAATTCAATAAGTGACAATTTAAATAAAAAGAAAAATGTTATAAATAATCATATTCAATAAAATAGATATAAAAAAATTCCTAAGAATCTAAAAAATCTCCAATGGGACGTATAACTAGTTCATCCTTATTAGATAAATGATTCAAGTTTAACTTCAAAATTACAAGATTTTAAATCAATTTACTGGATATTCCACTCTTAACAATGTTTAAAAAATCGAATCAAACCAGCCAACCAAAAACAGTATGAACCGGCTAGTTGTCCGATTTTATTTAAAAACCTCTCTATATAAAAACTCGTCGGTTTATCAAAGAACCGATTGGTTTATCAATAAATCGGTTATTTTATATACAGGTGTAACTAAACTTCATATTTCATAAATCAAAACTTTCCTCCTTGCCTTTACTCTTTGCTCTTCATCATCTTCTCTTTGTAGATCTCATCGCCTCCATAGATGCATGTAAGTAAATATGATACTTGTGGGTAACTCATGCATGCAGAAATCGAGCCCTGTTGACTCTCCTTGTGAGGTTATTATGAACTCAATGGACAAAGGAGTTATATCATCTAACGCGTGTAGTTGGTATGAGATAACGAGCTTTTTGAAGCATCTTGGATATCCTACTTCCTTTACGATTAAGTATTGCGATTAAAGGAATTGTCTCTACATCTGACTGAGAAGGATATTCTTGATCCAATTAATGGCATACTCAATCTTGGGAATGAAAAATACTTCTTATTATTATTCCTTGTTTGTGCTTCCTAAATTTTTATGCTTGCATTCCTTAACAATTTGGCAAAGGATGATGTTTTGTTTACCAACTCGCAGACAATTTTAGAACTTCTTTGTTTGAAGCTTGGGAAAGCAACAAATTCAAAGCTCTTTCAGTCTCTTTTCTCTTTTCCTTTGATTTTATGGTTTTAGGTACTATTGATGTATGCCTTACTGGCCTTTGTAAATTTTTGTGTTGTGTTGTTTTCTCTGGTTAAGGTATACATGAGTGGAGCAGTTGATAGTTATGCATTAGTATGTTTTTCTAATTATTTGGTATGTGCTTCTTGCATGATAGGTTAGTATTATTGTGTTTTAGGACTTGTTTTGTGTCTTTGTGTTTAGTTTGATCTTCATGGTTGTTCTTTTGTATTTGATATTGGCTTAGGGTAGAAAATGATTATTTTGGTGTATGAATGGAGGGTGGACATGTTGGCCCTAGAATTATTATTATTATTATTATTAAGCATAATTTAAATAATTTTTGAGGTTTTGATAGATTAATCATTTAGGAATTATTTAATTATGTCAAAGTTAGTAGGATTTATTGCATGGGTTAATAGAATTAAAATGTTAAGGTTATAAGAATGTTCAAGGGTATTTTTAGCAAGACACTTAAGTATAAAAGACATAAGGCTTATAATGAAGGGCAAAATGGACTTTGCACACTCATTAAGGGTAGAAATGGAAGAAGAAATATTGTCTTGTTCTTTTAAGAAGGAAAAAACGTGATTTAAGGGAGAGAAAAAAGATAAATACGAAAACAAATAGAGGAGATGAGAGTTTTGGTGGAGAAGAGAGAAAAGAAAAGAAAATAAGCTAGGTTTTGATTTTCTTAGCCTTCAAGAGAGATTTTAAGGTGGTTTACGAAGAAGAAAAGGTAGAGGAAGAGAAGAGCTTTCATTAGAGCCAAGAAACTCTTTATTTGGTGAAGAATCAAAGTAAGATCATTTTGAATCTTTTGGATTTTGGAAGGGTTTTAGTTCATGGAGTTTAGAAAATGCATGGGTTTAAGTAT
>JANSVA010000006.1:22476184-22492606 GCA_025504915.1 Erythroxylum reticulatum
AACACTTCATTCCAATTTCAAACTTCTAATTTCTATTCATACTTGCTAATTTAATGACCCAATTCTAAAAAAATTAATAATAACGATAATTAAACAAACAAGCAAGTATGAATAAATCACTAAGCAATTAATAAGAAATTTAGAAAAATTCAAGATCCAACAATATATATATATATGTGTGTGTGTGTGTGTGTGTGTGTGTGTGTGTATAATATATATATCTATATCTATATCTATATATCTATATATATATACTTTGATACTAAAAATTGTAACACCCTATTATCATAGAGTATATGCCCGAACATCCAAAGGACATTCGAGAACATACCCTATGAGAATGACATATTAGAACAATCATATTCACTTATTATGGCATCACAAAAACATAAGTATTTTAAGGATCAACTTTTTCCATTTCATTAACAAAACATAACTTACATCGTAACATACATTTCACACTCCATATATTTACATTACAAAATCATCTGTGAGTTCACTGTTCTATACAAAATATTCTACATGAAATGAGAAATTAAACAAACACATTCAATCTAAACTTCTCAGATATCAACTGACCAGACCTTTGAGCCATTTCTTATTCTCAAAATTGACAATAATAGACTTCAATTGGATTGCTTTAAAAACTTGGTCTTCTCAGTACCTGAAAATCAACATTGCAATTTTGATGAGTTTTGTAAACTTACTGAGCGAACCATTATCGATGTGCTCACTCAAACAAAACAGAAACATCACAAGTATATAACACAATTCAATCAGTATCTCACATCATTTAGAATAAAATCCCATATAATACATCATTCAAATTTTAGTACTTGATCACAGAATCATATTTCAACAAATGTATTATGAATATAAACATTTCATATAATCATTTCAGAATAATCCAATCATTCATTTCAATCATTCATATCATCAACATGTACATAAACATTGCATATTATTATATCAACTCAATTTAGTCATTCTTTACAATCATTTACATGATACATGTAAAAATATATATGCAAATGCACATGAGACTCCAGTTTTATTTTTTATTTTGTTGTGACCGAGCACCTATTTAATTGTCCTATATTTGTTGTGGATATCGGACATTTTAGATATTGTCTTTTACCCGATGTGGATACCAGGCTCATTAATCATTGAGCCTGTGGCTCTTTATGCATATTTTTGAGCTTTAAGCTATTTTTCACGTTGGTCACTCTGGCCACAACTCCTTGACTTGATCATGCATAACAATGTAATGAAATGCATCAAATCACATATTATGCTATCAATAACTTTCATTCAATGTACACAGTCATTTATCACATTCATTGAATCTGAGTCCGACATTCAACATTTAGTTGAGTACATAATTTCCATATTCACATACAATTATATAGCACTTCCATTACAACCCCAAATATCAAACTCCTCAGACCATCAGTGTTCAAAATTATCACAATTATATTAGTAACAATTTAGTAATTGACAATAATTAAAAACAATTCAATCATAGTGAGAAAACATCTAGGTTAACTCACAGTATGCTCTAGAATAGCTATTGCTTTGACGATCCGACAATGTCTAGATATGGACGCTCAATTTGTGCTTTTGTATTATGCAATACACACATATGTACACATTACTAACTTGTTTAATCAAATGAGTACTCAATCATACACATGTATATGTTTTATGTTCAATACATGCTCAATTAACTGTCCCGAGTATGTATCCTTAATCATAAGTCTTGATCATTCATTCATTATAGCTTGTATATATCTAGTTTGCAATTAGGTTTATGCCTTAAGTAAATTTGGTTATTCTCAATGCATCATTCATACATTCACCAACCGTTTCCTAGCATTATAAATTCACACAATTTTCTAATTCTCATTCATTCATACCTAATTCACATTTCTTATATCCTTTGGATCACATTTGCATTCATAAGAACACCTCCATTCCTTTAACAACCCCTAAATCCCAAATTTAGGTACACTAATATCAAAACAATTCATTCCCTAAGTAATGGAGTCAATTAATAACCTAAACTTATCAAACCCTTAACCAATTAATCAGACATCATCTACGTTCGTTTCAGGCCTTAATCAAGTGCAAATACACAAATACACCAAATTAAAGTAAATTATCCTTATGTGGTTGACATATCACACAAAACTAAACTTCTCTCACTTCCATACATTGCCCACGATTATAGGAAGGAGCTAATGTATCTCCCATGATCATGGGATGAGTGAACTGAAGGTTCACCATCCTTTTCCTTTAATTTTTCCCTACTTTTTAACATCTTCATACCAAATTCAAAACATATTCATCATAGTCCATTACTTATATCTCAATTATACCTTAATTATATCTCAATTCCTCTTCAATTCTATATCCAATTCCAATTCAAATCATTCATTTGGTAGCTCATAATTTATGGTCTTTTAAGTATCAAAATCAAAACAGAAACTATCATTCATTTAATCATACATGTAGTCCTAGTTCTTTCCCATTTCAATATCACTATATTAGCACCTTTATTTAACATAAATTCACCTTCATTATACCTCAAATCCTAATCCAATTTATCCATGAAACAACTTATAACCTGTGGCTTTCATACATTAAAAACAAGAAATAAAAATATCCAATTCAAGTATCAATTTCCAACACAATTCATCATCAACCCTACATGTATTTCATCTCAATTTAATCATCATGAATGTTATGTTAACATATATCATAATAGGTCAATAAATCATTTACTTATTTAGCTCAAAAACTCCTTAATAATTAAGCTAACTTAGCCCTCCAAACATGCAAGGATAAAACATACGCTAAGAACATGATGGAAATAGAAAGGGGTTTTAACCATAAGATGAAAACAACAAAATTTTGGAGAAAAAAGGTGCAGGATTTTAGTAAAAACTCAAAGTGTAAGGGTTATAGGTGTAGTTCGGTGGCAACAAGGAAGAAGAAGGTAGCAAATAGCAAAAAAAAAAGGTAAGATGGTCTTTTAAGTGTGTATATCGTTGCTATAGGTATGTGGCGAAAATTTAGAAACTTGGCATGACACTTGTCATGCTAAGATCTAGGCCATATGCCTCATACTTTAACTACCAATTGTCACCTAACGTTTGGTCCATTTGCCACGACTCATAATCCCTTATGTGTTTTATGCAATATTCAAAGGAAATAATGGATCATCTAGTTTTCCAATATCTCTTCTCAGAGAAAATATGGAGGAAAATTCAATTCACTTGTAACCTTTTGTATGATAAGGAAAGTTAGGAAAATATAATAAGACGAGCCTCTATAAGACATTCCCTACTAACTAACAACTACACTCTTTTCAAGATAACGTTCTACATATGCATATATGCTCTTTGGGGAGAAGGCATACTAGGAATCAGAGTAAAATAAAATATAAGAGTAAAGAATGAAGTATGTGTAATCCTTGATCGCTACGATTACTAAAGATAATTTAGATCTATATTATTAGTTACCTACAATTTGCAATATAACAAATATATTTAATTACCTTATGTTAAACTTTAGATTTAAAAAAAAGCTAGCTAGCTTGTTATGGTATCATTCATGGTCTTATAGCACTGAATAGTTGTAACCTAGTTTCTCCTTTTACAATTATAATTTTCAATTAAAAATATAAGTGTTTAATAGAGAATAAGTTCATTAAAATGACCTAATTATGAGGATCCTAAATGGAATATCACTTATGTGTTTATAGATATTTTCATTATAATGATTGCATAATTGATCCTTAGACTTAAGACTACCAAAATATCTCATATAGAAAATATTATGTTAATTATTATATTTTAATGTTATTTATAACCTATTTTATTAAGAGTAACTCATGTAGTAGTACTTGGATAGTGTGAACTCTATAGGGATAGTTGAGTAAGTGAATAAAGAGTTCATCACCTTAAATTAATTAAGGATAATATTTTATTGTTCATTATTATTATAAATTTAGAAATTCTATAGTCAGAGTGAATTGAAATTGAAGAGTTCATTTTTAAAATCAATTATAAACTAATTACCAATTAGCAAGAATGGATATAACTGGAGTTAAATAGAGTATATATTAATTCCATATTTTATGTCTCTTTTAACATTGGATAATGAAATGATTAAATTATAAGTTATAACTATCCAGGGATAGATTAAGTCAAGCCACTTTGATACTCCTAATATTTGAGTGATTATGGTACATTGCTATATATCAATCTTAAAATGTGATTAAAAATTGTTTAATTGGATAATTAAAGTCAAATTAAAAGTATTTTTAATTTATTTAATTATGAATTATATTTATAATTTATAACTATTGTTAACATATTATGAACCTAATGATTCACACATATATAGTGATTAAAGAGAAATATTTTAATTTAAATTAATTTAGATTTAAATGTGAAATTTAAGAAACTTTAAAGATCAAATATAGGATATTTGATCTTACTAAGATTAAATAAAATTATAATTATAATTAGGCTTTGATTATAATTTATAGTTTAATTTTAATTAGACTTTAAAGGACATCCTAGTCTTTCTAGGTAAAAGGAAAAGACATTAAGGAAGCTAGCACTGTTATCAACCCCTCTAAAAAATTATGAGTTCTCTTCTTTACTTTATGGATACCCTTAGTGTTAGATAATAAACCTTGTAGTATATGGTTTCATCAAAAAAGAAAAAGTTTTATATGACACCTGAATAAGGTTTGTATTTAATCCTTTAATTTCTTAATTATGCTTTTAAGTTATTTTATTAAAGAGATATTTTAAAAAATTTAAAACTATCATGCTAAACTCATTATTTATTCTCAGTTAATTTCTCAAAAGTGATACTCTAGCTTCCTTTAATTGTTTAACTTGATTCATTTATTTGATTCTTATTGATTTGACACACGATTAAGGATGAAATTAAATTTATTAGAAATGCATGATTTTTGTTGCTTATTTTATATGTATTTGGTTTTTTCAAAGAAACGTGAAGTATGTCATATAGCTTTGTGTTTTCTAGAGAAATGTTGATTGAAGCACGTCCTGTGTGATTTTCTTTTATTTAATTTGCCTAATGTTTAATTTTTTTAAAAGATAAGTAAATAAATTTTATTAGCACTAGCTAACCATTTACACCATTACAATGATAAAAAGTATTACAAGATCTAAAAAAAGACACTAATGTTTATTATAACAAGGTTAGGAGTTGAGATTTAAAGATTCCATATAAGTTTCATAATTGAAATAGGATTGTTTTATATTGTTCTTGCTAGCATAAGTTCTCTGATACAATTTAGTGTGTACTCTGTCATATGATGTTTTTTAGTGGCTACCCCTTTGTATGATTAACTGTTTCTTTATCTCCAAATTGAGTAGATTCTGGATATGAAGGCAATTTTGAAGAGCATTCCATCTTGTTTGAGTTCCTTAGTCTTTTTTAATTATTTTATTAATTAAGATTTTATCAATCAAATAAATAGATTTTATTGTTTATTAAGGCAAACGTCTCTAGGCTTGGCATTAAATCGAGGCCTAGAACTCCTGAAAATTTATGTTTGAGGTCTAGGCTCATAACTCAAGCTAGAGCTTGGGCGACCCAAAACCCAATCTAACCCAAGCCAAGCTCAATTAAATTTTTTATTTAAAATTTAAAAGAATGTCATTTTACTTTATATATTTACATCTTGGTAGGTCGAGCTGAGCAGCCTAAGCATGAGACTATCTTGAAGCCTAAAAAGAACTTAAGCTTGGTCTAAAGCTTAATCAACTCAGTTCGAGCCTGTTGACTTCGAGCCTAGTTGAGTTAGGCTAGGCTAGAAAAACATTACCATTTCTAAGCATCTCTTGACTTTATCAATAGTATTAGTCACTAGCATCATTAATGGGTTACATATCAGCGATAATTCTTACTATTAGTGAAGCAATTGTTTTCTTTAAGATAAAGAATTTCACTGATAAAAGGTACAATAAATGTTGAGTAACATACTCATCACTCCTTTACAAAAGAAGTAAACGATCTGCTTTATACATAGATCTTATTTATGTCACACCATTTTTCACACTTCCTTACACCTTAAGGCTTGATAGATCTTCCTTACACTACAGAAAATTGGCATTATTTTTAAATTAAATTAGTCTCCAATTACTTTAAGTTAATATAATAGTTGCAACCATTGTTATTGCAAAGCAATTGTTCTTTGGATCATTGAATAACATCCTTCAACACCTTTTTCTATGAATTTACTAAAGCCTTGAAGCATCTAAGTTTCTCTCCACTTATAACTTATATATACATGATCCCAAACATTTCACGTATACTTCTCTTGGTATTAATCTATCCCTCTAAAACCATCCAATGAATTCTGCAAATTTTAGATGATAGATTTAGAACAAACAAAGTTCCTAGATACTCCTCTCTACATTAGCTGAAAATTTGTAACGAAAGAATAATTTTAGTTAGTTTTTGTTTCTTCATGGCATAGGATGCAATTATCTAATATATTGAGAACTCTCAACCTATCCTTTATAGTCATTCTTCCCTAACGATCAACCATATTAGGAATGACACTTTCAGGATAAGATTCTTGCTCCATATAACCTTATGCCAACCTACCACTTCCCTTTTACTCCTTAGTGCTTCTCTTCCTAATATATTTGTCAAATAACTAAATGGATGTCCCAATCATTAGTACATGTCTTCCTTATCAAGATTAGGATTATAATTAGGAATCATCTAAGCAAACTCCTCTAGCACATTTAATAATATAATATCCATACCTTAACCTTAGCATCTATATGTATATTCAACTACGTATGATTCCTTACTAAAGATAGTGTTAATAATCCCCTTAGACTCCAATTATCATAGAATAGAGAAGCTTTTTCACCCTTCCTAGTCATATATTTGATTTTGTCCTATACTAATTCTTTGAGCTTCAACAACTGAGATAAGAAGTAAGAGAAGGATGATCTTGACTTCATTCCCCAGATGTTATTACCCTTTATAATATAGGTGTGTATCCATCTCATTTAGGATGCATCTTTACCCTCTATAAGTCTCCACAACCTTTTGCATAAGAATATTTTATTGCTCAAACTTATTTGTATCACCCCAAGGCCTCCTTCTTTCACTAGTTTGCATATATCTGTCTAACTAACCTTAACATTTGCTCTCTTTGTATGCCTTCCTACCCACAAAAATGCCTCTTAATCCTCACCAATATCTTTATTACCCCTTTAGCAAGGAATATGTAAGATTACTTGAAAACATAGAGGGAATTGAGAATAAACTTAATTAATTGAATCTTGCTTACAAAGGATAAATCCTTATTAAACCAATATTCCATTTTTTAAGACTTTCTCCACCAGGGGGTGGCAATCCCTAAACTATAATTTCTTAGTAGATATAGGTAGTTTTAAGTAAGTCAATGGGAGGGGTGGAGGGGGCTTTGTGATAGCTCAAGGTTTATGATTAACTATTTTGATGATAATTGCATAATATTTCAAAATTCAAATTGGATTTAATTCCTTACATAGGCAATGATATAATTCTTAAAAGGAAATAAAATCATAGAATAATTGTTTTCTTTCTAGTAGGAACCTTATTTATAAACTTACCTTTTTAGATATAGTTTCATGACATCTGGAAGGTTTAACACCGAAATATCAAAGATTTTAGCAGAGATAATATCTAAGATTAAGCAACAACTAGTTGAAGAAAATTGTCCACTTAAGGAAGAACCATTGCAGTTGCAACATACACATACATACAGAAAAATCAAGGAAGTCAAATTTTTTATATACATTCATAGTATCAGTACTTTTAAAAGTCATATCATTAACAAATCTCTTGTATTTTAGAAAGTGAAAATTATTTTGAGAGAGTGATAATTGATCTCATATTAAGCAAATTACTTTGTTATTTGTTAAGAGCTTATAGAGGCTAGCAAAATATTAATAGTGTGGAAGGTTAAAGAACCTTGAAAAATATACATTTATGAGCTTGAAATGGCTCATCAAATTGCTACTTGTTTTTTATAGTGACATACTTAACTTAAATATTTGGGGACTAGACGTAGGCTTCATTATAGGCCAAACTTATATAAATCTACCGTGTTATTTTCTCTCTCTTCCTTACTTTTAAAATCTCCACATTATTAGTTTCAAGAGGCTCCTTCAATTTTTTAGTAGGCTCCTTCTGTTTTTATATTACAAGAGGTTTCTTTTAAAATTTAGCAGGCTCCTATTGATCAAATAGGTTCCTTTCTTTTTAAACGCTAATAGGCTCCTATGGACTAAAAAGGGTCATATCGTTTTAAGCAATTAGCAGGCTCGTTTTGAATAATAGTCTCCTTTCTTTTTCAATGTTAACAAGAACCTTTAGAAAGTTTATAGGACCCTTCTATTTATAAATTTGTTTAGTTTAAATAGAGTCGTATTGTTTTAAAAGTACCTTGAATTTTTATTACACATAATTCACTCCCTCTTGTGCATGTTTGTTTTATCATTTGGTATCATAGTAAGGTTTCACAGTTATTGTATTTTATAGCACGTAATAGATCGTGGCAAACAATTTGAGAAGCCTTGAAGGACAATTTGTTTCAAAGCGTCCTTGCTTCAATGGAAACAACTACATATGCTGGAAAGAGAGAATGACAATCTATCTCCAATATATAGATATTGAAGTTTGGCAAGCGAGAGAATGACAATCTATCTCCAATCTGTAGATATTAAATTATGGCAAGCCATCAGAGTTATAGTTACACTTCCCGCTACAGAAAACATGAAAGTATGGTTTGATGCTGATAGAAGAAACACATAGCTAAATGCTAAAGCAAAGCATTAACTAATTTGTGCACTATCTTTAGAAGAATATCAGAAGATATCATACTGCTTTATAACAAAGGAAATGTGGGATAAACTACAAGTCACCTTTGGAGGAATGAATGAGGTAAAGAAACATAGAATAAGCCTTTTAGTGCATCAATACGAAACTATTGGCATGAAACAGGGAGAAACCATAGATGAATTCTTCAGATGGTTTAACAACATCACCATAGCCTTAAAGAACTTAGGACAGATATATCCCAATGATGAGCTCGTAACAAAGATTCTAAGATCACTACCAAAGGAATGGAGACCTAAGGTGACAACTCTAGAAACTGCAAAGGATCTAAAAACTATTTCACTCGATTCGTTACGAGAAATCTAATGATCCATGAAATCAAGATTAGGTAAGAGGAAGGGTTCTCCTATAGAAAAGGAATGGTGCTAAAAGCAACTGATGAATCAAACGGTGATGAAAGTGACACTGAGTTACAAATAAATGGAGATGATGAGTTCAACTTTATGGTTAGAAAATATGCCCGCTTCTATAAAAAGAAGCTGATGAAGAAAAGAGAAGGAAATAAGAAAGCCAGGAAAATGTCCTCTTCTTCAAAAAGACAAGTCAGAGAACAAAAAACCCAAAAAGCAAGCTATGATTACATTCTTGTCAAATGAGGATTCTAAAAACTTTGAAGAAGAAGAGCCAAAAGAAGTTAACAATGTTTGCTTTATGGCTGAATTAAGAGACTATGAGGTATATTATTCTGACTCTAATATTGAAGCTGATGAATCGAAAAATGCAAATCATAAATTATATGATTAATACAAAGATTTGATTGTGAAGTATTTCAAAGGATTTAAGAAATCCAAGAACAATGATGCATCTCTGAAGAGTAAGATTAAATCATTAGAATACGTGAATGAGAGTCTGGTAATCAAAAATATGTCTTTTGAAGTTTGTTATAAGCAAAAAGTTTCTGACAAGGAAGTTCTGGAAGAAAGATTAGCCAATTTAGAAAATAATTTACTTAAAAATGATTATAATAAAGTGACACAATTAGAAGAAAAGATTGTCACCCTAGAACTTGAAAAAGAGAAATGTGCAGGGAAGATCTTATCTCTAGAAAAACATCTTGTAAAGTTCATTGATGGAAGGAATAACCTTGATAAACTATTCGGTAGTGGTAAATGCGTCTTTGATAAAGCTGGAATAGGTTACAATGAAAATAATAATATTAGGCCGTATAAGAATTTCTTTATTAAATCCAACAGTAGCTATAAACAAAACAACAAAACCTGATACATGGTAGAAATTATAGTAACTCTCATTCATCTATTTTATGTTTCTACTGTGGTAGACATGGTCACATTAGTCATTCTTATATCTTTCATAAAATGGAGAAATTATCTCAAATGTATGTTTGGAGACTGAAAGGTTAAGCTACTAACCTAAAAGTACCCAAAAAAATTTGGGTACCTTAAATGAGATAATATTTTTCTACAGATAAGCTTCAAAACGAAAATAAGAGAAAATCAATAGATAGCCAACAGTGGTTGTTCGAGACACATGACAAGTGAAACATCATATTTCAATTATATTAAAAGGAAAGACGTAGGTAATGTTGTCTTCTCTAACAAAAATAAAGCAAAGGTCACCAGAATTGGTAAAATTGGTGATTCTGACTCTACCTCCATTGATAGTGTCATTTATGTCAATGGTTTAAAACATAACTTGTTAAGCGTAAGATAGTTATATGAAAAAGGTTATAAAGTCATTTTATATACATCTCATTATGAAGTAGTCAATATCATAATGATAATATTGTATTCGTTGGTCCTAGAAATTAAAACATATGATGTGCTCAACTGGAAGACATGTCTTCACAAAATGTTAAGTATCAGCATTCTATCAAAATTGTTTAAGAATAAGTTAGTAAGAGGACTACCTACCCTAAAGTTTTAAAGCAATCAAGTTTGTGACGTTTATTTAAAAGGTAAACAAGTTAGAAGCAGGTTTCCTCCTAAAAATATTGTGTCCATTAAATAACCACTTGAACTTGTGTATATGCATTTATTTGGTCCCATTAGGACTCAAAGTTTTGGTGGTAAACTTTACAGTTTTGTTTTAGTTGATGATTATTCTATATTTATATGGGTTTACTTCCTATCAAATAAAGATTATGCGTTTGAAGTTTTTGAGAAGTTTTGCAGAAAAAATTAGATCTAAAAAGGATAGTATTACATTAATTCGAAGCAATCATAAAGGAAAATTTGATAACATAAAGTTTGAAGATTTCTATGATAGTAATGATATGACTCACAACTTTTCTTACCCAAGAACTCCTCAATAGAATGGTGTTGCTTAGAGAAAGAATAAGACCCTAGTTCATATGGCTGGGATAATGCTATATGAAAGTGGCCTATCGTATGGTTACTGGGTAGAAGTGGTATCCATTGTGTATTACATACTCAACACCTACCTTATAAGACCTATTCTGAAAAAGACCCCCTATGAGATGTGAAAAGGAATAAAATTGAATGTCGTTTACTTTCAAGCATTTAGTAGCAAATGCTTCATTCTAAATAATGGGAAAGACAACCTTGGAAAGTTTGATGCAAAATCAAATGAAGCTATCTTTCTAGGTTATAGAATCGTTAGTAAAGGATTCAAGGTTTCCAACAAAGGAACAAAGAAGATAAAAAAAATCAATACATGTAGTATTTGATGAAGCACTACCTTCGTCAACAGTAGCTAATTCAGATGATGAAGTGTAAGGCCCCAAATTATACCCTAGTTGAAATGTAATATGTTCATGAAGGCATATGTGATAGGTGTTAAATTGTGACATGATTGTAAGTTGTATATGTTTTGAATTTTGGTTTAATGGATAATACTTAATGATTTGGAATTAATTGATACCATTAGAAAATTGATGTATTAAAATGTATATTTAGACACGGAAAATGTCAAGTGGCAAGACAAGTTGGTATATAAAAATTGGATGACTAGGCATATACATTTAGTAACATTTGGCATGAGTAAATTAGGGATAAATGGTAGTATAATTGAATGACATTTGGCAGCATTGATTAGTTGAAAAATGGAAAAATAGATGTGTGACATTTGGTAGCTTAAAGGGGGGATAAATGTTATGTATGCATTGGTGACCTGTGCTCCTCCAAGATTAAGACACCCAAAAACTTAGGTGTTAAACTTGCAAGAAG
This sequence comes from Erythroxylum reticulatum, assembly GCA_025504915.1. Lineage (NCBI taxonomy): Eukaryota > Viridiplantae > Streptophyta > Magnoliopsida > Malpighiales > Erythroxylaceae > Erythroxylum > Erythroxylum reticulatum. The sequence continues at coordinate 22,488,280 of JANSVA010000006.1, forward strand.
TTTCTGCAGCCTTCATTAAAGCATCTCCACTGAAATCATTCACCTCTCTTAGCTCTGAATTTTACTTCAATTTCACTTAGAATTCTTACAATATATTGCATCAAGAAAGATACCGCAAGTTATCTTTTATGCTGCTATCTATTGGGTGTTAAGATCATCTTACATCTACCTAAATTTCGAAAGTGTTTTGGTTGCATGAAGGGCGGGTTGGTTAGTTATTTGAAGAAGGAACTTGAAGGTAATTAGGTGGGGGATTACTAAACTTGATAGCATGTATTATTACAAGTTTTATGATAATTAAATTGGCATGAAAAATGTGTTATGATAATGATAAATGAATGCTGGAAAAATGACCCCTGTATGATAACTTCTAGTTTGGTTTTGATGTGCGGAAGATATTGATTTGTAAGTTACTTAATGAATGATTTTTGAATTAGTTTGGACATGAATTTGATGAGGTATTGAAGCATGAATAAGTTAGAATTAAAGTTAAATTGACAGATTTTGGCGAAGGTGTGTCGAATGGAAGTGAAGAAGTCAAGTTTTGGAAACAAATTAAAGGTTGCGGGTGAGTGAAACTTCAATTCACTCATCCCACGATCTTGGTATTTATAAGGCTCATTCCCACGGTCATGGAAAGCACTTAGGAAGGAGAAAAGGTTGGTTTTGGGCAAGTGTGAGACTATATAAGGTTAAGGTACTTTATAATGGTTTAATTGGACTTAACTAAGGTGTAAAATGAAGCTAGTTTGATGTGGAATAAGTTCATTAAAGGTTGAATAAGATTTGGATTTTTAATTGAAGTAATAACTTAAAGAAGGTGTTATTAGATAACAAATGATCTAATTTTGGATCTTATAAGTTGTTAAAGGAATGAAGTACACTTATGAACACAGATGTGTTTTAAATGATAAAAGTAATGTGTTAGTTATGAATGTTTAAGAATTAGGAACTTAGGTGAGTACATGTAAAGTGTAATTATATATTCATTGGTGCATTATTACAAATGGTTATGCTTATAAGGCATGATAAGTTTGTTCAAGTGATAATGAATGGGTTCAATTTGAGCATAAGGAAATGAATTCATAGTTATACATTATTTCACTATTATGTTATTATGATATTATGATAATTCCAGACCATCAATTGTCCAATGAGTTTGATAATTGGGATTGTATTGTAAGTGCTTTCTAATTGTGTGAATATACATAATGTGTGATGACTCAATACATTTATTGATGCATTAATGCATATGTTTGTATTTATAAGGCATTTTAAGTTTGATCAAAGGAATAAGGTCATATGTTATGCACTACATCATTTACATTACATTCCGAAATGTAAAATGGTTTATTTTAAAATTGTTAAGCCCTAGTCGTGGGTAAATAGGCATGCATAGAAGGGTCTGTAGCTGCTCTTATAACCAAACACTAAGGTGTCTTCCGTAACTAGACACTAAGGTGTCTTTTAAACCAAACACTTTGGTGTCTTCTAATTTTAGACACTTATGTCTCTTTTGTTTTAGAGATTTAAGCCTCTTCTGTTTTAGATACCAATTATGGTATCTTCTGTACTAGTCCCGTTACCCACTTCTATAGAAAGGATTAGCAGTCTAACATGTTTTGTCTTCTGATACATGTTCAGTTTTGATATAAACAAACTCTGTTATGATATAAAGCAAGTTCTATTCTGATAAAAATATAAGCTCTAATCTTATTCAAACAAGTTCTATTATGATATAATTCAAATTTTGATCTGAAAGGATTATATCCTATTTTGATATTCAATTCTGATACTTATACGTTCTATTATGATATTTATGAGTTTTGTTCTGAAGCAAGAATGCTCTGTATTGATTGATGAATTATATTTTGTTTTGAGTCAAAATGTTTGGATTACATTGTATTATAAACACTTAAAGATTGTTGTGATATGATTTGAATCTGCATATATGAATGTTAAATGACTGTTAGAAACGGTCACCATTATGCATTATGTTTAGTTATTCCCCACTAAGTTATATGCTTAGCACGGTGGTTTTACCTCCGTGTAGGTTATGATAAGAAGGTTAAAGACTGGGACAAGGACTACCGCAATGGCCAATGAAGAATGTGTTCTGTTTTGGAAGTTATTTTGTTTTGAAAAATGCATATTTGAGTTTTTGAGTTGTATCTGAAAATATGAGACATTTTGTATATTTATGGATAAGGTTTGTAATATATTTTAAGAAATTTGTAATAACCTTTATACAGGTTGGCTTTTAAAATTATGACATGTATTTGGATAAGTACAATATGTTTGATATGTTGTATTTAAAAACAACATCCAATGATATGTAATGTATGTTTACTTATGTTTAAGGAAAATGCATATAAAGAATGTTTAGTATGATTTGGATTGTTTCAGTTCTATTTTGCATGACACTTGCATATCTTCCCAGGGGATATGTGGTTGTTACATGAAGAGCATCCTTTAGTTCCTAAAAATACATCGACTACACCTACAGTAACCTCGGAGTCACAAGACTAAAAGGGTCCTTTTGAAGTCAGGATGAAGTAGGCTTCTTCTTCTTAATAGGAGCTTATATAACAAAGAATACCAAGAGAATGGAAAGGTCAATATACACATTAACACATTCTGGGAGACCCTTCTGAAAGTCTAAGAACTAGATCTTCCTTCAAAAATAAATTTTTTACCCTCATCTCTCACAATTAGAACCAAAAATCATTGAAAAGGCTCTTATTGATGAAAATTGGATTTCAACTATGAAAGAGGAACTGAATCTGTTTGACAAAAATGAAGTTTGGAATTTAGTACCTCTTCTACAAAACAAGTCAGTCATTAGAACTCGTTGGGTATTTCGAAACAAACTCAATGAAAATGGTAAGGTGGTAAGAAACAAAGCTAGAATTGTAACTCAAGCCTATAATCGACAGGAAGGTAGCTCAAGGCTATAATCAACAGGAAGGTATTGATTTTGGTTAAAATTATACGTCTATTGCTAGACTAGAATCGATTAGAATCTAGCTTGCCTTCGCATGTTACAGAAACTTCAAATTGTTTCAAATAGGCGTCAAAAGTGCCTTCTTAAATGGATATATTAACGAAGAAGTGTTTGTTAAGTAACTTGATATGTCCTTAATTATTGATACATTTAATCCTTTACACTTAGTGATTAATGATATGAAAATGCTTAAGATACTCACTATAGTTCTTATATGGTTTTAGGTACAATTCGGAAGCAAAAGAGCTAAAGTGAGTTAAAAGCACAATATTTAAGCCATCTTTTTTAGATTTACACTCACTTGTCTCCATGGAATAAGAAGAAAAAGGATTAGAGAAGGAGGAGACAAGAAAATGCATAAAGATGAAGAGAAAAGTCATGAGAATGCAAGTTATAGCCGTGATAGAAAGTGCCATGGGCATGACTAATGGTGCACAGCCATGTCACAATATGTCATGCCTAAGACTCACCTTACGTGGGCAAGACTTAAGTAGTCACGCCCATGAATTAAATTTATGGTCATGACTTTCACACATATATGCTGCCCAAAACTTTAGTTTTTAATATAAATAAACATGTGACGGTAGAGAGATATATGAAAGTTTTGGTATGTTTTCAACTGAAAAGGGTGTAAAACTTCAGGAGCCTTAGGAGAGCATAAAGAGGGCGACAAGCTCTCTATCGTGAGAAGACCCATATAGGGGTAGCTTTTTTAGCCAGTTCAAAGGTGACATCAACACTGACAACTCGGTTAAGCATTCTTTCCTTGTATTTGTTGTTTCTTTCCTTATTTAGAAATTGATTATGTTATCCAATGTGTGTGGATTTGGCTATTGTGAAAAGATGATTTTAATGTGTTTATTAGATCATTTTATTGCAAACTCATTGCTAGAATATTCAATTTAATCCATAATTATTATTTTGAAATTTATTTGTAGCGACCAATGGTTCGTAATCATTAGAGATAACATAACCTAGGTTAAATGATACATCGTATATGATTGTTTCCTTGATTAATCAGTTTTCTTAATTCGTAATGCAGTTGCCCAATTGAATCTAGAGATTGTATCCAAGGTTATTTGATGGCTAGGTTTAATTAACGATTGTATCTTGATTAAACACAACTTAAGGAAAAACTCAGGATAATAGATTAACCTATGATTAATAGTTTCTATGATAGGTTTGAGAACAACAAATCATCAAAATATGTTTAATTAGGGTGTGGCCGAGATAGAACTCAAAAACTGGATTCGTAACGAATTCACCAATTTCATCACTTTGCATGTTTTCTTTAATTTGTTTTTCTTAGTTTAGTTTCATTTT
>JANSVA010000006.1:22565297-22577497 GCA_025504915.1 Erythroxylum reticulatum
TTAATTAACGATCGTATCTTGATTAAACAAAACCTAAGGGAAAACTCGGGTTAATTATTAACTCACAATTAATAGTTGCTAGGAGAGGGTTGAGAACAACAAATTAATGAAATATGCTTAATTAGGGTATAGGCCGAGACTGAACCAAAGAATCGGGTCCCTATCGAATTCCCCACTTTTATCATTTTTTACATGTTTTCTTTAATTTGTTTTTATTAGTTAGTTTGATTTTATTTTCTTCTTCCAAAAATAGAACCCCCCCATTAAACCTAAACACTAGTTAATTTCATTTCATAAACTTTACACACACTCTCTGTAGGATCAACCTAGACTCACCACTGCTATAGTAGTAGGTCTAGTTATTTTATTTTGACTAGCGTAACAACGCGTGGTTAAGTAGCTAGACCCATTTAGTTATACTGTGATAATCTTTCTACTATGTTTTTCAATAACAATAATAAAAATATCATAAGGTCTAAGTATTTATAAGTCAAGTGATTAACCATTAAGGAGCTAATCTAGAGAGGTGACATTAAGGTGGAGCATTTGACGACTGAGGATATGTTTGTTGATCCTTAGACTAAAAGACTTCACCCAATGTTTTTGAGATACATCTATATAATATGGATGAGTTGAATTCCTTAAACACTATTAGTTAAGGATCACTCGGTTTGCTCCTTATACATTTATATGATTTTCATCTATTATGATAGTATGTATTATTAATAAAGATGGTTATCATTTTTCTCTTAGTCATACATGTTGCTATATATTGTCATAATACAGATAAAAGTCTTGAGATTTGTATTGATCTTAAGCATTTTTCAAGGTCATTGGGCATATATATACTGATTGACCTTAAGCCTATGTCATTAGGAAACATACAATTTTACATGTAAATTCATATATTTGACATGACATAGGGGGATATAAGAGTGTAATCCTATAAAAGTTTTCTTTAATGTAGTTTAGCATTCATTGAGAGAATAGATTTCTCTAATCATGTTTAGCATAAACTGTAGAGAAATTTAGACCTACAAATGGAAAGATGATACATTTCATATCATACAGGTATCATCCTAGTTTTCCACACTCCATTTTCTCATTCATATTAGTAAGGTATTAGATATATGTGATTATATTGGATCTATGTCATACATGACACATACATTTGATATTTGCTGATATCAAAAGCCTTATGGGAAAAAATGATTGACTTTCATTATCTTTAGATCAAATGGTGATTTTTAAACTTCGTCAACCTATACAGTGATTTGGCTTAACCTTTTTTGTATTAGTTTTATAGCTATTACAACTATGTGATTAATTACTGTCTAAGGGGGAGAATTTTAGAAATTTTCCTAAGGTTAGACAATAATTAATTACAATTTTGACGATTTTAATACATTTACGATTGAGCTAACCAAATTTGATCTGAATAAATATAATAAAGCAGCCTAATAAAGGATCTGAATTAATGGACTAAAGTATAGTGAAGAAAATGGAGCCTAATAAGTATGGTCCAGACTTGTATTGGGTCTATGATAGGGAAGCCTAATATAGATGCTATGTATGTAAGGTTAAGGTCTACTATAGCTACTTAAACAAATCATGAACATATTGATACTCTTACCCCCATCAAGAGGTTTTTATTCTAATAAAGTTGCAAAAAGACGTTAACAAGTTTCCGATGATCATCCTTCATAAAGGTTATCAAGAAAATAGGTTTTTTCTAGCTTTGAAAAGCTCGTTGAAAGTTATGGATGCGAAATAACGTATTTTTGATGTTTTCTTTGTTTCTTCCCTTTTATACTCGATCCTGGTATGATTCCCTCTACATAGTATTTTGTCTACTTGTATAAGAAAATATGGTACTTTTATGTTTAAAATGCATCTTAGGATTGGTCTGGTTAAATATCTTCTTAATCATTGAATACCTTAAGCTTATGGAAAAAGCTTTTCCACTTGCTTTTGTTCTTCTAGCTATTTTTCTTTATGCAAATATTATTTAATTGGATATGTCCAATCTACTTCATTTTTTCCCAAAGTATCCACCTAATTAATTTGGGTTGACATTGCCTACTTTTGTTCTTCATGAAAGAATTCCTTACGAAAATGACACCTCTATGCGATCCTATTTTAGATAAATTGAATCCTCTTTTAGATAAAGAGTTTGTCTTAAAATTTTGTAGTTGAAGTATTACGTCAATATTTATATATACTTTTTTTCTTTCATATGCCAAAACTTCTCTTTATACTTTATCAACTAGATTTTGTTTACCTCATACGTATCAATGAGTTGATTTACTACAAACTATGACTCTAATCTTACGATTGTGGAACTAATTTGTAGTTCATAGACTAACTTTAACTTAGAAAGCAACGCATCATTCTTTGATCACTAGTCAAATGTTTATGAGCTACAAATTGTAATAGTATTTCCATTAACCCTTCCAAATATGTAGCACCACTAGTCCTATCTCTCGTCGCTCCATCTACATACATTATCCATGTTGTTTGTTCATCTTTGTTAGTTTCATCTTTTTCTTAAAAGGGCTTTAACTTTTAAAATACAAAGTTTTCTATGATGTGGTTTCAAATAATTTCTTAGAATGTATGTCATACCACTCTCTTCTCAATGATACTTCATAAGTGTAGACATTTAATTTTATACTACAAATTTTAATTTTAATTTTTCTTTAAAAATTAAGAAATAAATATATTTTAAAATATTTTATGTTTATTTTATAACTTTTTTCTATTAGGTTTGATTGTATGTTATCATTTCCATCTTTGATCATATTAATTACATTTATTCATTATATTTTCAATTAAAGAATATTAGAGAAATTTATTTTTAATTAAGATTGATTAATTTTAAATGCAACTAATTATTTGTAGATTAATTAGTTTTCATGTTTTTAACTAGTTTTTAAGAAAAGAAGGATTAAATAAGGAAAAAAACAAAATAAGGAAAAGGACAAAAAAGATGAGGAATTACTAAAAAGAGTGTTCCTATTAACTTAGGAGAAGAAAGACATGTAATATTGGGTAAAGCTAGGAAAAACACAAAGAAGAAAAATGGATTAATGAAATTATTTATATGTATCTAGAAATTATTATTTCAATGATTTTATACGTGATCATTTGACTTCATATTGCTAAAGTATCTTATATAATTCATATAAAAATTTATATGTACTAACACTATTTACGACCTATCTTAGTAGAGGATAGTTCAACTAATAGTCATTGGATATAGCGTAAACTAGTAATTGAGGAGAATGTTCATTTGTTTATTGATTAGTATTGATTTGAGAAATCTTTAACTAAGGTGGAATGCAAAATTGAAAATATTTTTTAAATGGTATTAAAAGAATAAGTTACTAATGATAGAGAACTATCATGGTTAGACTCAAATAGAATAGATATTAGTTACTTACCCTATGTATAATAAGAATATTATACGATGAAATGATTGGATTAAATGAAAAACTTATACACAAAATAGTTAGTCAAAATTACTTTAACATTCTTTATATTTATAGGATCATGATGTGTTGTTTGATGTCAATCCTGATCTATAGATATAAATTATTTACTTTGAAAAATAAAGACAAATTAAAATATTTTAATTTATCATAAATTATTTTATAGCCATTGTCAACATATTTAAGAAAATAATAAATTATACATAAAGAATAGTTGAAGAGAGAAAAAGGTAATTTGATCAAGTTAGATTTGATTATAAAATTTAGAAAACTTTAAAGTTAAATATAAGATATTTGATAAATAAAGAATAATATTAGATATTATATCTTATTTGAATTTGATTGATATTTAATTAGAATTAATTTTAATTTTAATTAAGGTTTGATTAAAATTAAATCAAATATCTACAAAATTTAAACCTATTATTGGTCACGTAGACTTTAAAGGAGACAGCACTTCTTGCTTACACCTCTCAACTCTCTATATTGGGGCCGAGTCCCATTACTAATCTCGAGGTGACCACTCAGGGTGGTCAGGTGAGGATCATGCGACAAGAAAGTTGAAAGCATTCAATTGTAAGAAATTCAGCGGCGGCAATTTAGTGGGTTTGTCGCGACGAAGCTATGGAATGCTTTCCATAGGCCTTCAGGAGAAGTTCACCACAACCAATGTTTGACTTCACTGAGGCGAAGTCTCAAGGTCGACCGAAGTCACCTTTCGGGACAAATACGTCATTTAGAAGTCCCCATATTCAATCCAAGTACCTCTTGAGACAAATACGGCGTGACGAAAGGCTAACTTCGCCGCGGTGAACTTACCAATACCATAAGTACGCTTCAGGAAGGGTTCGCCGTGGCCAAGATTTGGCTTCGTCGTGGCGAAACCTTCAATTCTGAAACCCAAAAATCCAAAATTCAACACAAAATTCTGAAAACATACCCATACCATTTCCACAACCATCACAACTCATCCACAAGATAAACATAAACATGCACAAAGGAACTTCTTCAGGTCTCATTTTTATTACTAAAACAAAGTAGATTTTGAACATAGCTTTAGTTACATATCAACCAATATATCAATAACTTAATACAAAATACAAATGGATATGTTTATAAAGCTATCCAAAAATATAGTCACTAACTTAGTTATAAAAGATCTTTAACTATCTTAGAGTTTCCAATGCCTTGCAAGGATAAACAATCTTCTTGTTCTGCACCTAAAGAGTGGAAAATAATAGGTTGAGCTATAAAGCTCAGTGGCTAATATATTTATAGCTATCGGTAATGAGCCACACAATCAAGCATATGTATATTTATATATATTCATCTATAGCTCTTTCAATCTAGCAATTAGATCATTGACAATTCTAGTTCACAGATTCAAAGTGAAGGCTATGTCATCATATATAGCATATCATATATATTCAACCATGAAAGCATAACACTCAACTATGCTTCATACTTGACAAATCAAATGAAATACACAAACAAATGGTTTGAGAGTTCCATGGATCGAAATGGAAAAATCGAAGTTTACACCACAAACAAAATGAGTTCGTTCTTAGGATCACATATTCCATAAGCGGGTAACTAGAAGAAGGCTTAGGTCAATGTACACGTGACGAACAAAATAGTTTCTCTTTTGCCCAAACACAAGCAAATTCTATGCTCAATTCAATTCATCACATATATTCATACTTTCATGCATCTTATGCTTTTTCCTCTTTTTCGAATATAAAAAATGTCATAGCATCTTTCAATGCATGACATAATAACACATCATAAGGCAATTTCCATCATTCACAACAATTCAATTTCAAGCAATTTAAACTTACACATATAGGCAAGAAATTTGCCCATTTACACAATAACTATAAATACATTACCCACCTAAAATGCTTGGAAATTCCAAGTTCAAAGTTGCCTTTCCTCTTTCTCTTGGATAGGATTTCCTTGATTCCCTTCAATTAAACCAAGTTTCCATTCAAAACAACATTCAATAGAAAATTCATAAAACTTCAACAATCAAAAAGGGTAAAATTAAGCTTAAATTTAACCTACCTATAGACTATCTATGTTAGAAAAACCAAAACCTAGTTAAAATCCATGAAAGATCAAAATGGGTTCTTCTTTCTCGTCTTTCCTCCAACACAAACGCATTCTTTCTCTAATCCCTTTTGTTTTTCTACCAAGAAAAAAGGAAAGGTGAACTTACCTTAAACTCAGCCTAAATCTCCTTCTTTCTTCTTCCTCCCTAGCTTCCACCATTTCTTCTTCTTCTTTCATTCCAACGTTTTTCTCTTCTCTTCTTTCTTGTCTCACGATTCTCTATTCTTTTTATTCTAATTTCTAATTGCTACTTATGCTCACTAACTTAATGACTCAATTCTAAAATAAATAAAATAAATAAATAAATACCAATAAAAAAGAAACTGGGGTCCAACACTCTACACTACTTTTACATTTCTCTTTACTTGTTTGTATAGATACCATAAAAAATCAGACATTTTTATAATTATAGTAGTTAGTGGATTTGAGGGGAGCAAAAAAAACAATTTGAACTTCATGATAAAATATGTGAAAGATTTTTTAATTACATGTCATATCAATTTTTGCTTCAATTTTTAACACAAAGATTTTTTGTAATTATATGTCATATCAAATTTTGCTTCAATTTTTAGCACTAATAGTGAGAAAAAAGAGAAGAAGGAGAAAAGAAAGGAAAAAAACAAATTAAATAAGCTAATAAACAAAGAAAGCACAAAAGAAACTCTTGAAATGGAGCAAAAAATAGGAAAAATAGAGATAAAAAAAGAATTAAGGAAGAGATGCAACTAAGAGCTAGAGAATACTAAAAACTAAAAAAAAAAAAGGAGAGTGAGGATCAACGGGAACCATAAGAGAGAATGAAGGAAAATGAAGAATAACCCTAAGTAGTGAAAAACAAAAAAAACTATAAGAGTTGAAATAACTAATTTTCATTAAGGAAATGGAAGATGAATGAAAGATAAAAATATGGAGGATATTTTCCCTCATTAAATCTTTACTAGATCATTTTATTTACTTTTTTTTGGCATGCTTCCTTTCTTTATCTAAAAACCTTTCACTACTAAACACAAAACCCCTAATTGGGGTTCCTTAAATCGATGTCTAATCCACCACTTTGTGTTAGGGAGGAGAAGGATCAAAAAATGTTACTATGTTGGCTTTTTCAGCCTTTCCCAAAAGTGTGCGATAGAATGGATTCAAACTAAAGGAGCATAACTATATGGGGTTATTTAATTTTTCTTCAGTAGATAGTTTTATAATCTTTGTTGCATTCAAGAAGGGCAAAACTAGTTCAAAACTGGAATATATAAAAATATACTATAGACTTCTAAGGTCTCAAATCCTAAAAGAACCCTTCCCTTTGGTATAATTATTTAAAGGCATTATTTACCTCGTACATATTCAAATGTATATGATAAAGTCCATGGGGTAAATATACATTGCAAATGAAATTATAATGAGATCATAATTATGAGATATCTAATAGATAAGGCACAATATGAGACATTAGTTTTTATTTAGGGCTAGATGGTACTTAATTAGAATTAATTGAAATTCTAATTAAATTGAATTAAAATTAGAATTTTATTTAAATTAAAGTACTAAAATTTTTAAACCTTATTGTAAATAGGTTTAGGCTCTAAGGGAGATAGCACTTCTTGCCTAACCTTCTCTATAACAGTTATAGAGTTCTCTTAACAAATTTTATGGATTACCATTAGAGGTCTAAAACTTGTGCAACTTTGGTGGTTAAGGTGAGCCAATTTTAGAAATGATTTAAGGGAGAATAAAAGAAAAAGATCAAGATTCACAATAAGGTACATATTATGATTCATGCGTTAACATATTTTTATATTAATCATGTTACAGAATTTAAGTGATCTTGACTTTTGAAAAAGTACACAAACGAGTTTCTTATTTATTGAATTGCATATAGGATTCCATCATGCCCCAATTTCCTAATAGGTTCTATTATATACAACCTTAGAGCTCATTTAAATAAAATAAAATACTTAATAACCCCAAAAGCATTAGATGAGAAGCCTCGTGTTTCAAATAAAATTAAACTAAACCAAAGTGGCTCATCAAACAATAATAATATCCCAATTACTAAAGCTCAAGTTGTTGGTTAGCCACCCATCAACTCATTTAGGAAGAACTCGTTACTTCTTCAAAGAACACTAAAGATGTAGATGGAAAAAAGCAAGGTCTCGTACTTGTTCATAAAGGTCACCATAGTTGACACTCTTTACCTTTATAAAGTGATCTTAAGAAACTACTCTACATATTAGGACTTTCCTTTTACCCTTAAGAAGTTGTTCAGTTGTTTTACTATAAGTCAATATGTATATCATGGAGTTCTTAGAATGGAGATATTTTTATATTAGTCACACTTAATGGGGGTGCTCTACCATTAAGTTAGAAACCTAAATAATAAATTAAAAAACTTATTAAAATGCCTCTAGCAATCTTTTTCACTTTTAAATTTATAATTATATTATAGGTTGATCATAATATCTTTATGCACCCATTTCATACGTTAGGAATAGTTGGTATATTTAGTGGCTTCCTATTTAATGTTATTACATGATTCTTTAATAACCTCTAGTTTAATCATGAAAATGATAAAAAATTCTAATGAAATTTATAGTTTTATTTCCTTTGTACAATTAATTGGCTGTAGATTTTAATACAAAATTAATTAAATATTTTTTATTTTTAATTAAATAATAAATAAGATAAAATTTATAGGATAAACATATTTTGCAAATAAAATTTTCTCTAAATTGTTTATCTTCATTACTCTACTAAGACTACAAATTAATATAGTGAAAAAAAATTAACACACATATTCTTTCTAAATTGTTTATCTTCATTACTCTACTAAGACTGCACATTAATATAGCGAAAAAAATTAACACACATATTCTTTCCTTCTAAAAGAAGTAGTTGATCTCATATATTCAATTATGGAGAAACTTAAACAAACTTGTAAGTACTATTAGAAAATAGGGTTACTAAACTAGCCTATTTTTTAGGATCTCGAATGGAATACTACTTACATGTCTTGAATTTTCTCATGATAATGATTGTGTAACTAATCCTTAGACTTAAGATTATTAAGGCATCTCATATAGGAATTACTATATTTTGAGACTACTTATAACCTATTGTAATTATATTAGATTAATCAACATTACTTTGATATAATATGAACTATATGAAGATAGCTTAGTAAATTAATAAAGTATTCATCACCTTAAAATAATTAAAGAGAATGTTTCACTGTTCTTGATTAGTACTAATTTAAGGAAATATCTACCCAGGGTGAATTGAGGTTTGAAAAGGATATTTTCATATATTAATTATAAATTACTTACTAATTGACAAGAAAGAACATGATTGAATTTTAATAGAGTATAAATCAATTTCATACTATATATCTAATTGGAACATTGGATAATGAAATGATTAATTATGCATTGACAGGTTAAATCAAACCACTTTGATATTTCAAATACTTTAATGGTCATGACATATTGCTAAATCTAATCTTGATTTAGCATTATAAATTATTTAATTAAATAAATAAAGATAAATTAAAAGAAGATTTAATTTATCGATCTCTAATTATGAATTATAATTATAATTTGTAATCATTACCTATATATTAAGAACCTAATAGTTTACACATAAAATTAATTTAAATTACATTTGCTTTAATTTTAATGTTTGAGAAATTTTAGGGATTAACAAAATATAGCCATTTTGCCATCAAAAATTTTAATAAAATGGTTTTAAAATGCTCTACTGTTTATATTTATGAATGTTGAGTTAAAGCTTTTCGATAAAAAGAAGCAATAGGCTTAGCTCCATAGGAGCTTTCCAGTTAGATTAGTCATCAACTGGAGGGTCACTGAGGGGTGTTGAGTGAGCCACCTATTCCTTTCAAGATAGGGGCCTGTCATTGAAAATGTTGAAGTACTTTTATAAGATTCGTGTTATAAGTTTAAAATTTTCATATATATCTATAAAGAATGAGGTTACCCAGTGAATATCTTGTAATTAAATTCCATAATAGTATGGATTAATATAAAGAGGGAAATATAATATGAAATATTGTATAATGCAGTATTTGTTTCTTCTATAGCAATGTTTACTACAATTGTTTAATGTTCCATCAAATAAATTAGCAAGATCCACTATTAGATAGGTAATAATAAGGCTTTAAAAGATTCAATTTAATGATTTATGATGTGATGTTTGGTTGAAACATATGTTATCTAATAATTTTATAATTAAATTGAATAATAGAAAGTTATGAAATATCCAAACGAATTGGATATGATCTTAGAAACCTCATTCAATAAAATGTTTGCTTTAATGAATATTTATAGAAGAATGGGTCTCAAGATAAGTAGTAAGAAAAAATATTGAATTTAAGTAGATAGACATTAATTCCATACTCTATATCCAATTAGAATATTGGATAATAAAAGGATTAAATTATACATTATAAATATATATGACTGGATGAAGTAAACTATCTTAAGATTTCTAATATTTGGACAGTCGGGGCATACTAATTAGAATTATAATTCGTAATCATTGCCAGCATATGATAACTAATATAAGTGGCAAGCATTCATATGTATGTATGTAAAATCAACATAATGAGTATCATAAAGTTACATATAAGATATAAGTATTTTTTTTTATTATGAGCCATATTAAGCTCTCTAGGATAAATAAAAACCGAATTAAACTTTAGTAAATGGATGATTATGGTATTGAATTGTTAAACCTTATTATATGATGCATGATATGTAATAACAATTTATAAAAAGATGAGTAATTGTATTTTATTATATTTTCTAATGACTTTACATGATAAAATCATTCGTATTAAATGAAATTTTGATTTAAAATTTTGAAAAGTTCAAAGTTTGTAATTTAAGTAAAAATTAAGCATTGAAAATATTGAAACACTTTGTAAGATTGATATGTTAAGATTAAAATTTTTAGTTATCTATATGAAATGAAACTCTCTAGTGTATGCCTCCACAAGTGAATTATATAATAATGCGATTTTGTGTACGGAGAAAATGCAATATGATATGATTTAATACTTATTTCTTATATAGCCCATTTTAATATAATAACTTACCTTTGATAATTTCAATTAAATCAATTAGCCAGATAAAGTCATACGTATTAAATAAAATATTGATTTAAAAAATTTTTAAAATTTTAAAGTTTTTAAATCTATGTAGAAATTAAGTACCAAGAATGTCAAAGAACTTCAATGAGATCAATGTTATAAGTTTTAAATTTTTTTGGTTATCTATAAGGAATGAGATTCTCTAATAAATATCTTCACATCGAAATCACATCATAGTATAGTTTTATGTAAGGAGGAAAACATAATATAAGATATTATATAATATAATATTTCCTTTTTCTATAACTATGCATAGTATAACAATTTACCTTCAATAGTTCATATTAAATCAATTAGCAAGATTCCATATTAGATATGGAATGGTAAGACTAAAAGATTCAAAGTTAACGATTTTAGATTTGATGCTTAGTTGAGGCATATATCATCTAATATAACTAAATTGGATAATAGAAAGCTATGATATATCCAAAAGGTTGGATATCATCTTATGAACCTTAACAAATAAGAGGTTTGTTTTCACACATTTTTACATTAGAATGGTTCCCAAGATAAGTAGTGAGCATAAGATGAAGTTTGAAAAGATGTAATTCTCATTAGAAAACATCCAATTAGTGACTTCTTTAATAAATTTGATGTATAGTTGAAGGTTAAAAGATGTTGAAAGATCACTTTCATAATGAATTCAAATAGTTTGCAGTATAGATGATTGTAGCTTTAGCATGTTTACAAGAATATTGATAGGAGTATAATTTTACTCTTTAATGGGAGTATATAGTTAACATATTGTTCATTAGGAAAAAAGTTTAAAAGTGTAAAGAAGTAATCAATAAAGATAATCGAGTATAATTATCTCACTGAATCACTACTCAATAGTAGCATGATTGTCAGATAATGAAATTATTTAAACGATTGGGTTAGTGCAAGTGAAAAATTATTGGTATATGCCTTGTAGCCAACTAGTTGGTTATAGATTTTATGACATAATTAACTAAAGGAATTTTTATCTTACGTGTGCTTGCTTAATTAAATAATGTATAAGATAAAGTCTATAGCATATATATTTTTTACAATTAAAATTATGATATTCATATTGCATTTATGTATTATCCCTAAATTATTCCTAGTTATCGTTCAATTAAGATTGGCAAACCAAAATAACTAGAACATGTTATATTTGTTCCTTAAGAAATAAGTAATTAATATAAAGTATAAAGATACTTAAAAAATGTGTAGGTACTTATTAGAAGATAAGTTCACCAAAACTTGTAACATCCTATCACTGATGGGAAGGGTAAAATAGTAAATTGGGACAGGTAATGAGTGTGTAAACTTATCTCGGCATGTTCATGCATAATATGGCCTTCATATATACATGAATAGAATTTTTGCACTTGCACACGATTGTATATGCATTTATGACATTTCCCGGCATATGTGTCTATAAATGTGTTTATAGTGAAAAATGTGATTTTTGT
>JANSVA010000006.1:22594601-22617704 GCA_025504915.1 Erythroxylum reticulatum
CTGAAAGATATGATTTTTAGAGGTTATGTTACTGTTTAGGATGACATTTTTCAGGCAGCCACTTTGAGGTGGATTTTCACTCCTTTAGAGGCCAAATTGGTTTTAAGTCCTTCATGAAGTTGTAGTGCTTCTTGTTAACTTTCCACTTATACCAAATTTGCAAATTTAGGAGTTCTGGGTCAAAAGTTATAAGTTGTGGAAGTTGGGATGTTGAAAGAAGAAAGACCAAGAGTTTCTAGTCGATCAGATAATGTAGGCTTAGTCGACTAATAATTTTTGACCAGTCGACTATTGTCATGTTTTTACTTACATTAGTCGACTAATAATCTTTGACCAGTCAACTATTGTCATGATTTTTACTTACATTAGTCGAATAATAATCTTCGACCAATCGACTATTATCATGCTTCCCCTGACCCGACCTCTCTCCACTCTTTTGCTTATAACTTTTCCGTCTGACCTCCAATTGACTCGATTTTTGAAGCATTGGATTCCTAAGACATTACTATACCTATACACAAAAATATATAGTTTTGGGATTGATTTTAAAAAGATCAAATTGAATTAAGTGAGAGGATTGGTTGAAAAAGTCTGAACATGCTTCCGTATTTTGGTGATATCTCGACCTATAGAGGTCTGAATGAGGTGATTCTTGCTAGAGACATGGAATTACAACATATATGAAGGATTCAATTTTCAATTTAGGACCCAAGACTTTTAAATCTTCAAATATGTTTGGAAGTATGTGATTTGGGTATTTTTGTTGAGGTTTTGGCTTGGTGTGGAATACCTCCCTTGTGGGATATGCGACCAGATGCCACGTAGGACGTTGGGCACGTGACTCGCAGGGGTGGGGTTCCAACAAAAATTTTTCGTTCAAATCTCTATACATTGTCGTACTCTGCGGGTGCATTGCATAGGGAGCATTGTGTGCCTCTTCAAGAATTTCATCCTTCAATTCTAATATATCTGGAATGCATAGTTGGTTACCTACCACCATCAATCCATCTTCTCTTATCTCTATTTCAGAAGGTTTGCCATTTTTAATCTCTTCTCTGAGCTTGCTCAAGTACTCATCATACTCCTGTAATTCCTTAATCTTCTCGTTCAACACTGGTCTTATCCTAAAATTAGCTAGTATATAACCAGATTCGACTTACCTCAATATGACCTTGAGTTCGACTAATTCCTTCAATAAAGGAAGATATATCGTCTCTACATGTGCCATAGTAGATTTTCTACTCAGTGCATCTGCTACTACATTAACTTTCCCCAAGTGGTAATCTATCATCAAGTCGTAATCTTTAGTAGTTCTGACTACCTTCTTTTCCTTAAATTTAACTCTCTTTGGTTCATCAAATATTTAAGACTCTTGTGATCTATGAATACCTTGGTGGTGACTCTATATAAGTAATGTCTCTATACTTTCAACGGAAAAATTATGGCAGTTAACTCCAAGTCATGCGTATGATAATTCATCTCATAAGGTTTTAATTGCCTAGAGGCATAGGCAATCACTTTATCTCCTTGCATCAACACACACCCTAATCCTTTTCTTGATGCATTACTATACACTATATATCCACCACTACTTTCAGTTATGAGCCTATTCTTCAATTCCTTGAAGCTTTTCTTGCATTCCTCTGTCCATACAAACTACTGATTCTTCCTTGTCAGTTTGGCAAGTGGGGCCACTATCATGGAAAAGCCCTTTACAAATCTTCTGTAATAACCAAATAAACCCAAGAAACTACTCACTTCTATTATATTCTTAGGTGCTTCCCATTTAACCACAACTTCTATTTTTCTCAAGTCTGCATGTACTCTTTGTTCTAAAATTGCATGTCCAAGAAACACTACTTCCCTTAGCCAAAATTCATATTATCAAATCTGGCATACAACTCTTTCTTCCTCAATATCTTTAAGTCAATCCTTAAATGTTCCTCATACTCCTTATCACTCTTGGAATAAACCAGTATATCATCAATAAAGACAATGATAAATTAGTCTAAGAAAGGCTTGAAGACTCTATTCATTAAATCTATGAAGGCTATAGGGGCATTCTTTAATCCAAAGGGCATGATTAAGAACTCAAAATGCCCATACCGTGTTATAAAAGCAATCTTTGACACATCAGACTCCTTTATTCTTAACTGGTGGTAATTGGCCTCAAATCTATGTTGGAGAAGACCCTTTCCCCTTATAATTGATCAAACAAATCATCTATATATGGGAGCGGATATCTATTCTTGATAGTGACATAATTAAGTTTCCTGTAATCCACACACATTCTCAATGATCCATCTTTCTTTCTCACAAAAAGAACTAGAGCTTCCTAAGGTGAAGAGCTAGGCCTAATATAACATTTCTCTAACAAATCTTCTACCTACCGTTTAAGCTCTTTCAATTCTACCGGAGTCATTCTATAAGGTATAATTGATATCGGTGCAATACTTGGGAGAAGATCGATGGGAAACTCAATTTCTCTAGGTGGTGGTAGTCCTAGTAATTTCTTTGGAAAAACATCCGAGTTTTCCATGACCATAAGAACATTTCCTACCTTCCCTTCATCTACCTTTATGTCTACCGCATATGTCAAAAATGCTTCAGGTCCTTTCCTCATCATTTTCTCTACTGTCAAAGCCAAACTAATTCTAGACGGGCTTCCTTTTTAGTCTCCCATAAACACCACCTTTCTAACTTTGTCCAACTCAAACTCTACTATCTTCTGTTTGTAATCTAAAATGACATTATATTTTTCTAATGTATCCATCCGCAAAATCACATATAATCCTCTCATCTTCAATAGTATTAAATCCACCACTAGTGTTTCCCTACCAATATGTATTTCATAATCTTTATAGACTTTACTAATAATAATATATTAGCCAATAGGGGTACTAACCATCAAAGAACTATCTAATGGGCTCAAACTTCTACCATGCACAAATCTACTTGATGAAACAAATGAATGAGTAGAACCAGGATTAATATAAAAAAAATAACATCATCATCAAATAATTTAACCGTACCATTCACAACTTCTGGAGTTGTTTATGTGTCCTCTCTCATCATTGCAAACACTGTAGCTGGTGCTTGCCCCCTGGGTCTTTCTGGAGGATTCACTTTTTTAGCCGTATCAAAAGTTCCCACTTCAGTTGCAGTCTTGTACCCCACAGTCTAAGCCCTTTTCAAAGCTTACATTTGAGTTTCTTCCTGTTTTGCATACTGTGGGCACTCTTTAGCCATGTGTCCTTTTTCTCCATAGTTAAAATAGGCTCCAGTCAATCTATAACACTCACCTTATAGAATTTTCCATAATGATCACATGTAGGAATGGGTGGCTTATCCCCCTCTCCTCTTCTACTGCCTCCAGCCGTTAAGGTTTGATTAGAAATAGCTCTCATGTGTCTAAACCTGCTTGCGTCCCAGCTCCTATCCTAAGACTGTACCTGGAAAGTCCTGGTACTCCTCTCTGACGTAAGAATACCACCTCCTCTCCTAAACTGTTCTCTCCTTTTTCTTTTTCTATTCGCAGTGCTCTTTATATTCTCCATATTCTCAACCTTTAGCGTGCTTCTACCAGATGTTGGAAATCACAAAAATTCTATGCCACCACTTTTTACCTAATGGCTAAATATAATCCTGATTCAAACGTATGACACTTAGCTGCTTCGCTCATCATCATCCCAGTGGCATATAGGGACAATTGTGTAAATCTGCGCTCATACTCGCTCACTATCATCTCCGTCTAGGTAATACTCAGAAATTCCCTCTGCTTGTGCTGAATATAAAGCTCAAATAGATATTTCTTCTTATAAGCAACTAGGAAATCCGTCCATGTCAACACTAATGGTTTCATCTGACTCCCTAGCACACTTTCCCATTAATGTAGAGCATCTCCCTATAGTGAGCTTACAACATACTCAACCTTCTCATCATCCTCACAATCCATTTGCTCCAATATCCTTTCTGTCTTCCTCAACCAAGTTTCAGCTTCTTCTGGATTGGTGGTTCTGTAAAAGTCCACTATCCTATACTTTCGAAGCTTACCATACTGCTTCCCCTTCTTAACTGGGGTCGGTGAAAAAGTTTGCAACATCTGACCCGTGGCCTAGACAAAAGCCTGAGCAAATACCTGAAACAATCGAGGATACAATGGAATAGGCACTTACTCCTACGGAAGAGATGACTCCTGCATCTGTGATCTAGAGGGCCCACTACCGTGCCCTACAGAAGCCTCAGCATTTCTTGGGGCTCTAGACTCATCAATACTCTCCTCTCTTGGTGGAGAGTCAGGGGCAATTGATCCTTGCAAAACTCCCTGTGTCCTTCTACGAGGTGGCATCTTACTCCTTCAATTTAAACACTAACAATTAGCTTATGTTTCATTTTAATCTCATTTCCTACATGTATGCATGATATGCATGTCACTTAATGCAATCAATCAATTCAACAATGCAAACGATTCATCACACATCATGTAATTTATACCACTACTTTCTCTAAGCCTAGGAATCCTTAAAAGGCCTATGCTCTGATACCAAACATGTTAGGGTCGGGTCTCGTGTCTAATCCTGAGGAGACCGTTTAGGCAGTTAGGTGAGGATCGTGCGAGTCGTAAGTTGAAAACTTCCATTGAAAAGAAAATTTTGCCATCGGCAATGGCGGCTTCGTCTTGGCAAAGTAGTAGTTCACTGCGACGAAACTATGCAAATATTTCTAAGGACCTTTCGGGAGAAGTTCATTGTGGTCAATGTCTGGCTTCTCCACGGAGAAGTCTCAAGGTCGAGCGACTGCATCCTTCAAGATAAATACACCACAGTGAAAGTCAAGTTTTGTCGCGGCGAAGTTACCAAAAATCAAACAAAATATCCTTTGGAAGAGGTTTGTCACAACAAAAGTTCTGACTTCGCTGCCGCGATGAAGTTACCAAAAATCAAACAAAATATCCTTTGGAAGAGGTTCACCGCGGCAACAGTCCTGGCTTCATCGTGGCGAAACCTTCGGTTCACAACCCAGAACCTAACAATTCAACTTTATAAAACACTTCTATTTCCAACCATAAAAATCAACAACTCCCCCAAAGAAAAATATAAACGTACACAAAAAGGAACTTCTTTCATTTTGAATCTCATTACTAAAACAAAATAGAGTTTGAACGAAGGTTTAATTACATATCAGCACTACATCATTAGTTTAATACAAAATACATATGGATGCTCATGTCTGATATGCTTTTAAAGCTACCCAAAAGTAATTGAACTAACTTAGTTACTAAATTTAGCTATCTTGGAGTTGTCAAATGCCTTGCAAGGATCAATAATCTTCTTATTTTACACCTGAGGAGAAAAAAATGGGTTGAGCTACAAAGCTCAGTGGCTAATATATTTATAGCCATCGGTAACGAGTTATACAATTAAGCATATATGTACATATATCTCTACGTATATACTTCAATCTAATTTAGCAATTTAATCATCAATAGTTCATGCTTAACACTCATAGTTAAGGAAATCATCACATAACACATAACATGTGTATTTAAACATCAAAACGTAACACTCAATTATGCATCATACTTGACAATTCAAATATGCGATGCGCAAACAAATGACTCGAGAGTCCCATGAATCGAAATAGAGAATCTAAAGTTTACACTATGAATAAAATGATTCCATTGCTTAGGATCTCATATGCCACAAGCGGGCAGCCGGGAGAAGGTCTAGTCAACGTGCACGTGACGAACGAAATGGTTTCTCTCTTGCCCAAGCACAAGCAAATTCTATGCTCAATTCAATTCATCATATATATTCATACTTTCATACATCTCATGCTTTTTCCTCTTTTTCGAATATACAAAATGATATAGGATCATTCAAGGTATGACATGATAATAAATCATAATACATTTTGCAACATTCACAACAATTCAAATTCAAGAAATTAAGCATACACACACACATAAGTAACGATTTTCTCATCTCAACAATAACTATAAACATATTACCCACCTAAATTGCTTGAAAATCCAAGTTCAATTGTCCCTTTCTTTTTGCTCTTAGATACGGTTTTCTTGGTTGCCTAATAAAAACCAAATTTCCATTCAAGCAACATTCAACTGGATATGCATAAACTTCAATAATAAAAAATAAATAAAATTAAGCTTAAACTTAAGCTACCCATAGTTCATTTAGGTTAGAAAACTAAGACCTAGGTTAAAATCCATGAAAGATCAAAATGGGTTCTTCTTTCTTTTGTTTCTCTCTTCATTCCCAACACAAAAACTCATTTCTCTAATCTCTTTTCTAGCAAAGCAACAAGGAAAGATAAATTTGCCTTAAACTTGGCCCAAATCTTCTTCCTTCCTAGCTTCCCACAATTTTCTTCTTCTTTTTCTCTTCCTTCCCACATTTTTCTATTCTCTTGTCTTCTTTCCCATGATTTCTTCCCTCTCTTCTAATTCAAGACTACATTTTATTCTAGTCTTCCAATTTTGCCCTTCATTTATTTTGTTTTTCCAAATTTACCCTTCCTTCACTTAACTTATCTACTAACTCCTTTATTCTCTTAAATACCATACTATACTCTAACTTAATTATAACATTTTCATTTAATGATTCTAATTTCTACTCATGCCTACTAAATTAATGGATTCAATTTTAAAAATAAAATTAATTCAATAAATAGATAACTAGATAAATAAAATAAAATAAAAATTTGGGGTCCAACACCTGTACCAACTTGCAAATCAATGACAGGTAGCCTTTGTAATCCTTAATTTATACTTAAACTCGATTTTGCATCTTCTTTCTAGTAAGCCTTCTCCTCCATAACTTTTGGCTTATTAAATATGTTATATATATTTATTAATATACAACAATATAAAAAATTATAAACTAAACACATCAAATCAAAATTTTAACAAGAAAACTATATTAGTTATAAAAACTAACAAAAATTTTAAAAATTTTAAACCTCCACAGTAAAACATGACATTACGCTCAATGAAAAGAAATAAGGCGTGAAATTCAATTTAAAGGGGTGGTTAAGGTTGAGAATGCTCCTATAAGTCCAAGTAGCTTTTTTTTTATGTTAGACTTCAAGAAATCCCCAAACAAGTTATATATAAACGAAAACATAACTTAGTAAAGGAAATCAAAAATGAAGAAAGTAAAAGAAAAGAAAGGCTATAATCATCGAGTTTCCTCCCAATAAGTGCTTTTTTAGAATTCATTTAGTTGGACTTACCTTCAAGCTTTTTACTCATTTAGGATCGTCTTTCAAATGAGTAATTTCCTTTCTATATAGAACACAAAAGAGAAAAGACACTAATGTACTTTATCATCTATTAGTTATATAGAGTGCCAATATGGAGGACATGTCACCAACTCTATATCGAGTGCCTTTTTGGTAGAAGTTAAGGGCTTGAACTATACTTCTAACTTAAAAATCATCCATACTTGTATACTCAACCTCTTTTCATTTAAGTCCTAACAATTTTACATGTTTTCAATGAATCATCACCAATTGCCTTAGGAACTTCATACATATTGGGGTCAAATAAATCCATCCTCCAATAGTCCTCATCTAAGGCAAGAGGCCTTTTCAATATCCTATAAATGTGGAACTAAACTTTCTCTTTTTCTACCTTAAATGTAAGCTTTCCCTTAGCCATATTGATTTTCAACCATCTTTGCTCTCTTACTCGCTCAATTTTATCTATGGATATCTTTGATTTTATAATCAAATTGAAGTAGTATATCCAAGTTGTCACTCCTAAATCTCTTATCTCACATCAACTATCTAAAACAAATGAAAAGAAAAAAGTACAATAAAAGAATATTAAAACTAATTTCTCTAGCAACAACACAAAAAGCTTAATCTAATTAATCTGCAATCGCATAGACTCAATTATAGAAAGTTTATAAAAATAAAATAATTTCAGAGTATAGATCCTACAGAGAACTATGTCACTATAGCTATAAATTCTAGTTAAACAATAAAACTAAAGAAAATCATATTTGAGAAAAGATAATTATACCACTAAACTAACAAAAACAATGCAGATAAGTTAGGTGAGGAAAATCAATAACTCAAATTTTAGGGCTTTGAGGTTCATTTATAGGGAATTGCAATTATCACATAAGTTTAATTATCTAGGTTAAAATAACAATTAACTTAAAGTATCTATAACTTATGTAGAAGCACATAGGTATATCTAATTATGCAACTACCACCTTTTAATGTGCAATTCATCCTAATCAAATTTATTAAGCATAGTTAAAATATTTGATCATCACCAAAGTCTATGATACTGTCATTCTTTATTATTAAAGTGTTTATTCTTTAAGTGCATGAATTCTACTTCACCTCTTCGTCCTTTATATGATCCTTACGATTGAATCTATGATGGTCAAACATAAACTTAATAATTAAAAACAAAGAGAATAAATTCAACTACGTTATTAATAATTAAAGATTCCTTAAAGTTATTTCTATAACCCTAACTAAGGTTTTTAACCATTAAACATAGTGAAATCAAAGAATAAAAAAATTAATCTCAATATAAGGGAAATAGTAAAAGAAAAGATTAACATACGTTGTCATTAGCATCTCCAATCTTGCACTAAATCTTCATCTAAAGCTAAGAAAGACTAAAAATATACGAAAACAAAAACAAGAAGTCTATTAAACACCTTCCAAAAGTTTCATAGGTAAACCTAAGACATGTACTTATAATTAGGATTACAAAACTAGAGTCCTAGGCTACTTGAACTTCAGAAATAACATTTTTTGTAAAGCATGCATAAGAACCAATGTCAAACCATAATCATCTCTTTAAATTTGTATACATTATGGTTAATATGTAGCTAAAATTTGACACTAAAGTATAATTGGCATTGGCTTTGTTTTGTTTCTTTTTTGTAAACTATTCTAATGTTGATCCAAGATCAACTTTGTCACCATTCTTATTTTATTTCTCAGCTTCTTATACTTTTGTAAAAGACAAACACTTATCTTTATGAAATTTCATTGTTAGTTATGTCTTATTCCACCAACATCTCCACTTTTGACATCTTTGAGTCATAATTAACTTCCTATATCTTCTTATAAGATTTTATCTATCTTCCTATATTTTAAATGGCTCTAATATCTACTCGATTGTAAAGCCACTGAGATGAATGCACTTAAATCTTTAGTTTCTCCTTAAGATCACCATGTATAAGATAATGAAGTAAACATAGGAAAATAGTATAAAATTCATAGTACATATTTTATAAAAATTCCAAATACTAAGTAGCTCAACCCCAAATAACTTGTAAAATATTGACTTATAAGAACTTATAATTAATGGTAAGGAAAACTCAACAAATCTTTTGAGTTGATTTCAACTACAAATGGATTTAGACCAATAGTTTCTAGTATTAAGCATAATACATTTGAAAATGCCTCTAGATGTAATATTATTTAAGAAATAAAGAAGGTGTTATAAAGAGAAAAGGAGGCTGACATTTTGGCTTAAAAGAGGTTCACTAAATTGATAGCATGATCCATAGAATGTCTTTTTTAATGAAACAAAATTACATACAAAATTCAAGTTGTTTTAAGCATAGGGATACGTCTACAACTACCTATGGTGATAATGAGTTCTTTGTGTTGAAGATTATGATGATTTGCAAGTATAAAGGAGATGTAAGCCAAAGATGATGAGTTCTTCGTGTTGAAGATTATGATGATTTGCAAGTAAAAAGGAGATATAAGGCAAAGATAATTTGTCGACATTTGAATTATATCGACTTGTCAAAACTTAAAAAAAAAACTTCTTTTAGACTTCTTTATCCCATTGACTAGCTTAATAATTCCTCATTTTAACTTAACTTTTCTTCTTCAAATAGAGGATAGATGCCTCTTTATATATATATGACCCTAAGATAAAATATCAAAAAGATGCATATGTAACCCTTAATATTAGATAATATAATAAAAGGTAAATACTCTAACTAAAAATTTTTATAAGTTAATTGATAATCTTCGAATCTCTTGTTGTATTGACACCCTTATCCATATAAGGATGATAGACAACCGAAGACAAAATTTTAATAATTTTAACCTTGAAGACAATAGTTTGTTCATGTTAATAACTAATGTTTGTTAACAAAGTGTTCTATGTAGTATTGAGGTGGTTTAACAATATGACTCTTATAAAAAGAAGGCTTCATTGAAAGTGTTTATCTAAGTTTAAGATGAATCTCATTAAGAAGGTTGTTGATAAGATTATTCTTTGAGTTCATGAAGAGAACAAAGAACTTGTCGAGGTGTGTCTTAAGGAAAGAATTCACAAAAGTTTATAAAGATAAGAAGATGTCTTCAAAAAAAATTGAAGTTAAGAGTAGAATAATAGGAATGAAACACCTGCTCAAACTATATGAGCTTCTAATCAAAGGAAACATGAAGAGGGACTTAGACAAATTACAAGCAATTCAAAAGCATAAAAATTTATTAGAGATCTATAGGAGAACATTAAAGGACCATTAAAAAAGGGTAAAACAAAGAACGCCAAAGAAGCTTTTAATGAAAAAATTATGGATCTTTATACAAGAATTAAAACTTTGCTATTGCAAAAGAATTATTTAAGGCTGCAATTTTGATTCAAGTGAAGGAGTAAGCTATAAAAAGAAGAAAAAGAAAGTAACTAGTTAAAAACTAGAGAATTAGGTAACACAGTATCAACACAACATGTATTAGATATATGTTCCAGAATACAATACCATGGTCCCATATAAGTCATGTTTATTAGCAAAAAAAGTGTTAAAAATAAACTGATGTTAAATATAAAGTGAGATCGATGCCATATTCATCTTTATTGAGAACTCATAAAGTTCCAAAAGCTAACTGACGCAAATGTAAAAGCTAGTCCAACACTAGAAATGTGGATTAAATGTTTTAAGTTCAAATTTCAAATTTCTATTTAAAAAAGATAAGACTTTTTAAATTTTGTTTAGTCATTTTCTAGTTAGATTATAATATGAATGTTATTTTTCTTTTAGGATTATAATTCTTAGGTATTTTGCACCTATAAATGGTTATTTGATTAATGTAATTAGAGTATGGTATTATCTCGTTAATCAAAAACAGTTTGAGAGATTTTCTTCATTTTTTATTAGAAACTCTTGTTTTAGGTTCTCTAATAACTTGTTATCATATTTGGCTTACTAATAGCAACCAACCTTATTATCTTATCACTTTTATCTCATCTTTTCTATAGGTGAGGTAATTCATATCCTTCTTTTATGTCATAACTCCCTTTTCTTAAATCAAACTTGTCTTACTATAATAATCATCAGTTTTTTTCATACTAGTATTGAATCACACTAATCATATTAGTGAGGGTCTTATTAAAATTTGGTACCATAGCCTTTTTTATATTTAGAATTTTCTTGATTTTTTTTGTTCACAGTTTCAATATTCTTATATCTTCTTACCGAACATTTAAGTTCCTTGGGTTTTATTACCATTCTTGTTTTTTGTTTCTTGATTTTATAAGTAAAAAATAAAAAACAAAAAAATGAAATTTAAATTCAATTAAGAGAATCCTTGATTTCAAATTATAGATTAGTTACCTTAGTTGTCATCTTATTGTAATTCCAATAATATTTTATCAAGATAAGCTCTAAAAAATTCTCATCTAAATCATACATATAGGCCTAGAAAATTGTATTATCCTTTACAAGTAAGGGTTTAATTTCTTATCTAAAGAGAATAAGTTATTATGTAAATCATATTCGTTCTATTTTTACATTGTTCTTGATTTTTCTTTCTTGTTTTAATTATTTCTTGTTGATTCCTTCTTCTTCTTATATATTTGATCTAATTAGGTTTTATAGAGCTTAATTTTTAGTTTTTTTCTTGCTTCTTTAGTCTCTAATTACTTTTTGTTTGTTTGTTCATTTCTAGTTTTCTTCTTTAGGGATTATTTGACAAAGGGGAGGATTAAAACTAGCATTCTTAATAGACTAACTAGCTTGTTTGGAACCTTTGGCCAGGAGTTTAGGTTGTGAGAAATAGTGAATTTTGAGAGAGACACTTAAGGATTTTCATTTTTTTTTCTTGCTACTAATACTTTCTTGGAGGTTCATTATATCTCAAAGCTAAGACTAAAACTCTTCCAAAAATAAATAAGGAAAGAGGAGAATATAGTGGTGATAAACCAAGAGTTTACCATGATTATAATACAAGATCATTATGAGCATCTCATTAGATAATTTAGTAAATTAAGGGCAAGTTAGAGATAATTTAGTAAAGTGAGGGAAAGTTAGAGAAACATGAGGATGTTGTAGCTAGTTTACAACATAACTCAATTTTACTTACTAAAGTGAATGCTTTTTAGATTTATGATGAGGCTAAAAATGTTGCCAACTACTTAGGGAGTTAAACCTAAGGTGAGGTAGAGGAGAAAATTAGTTGAGGAAGAGATAAAATAAAGAAACAAGGAGGGGACAAATCTAGTTAATGCTATAATAAAGGGTATAGGGACAGGGTGGATAACAATATGGGTAGCATTAAGAAGAAGACACCACTTTTGTTGGAAAGATAATCCCATATGCATATTTAGAGTGAGAAAAGCATGTAGAGTTTCTTTTTTATTGTTATAACTGTTTAAATGAGAAAAATATTAAATTGATCGGTTTGGGGTTTAGCAGCTATATCGTGAATTAGTGAGATCAGCAAATCCTTACTAAGAGAAGAAACTGAGAGCCACCTATCAGAACCTAAGAAAAAATAAAAGTGGTGACAAAAAAATATTTTGAGCCAATTTTGTACCATAGATGTCTCTATTAAAGATTGTAAAAATTAACTTAAAGTTCCAAAAGTATAAAGGAGTATTATAAGGAAATGGAGGTTGACATAGTTAGGGTGAATGTGGACAAAGATAGGAAAGCAATAATAGGTCGCTTCATTTATTGACTAAATTCAAAATTTACTAATATTTTAGAGCTACACCATTATGTGGAATTAGATGATGTAGTTCATATGGCCATAAAAGTAGAAAGATAACTCAAAAAGGTATATTGACTATTTTGGAGTTTTTAGTGTAGGTTCTTTGTTATGGAGCAAATCATGGAGCAAAAGGATGAGAAAAATCCAAAACCTAAATATAAAATAACCAAACTATAATTGTAAACACCAAGTGGAGGAAAGATAAACAAATCCTTCTTTAATAACTAGAAATTGAGG
This sequence comes from Erythroxylum reticulatum, assembly GCA_025504915.1. NCBI lineage: Eukaryota > Viridiplantae > Streptophyta > Magnoliopsida > Malpighiales > Erythroxylaceae > Erythroxylum > Erythroxylum reticulatum. Next base: position 22,607,841 of record JANSVA010000006.1, read on the forward strand.
TATCAAGTGCTTTAAGTGCTTGAGAAGGCATATAGTTTCACAATATATTAACAACAATTTCATAATATTGAGGGATGATAGAGAGTATATATTCGAGAATAAAGAGGAGACAAAAGAAGATATGCATGGTTTAGTGACTGCTAGTAATGATGAGAGTGTTGAGAGGCCTAAAGAGAGAAGGATATTAATCACTAAGAAGACATTGAGTATATATATAGAAGACAAAGAGATAATCTCTTCCAAATAGGAGTTGTGCAAATATAGCTACTGTGGATGAGAAATTAGAACTGCCAACTGTAAAATATCATAAACTATACAACTTATAATGGTTGAATAAGAGTGGGAAGGTTTGAATAATGAAAAAAGTAATAGTCTCTTTCTTAATTTGGAGTTATAATGATTAGGTAAAATGTGATGTAGTACTTATGCATCCTAGTCATAATATTTTGGAGTGTCCTTGGCAATTTGATAGGAGAGTTATATATGATGGATACAAGAATCATCAGTCATTAACTATCAATGGCAAATCGATTACCTTTACTCTAGTACAATAAAATAATTCCATGAATATCACCTCAATATTATGAGAGTGAACAAGAGAGTATGATAGGAAATAAATGAAAGCAAACATATAAGAATAATTTCAAGTACTTTGATAGCGTTTCAAGGAGATTGGAGTGATTGGAGTGGCTAAGGGGTCACCGGAGTAGTTTGGTAGAATTTGGCTAACTGATGGTGGTGGAGGTGTTTAGTGCATAGACTGTATTCTCAGCGATTTTGTGGAGAAATAAGGACGAAATGGGTTAAACGGTAAGAAGTGGAATTGAAAGGATTTGAGTCACCTTTCAATGGTTCAAGTTTGACTCAATTTGGATGTGTAATTTGGAAGATATGATTGATTTAGTATAGGTTGGTCAGACTGGGCGGTAGAATGAAATGTGTGTAGAAATTGAGTGTTTTTGGAAAACAATCAAACCCAAACTATAGCAAATGCTTTGCTACGAACCACCCAAACGAAATTAACAAGTAAAATAAAGAAAAATAAACAGAAATTTGAGTTGCAAAAGCTTGAAAGGAAACTCTCACTCTTTTGTTAATTCCCAAATCTTACATATGGGAAGAAACTTGGCTTAAATAAGCAAACAAAAGCTAGAAGAATGTAAATGACCACATGCAGTCCAGCCACGCATTCTTTTTGACTTTAAATGTATTTAAAACATACTTAATATGGCTCATAACATCTATCATTAACTTGTCATTAAAAGGAAAAAAAACTAATTAAAAATGACACTAAATGAGCATTAAGTAGCTCTTATTCAATGCAAATTTAATGATAGATAAGATAGTTAAAACTCGGCCAATAAGTCACTCTACTGGGCAACAAGTTGACTTCTCTTACTTGGATTTGGACTCTTTAATGGGCTGGGAATGAGATTCAATTAAATCAAATTGGATCAAGGCTTTATAGTCCCCAAATGGTTTCTATAAGGCCTAAAACTTCATAAAACAACTCAGCCCAATTTTTTCTTTAATTTCTTAATTAGTGGCTTTCTTTTCTACTCCAAGGCCCATTGATTCAATATCTTCAATGGATAATATGGATGGTCCTCCATCATCCTCCCCATCTTTAAAGGCTTGAACATTTTCATTTGGAATCATTGTATCTTTGACATATTTTGCTAAGTTACTTACATTGAATGAATTTGAAATTTCATAGTGGCTTGGCAAATCTATCTGGTAGGCATTTTGGTTGAGCTTCTTCAAAACTTTGAATGGGCCTTCGGCCTTTCGCATGAGGTTCGATCTTCTTTTGGCTAGAAATCGTTCCTTCCTTAAGTAAACCCAAACTAAGTCACCTTCTTTAAATTCCTCGAGCTTCTTCAACTTGGACCTAAACTTGTCCTCTTCATTTTTCTTTATGACTTGGGCCTTGACTTTTTCGTATAGCTTGACAATTTCCTGGGCCCTATTTTCAGCTTGAATGTTTTATGGAAAGCTAAATGTGACTTGATTCAAAGTAATAGGCACAAGAAGATTAGTACCATAAACAACTTCAAATGGAGATAGATTTGTAGTCTTATTCTTAGAATAATTATAGGCAAACTCGGCATGTACTAGCATGTTGTTGCAATTCTTGATTCTGCCTTTCAGTAGGCTCCTTAGAATATTCCCAAGACTCCTATTTACTACTTTGGTTTGTCCATCGGTTTGTGGATGGAAAGAAGTACTAAATTTGAGTTTTATTCCTAAACTACCCCACAAATGTCTCCAAAAATGGCTTACAAATTTTACATCGCTATCACTTACAATGCTTTTTGGAATTCCATGCAATTTTACAATATTTTCAAATTATAAATTTATGGTATGGGATGCATCATTAGTCTAACTACAAGATACAAAATGGGCCATTTTACTAAACCTATCAACCACAACCATTATGGAATCAAACTTTCTCCTTGTTCTAGGAAGACCAAGGATAAAATCAATACTTACATCCTCCAATGGTGCATTAGGAGTCAGCAAGGGCATGTATGGGCCATGTGTTGGACCCCAAAATTTTTCTTTCAAAATTTATTAATTTATGTGTTTGATATTTTTTATTAATTTAGTCCATTAAATTAGCAAGTATGAATAGAAATTACAAATTTGAATGAAGTGTTAGAATTAAGTTAGCTTAAGTAGTTAGTGGACTTATATTAAAAGAAAGAAGGGTAAATATTGAAAGCCTAGTTTAATAAGGGGCAAAATAGGAAGAAAGACAAAACAAAAGGGGATAGAATTAGAAGAATAAGAAAGAAGAGAAGAAGAAATCGTGAGAAGAAAAGAAGAGAGGAGAAAAAAGTAGAGAAGAAAGAAAGAAGAGAAGAGAGTCATAAGAGAAGCTAGGGAAGAAGAAGAAAATGTGGAAAGAGAAAGAATCAAGCTTGTCTAAGGTAAGTCTATCTTTCTTTCTTGCTTAGGTAGAGAAAGAAGTAGAGAATGGGTTGTGTTGAAAGAAGATGAGACCTATTTTGAATTTCGTGGGTTTTGGGATTAGGGTTTGATTTAACTAGCTTAGATAAACTATGGGTAGGTTAGGTTTGAGCTTAATTTGTATTTATTGCATTTTTTGTGATTATTAAAGTTTATGAATTTTATTATAATATTGTTTTGAATGAAACCTTGGTTGTTTTAGGAAACCAAGAGAATCCTACCCAAGAGCAAGAGGAAGGTAACCTTTAGTCGGATTTTTGCAAGTCAATTAGGTTGGTAATTTATTTATAGCTATTGTGTGATTAGGCAAATTCTTGCTTATGTGAGAATGTTGATTGCTTGAAATTGAATTTTGTAATTTGATGGGAAATGCATGATATTTTGTGATTATGTTATACCGTGAAGGAGGTTATAACATTTTGAGTTAAATCAAAAGAAGGAAAAAGCATGAAAGTATGACCATATGATAAAATGAATATGTGCTTTTGTTTGGGTGAGAGAGGAACCATTTCATTCGTCACGTGCACGTAAACAAGAGCCTTCTCTCAGCTACCCGCTTTTGGCATATGAGCTCTGAAAATGGACTCATTTTGTTCATGGGGCAAACTTCGGTTTCTACATTTCATACCCATGGGACCCCTGGAGTCATTTGGTTGTGCATTGCATCTTTGAATTGTTAAGTATGATGCATTTGAATGATTTGCTTAATGGATAAAATCTATGTTATATGTTATTTATTAACTACTTAATTATGAGTTTTTGAGCTAAATTGGTGAATGATTGAATTGCTAGATATATAAATACATATGCTTGAGTTTGTGGTAATTGAGATGGCTATAAATATATTAGCAACTAAGTGTTATAGATCAACCCAATATTTTCCACTCCTCAGGTGCAGAATGAGAGGGCTAGCAATCTTTGCAAGACATCAGAAACTCCAAGATAGTTAGAGACTTTTGTAACCAAATTAGTTCAATCATTTTTTTTGTTAGCTTTATAAGCATATCAAACATTGAGCATCCAATGTATTTTGTATTTCGTGTTAAGTCTTTGATGTAATGCTGGTATGTACTTAAAGTTATGTATGAACTTCATTTTGATTTAGAAATGAATGGAGAATTGAAGAAGTTTATGATGGGTATGTGCTTATTTATCTTGTAGTTGTACATTTCATATTTCAAGTCTTTCATAGGTGTAGAAATTGTGTTTTAACTTCAGGGAAAAAACTAGATTAATCTAGGTGGAATTAGATAAAGTTGTCTCTTGGAAGTTGTAAATTATCTTTTTAGCTTTTCAACGCTATATAGTATGAAATATTTAGACATTGGAGTTCATCCTATGCAGGCTTCCCCTGTAAACCTGAACATCTTCCACTCTTTTGACCATAACTTTGTCGTTCGACCTCCAAATGACCTGATGTTTAAAGAAATGGATTCCTAACTCATTCAGCTATCTCACTATAAAAATTTATAGCTTTTGGTATAGATATGAAAAAGATGGATTGAATCAAAGTAAGGGTATCAATTGGAAGAGTATGAATTGGATATTTTACTGAACATGCTTTAGTATTTTAATGATATCTTGATCTGTAGAGTTCCAAATGAGATGATTATTATTTATAAATAAACTAGAAATAGAGATATACAAATTATATGATGAAATATAATTTTATTTCAGTCTCTAAGACTTTCAATATCTAGAGGTAATTTGAGCATAATGTACTATTTCAGTTTAATAATAGTTCGAAAGTGTTTGGTCCATAACTTTCAGATTTCTGAACCAAATTGAATGAATTTTGTTTCATTAGAATCTTAAGACAATGTTCAACAAATGTTTTAAAGAAATCAAACTAAAATTCTAATTGGAAGTTTCCTAAAATCTGTTCCAAAACATAATAATAAGTTTGCTCACGTCTTTTGACTCCGAATGTTGGGCTCCAGAGTATTGTTTGTTATCAGAGCTTAGGCTTTTTCCTAGGATTAAAATGCATAGTAGGACAAATTGTTGTGCTATGTGATTATTTGTTGCATTATGAATTGATTTATTTCATTAAGTGACATGCATATCATACATACATGTAGGAACTAAGATTAAAATGAAATGTAAGCTAATCAGTAGTGTTTTCATTGAATGAGTAAAATGATAACTCGTAGAAGGACACGAGGAGTTTTGCAAGGGTCTATTGCACCTGATTCTCTGCCAAGAGAGGAGAGTACTGATGAGTCAGTAGCCCCAGGAAATGCTGAGGCTTTTGTAGGGCAAGGTAGCGAGCCAGATCAATCGCAAACCTAAGAGTTGCCTGTTCCGTTAAAGCAAATGCCTACCTTGGATCTAATATTATTTCAGGCATTTACTTAGGCCTTTGTCCAAGATATGGGTTAGATGCTACAGGCTTCTACTTCGGCCCCAGTTAAGAAGGGGAAATAGTTTGACAGGCTGAGGAAGTATGAAGCGGTGGACTTCTATAGGACCACTGATCCAGAAGAAGCTGAGACTTGGTTGAGAAAGACAGAGACAGTATTGGAGCAAATTGATTGTAAAGATGATGAGAAGGTTGTATATGTTGCAAGTCTGCTTTAGGGAGATGCCTTGCATTAGTGGGAGTATGTATCGGGAAGTCAATTAAAACTGCCAGTGTTGGCATGGAGGGACTTCCTTGCTGTTTATAAGAAGAAGTATCTGTCTGAGGTGTACATTCAATAGAAGTAAAGGGAATTCCTGAGTCTCACTCAGAGGGAGATGACAATTAGTGAGTATGAGCGTCGGTTTACACAACTATCCCGGTATGCTACTTAGATGATGTTGACTAAGGCGGCTAAGTGCAGTTGATTTGAATCAAGGCTACATCAAGCCATCAAAGAAAAAATGGTGGTGCATAACAGCTTTTAACAGCTGGTTAAGGTGGCACTGAGGGTTAAAAACATTGAGAACATAAAGAGTGTTGTGAACAAAAAGAGAAAGGGGAGAAAATAGCTTAAGAGGGGAGGTGGTGCTTTTATGCCAGAGAGGAGTGCGAAGACCTTCCCTGTGCAGTCTGAGGAACGAAGCAGTGGTCCTAGCAAATCTAGACAGATGAGAACTATTTCTCATCTAACCTTAACAACTGGAGGCAATAGAAGGGGAGAAGGGGAGAAGTCATCCATCCCTAAGTGTGATCATTGCGGAAAGTTCCATAGAGGGGAATGTTATAGATTGACTGGAGCATGTTTCAACTATGGAGAAAAGGGGCACATGGTCAGAGTATCCAAAGTATGCAAGAAGAGAGAGAACTCAGATGCAAGCTTCAAGGAGAACTGAGATAGTGGGGCACAAGACTGCTAAGGAAGTGAAAAGTTTTGAGGCAGCTAAGAGAGTGAATCTTCGTAGGAGACCAAAAAGGCAAGCACCAGCTAGAGTGTTTACAATGTAGATACCACTCTAGAAGTTGTGACTGGTATAGTTAAATTATTTGATGATGATGATGTAATTGTTTTGATTAATCTGAGTTCTACCCATTCGTTTGTGTCATCAAGTAGAATTATGTATGGTAGAGAATTGAGCTCATTGGATACTCCATTAATGGTTAGTACTCCAATCGACTAGTATATTGTGATTAGTCAAGTTTATAAAGACTGTGAGATACATATTGGAGGAGAACAATTAGTGGTAGATCTAATGCCATTGAAGATGGGAGGATTAGATGTGATTTTAGGTATGGACACTTTAAAGAAGTATAATGCCAACTTGGATTGCAAACAGAAGATCGTGGGGTTTGAATTTGGCAATGGTAGAAAGGTGGTGTTTATGGGGGATAGAAAAGCAAGTCCGACTAGGATTGTTTCAGCTCTGATAATAGAGAAGATGATGAGGAAAGGATGTGAAGTGTTTTTAGCATATGTGGTAGACATGAAGGGAAATGGAGGCAAGTTAGAAGAAGTTCCTGTGGTCTTAGAATTCCTGGATGTCTTTCTTGAGAAATTACCAGGACTACCACCACATAGGAAAATTGAATTTCCCATTGAACTTCTTCCAGGTACTACACCGATCTCAATTATACCTTACTGAATGGCTCCGGCGAAATTGAAGGAACTCAAAGGACAATTAGAAGAATTGTTGGAGAAAGGGTACATTAGGTTTAGCTCTTCACCTTGGGGAGTTCCAGTCCTTTTTTTAAAGAACAAGGATGGATCGTTGAGGATGTGTGTGGATTATAGGAAGCTCAATCATGTCACTATCAAGAATAGATATCCGCTTCCATGCATAGATGACTTTTTTGATCAGTTGCAAGGGGAAAAGGTCTTTTCTACCACCAGTTGGGGATAAAGGAGACCGATGTGTCAAAGACTGCTTTTAAGACACAGTATGGCCACTTTGAGTTCTTATTCTTACCTTTTGGGTTAACGAATGCACCTACAGCTTTCATAGACTTGATGAATAGAGTCTTTAAGCCTTTCTTAGACCAATTTTTCATTGTCTTTATTAATAATATTTTGGTCTATTCTAAGAGTGATAAGGAGCATGAGGAATATTTAAGAATTTCTTTGGAGTCACTGAGGAAGAACGAGTTGGATGCCAAATTTGACAAATGTAAATTTTGGGTAAAGGAAGTGACATTTCTTAGACATATGATTTTAGAGCAAGGAGTACATATGGATCTGAGGAAGATAGAAGCGATTGTGAAATGGGAAGCACCTAAGAATGTAGCTAAAGTGAGAAGTTTCTTGGGTTTAGCTAGATATTATAGAAGGTTTGTGGAGGGCTTTTCTATACTAACAGCTTCACTTTCCAAATTGACAAAGAAGAATCAGAAATTTGTGTGGATAGAGGAATGCCAGAGCAGTTTTAGGGAATTGAAGAAAAGGCTTACAGTTGGACCGATTTTGACTTTGCCTTCTGGTAGTAAGGGATATACAGTGTATAGTGATGCCTCAAGGAAGGGATTGGGTTGTGTGTTGATGCAAGGTGACAAAGTAATTGTCGTTGCTTCTAGGCAATTAAAACCTTATGAGATGAATTATCCTACGTATGACTTGGATTTAGTTGCCATAATTTTTGCATTGAAGATATAGAGACACTACTTATATGGAGCCACCACCAAGGTGTTTACAGACCACAAGAGTCTTAAGTATTTGATGAGCTAAAAGGATTCGAATTTGAGACAAAGAAGGTGGCTAGAGCTATTGAAAGATTATGACTTGATGATAGACTACCACCCAGGGAAAGCTAATGTAGTAGCAGATGCACTGAGTAGGAAGTCCACTATGGCATATGTGGAGACAGTGTATGTTCCTTTGTTGAAGGAATTAGCTAGGGTTAAGGTAACATTAAGGCAAGTCGAGCCTGATTGTGTATTGGCTAATTTTAGAGTAAGGCTAGTGTTGAATGAAAAGATTAAGGGATTGCAAAAACAAGATGAGTATTTGAGCAGGCCCAGAGAAGAGATTAAAAATGGTAAACCTTCTGAGATAGGGATAAGAGAAGATGGAATGATGGTGATAGGCAACAAATTGTGCATTCTAGATATGTTAGAGCTAAAGGATGAGATTCTTGATGAGGTGCACAATGCTCCTTATGCAATGTACTCGGGGAGTACGAGGATTTATCGACATTTGAAAGAGCATTTATGGTGGAAAGGAATGAAGAAAGATGTTACAGAGTATACTAAAAGATGCTTAATGTGCCAGCAAGCTAAGGCTGAACACCAGACACCTTCAGGCAAGCTTAATCCTTTGTCAATTCTGGAATGGAAATGGGAGAAGATTACAATGGAATTCTTGATGGGATTGTCGAGGACTAGCAGGAAGCATGATGCAATATGGGTGATTATTGATAGGCTGACTAAGTCAGCACATTTTTTATCAATTAGACAGACAAATTCTTTGAAAGATTTGGCCAAGAAATATGTGGATGAAAAAATTAGACTTCATAGGATCTAAGCTCTATAGTTTCGGATAGAGATCCCAGGTTCACCTCTAGATTTTGGGAAAACTAATAAGAGGCTTTAGGAACTAAATTGCATTTTAGTATCACTTTCCATCCATAAATTAATGGACAATCAGAGAGGACAATATGGACATTGGAAGTAATGTTAAGGCCATGTGCAATAGATTTCAAAGGCTCGTGGGATGATCATTTGCCTTTAATCGGTGAAAGGAGACTTGTAGGACCTGAGTTGGTACAAGTCACAGTTGATAAGATTAAATTGGTAAAACAGAGACTTAAAGCAATGAAGAGTTATACGGATGCACATAGAAAGGAGATGGAATTTGAAATTGAAGACAAAGTATTTCTTAGAGCTTCTCCATGGAAAGGAGTTTTGAGATTTGGTAAGAAGGGCAAGCTTAGTCCAAGATACATAGGCCCTTATAAGATCACTGAGAAGATCGGGCCTTTAGCCTACAAGTTAGCTTTGCCATCAAAATTATCTAAGATTCACAATGTTTTCCACGTATCGATGTTGAGGAAGTACCAATCAGATCCTTCACATATAGTTCAACTAACAGAGGTCCAATTAAAGGAGGATTTGACGTATGAGGAGCAACTGATGGAGATCTTAAATTGGAAGGAAAAGGTTTTGAGAAATATGGTTGTGAAGCTGGTTAAAGTCTTATGGAAAAACCATTTGACTGAGGAGGCAATATAGGAGCCTTTAGAAGCAATGAAGAGAAGTACCAACACCTCTTTGTGGACTCAGGTAAGAATTTCAAGGATAAATTTCTTTTAAGGGGGAGAACTGTTAGATCCCGAAATTTTTCTTTCAAAATTTATCAATTTATGTGTTTGATATTTTTTATTAATTTAGTCCATTAAATTAGCAAGTATGAATAGAAATTACAAATTTGAATGAAGTGTTAGAATTAAGTTAGCTTAAGTAGTTAGTGGACTTATGTTAAAAGAAAGAAGGGTAAATAT
>JANSVA010000006.1:22688884-22719445 GCA_025504915.1 Erythroxylum reticulatum
CAGTTTCTTTTCATTTGGCCTATAAGGCCTTGCCTCAGCTGGACATCCCCAAATGTGCAAGTGCTTTAAACTAGGCTTCTTACCCATCCAAAGTTCATAAGGGGTCTTATCAGTTGCTTTAGTTGGAACTCTATTGAGTATATATGCTGCGGTCTTTAGTACTTTTCTCCAGAGTGATTCTGGCAAGGTAGAATGACTAATCATACTCCTCACCATATCCTTAAGTGATCTGTTTCGTCTTTCAGCGACACCATTCATGCTAGGCGAACCTGGCATAGTGTACTGTGAGACAATACCACATTCCTCTAGGAATTTAACAAACGGTCCTGGACGTTGTTTACCTAATCTGTCATATCTTCCATAGTACTCATCACCACGGTCAAATCTGACACTTTTAATCATTTTGTTGAGTTGGTTCTTAATTTCAACCTTAAAGTTTTTGAACACGTCCAAACACTGTGATCTGCCATGAATGAGATAAAGGTAGCCATATCGTGGGAAGTCATCTATGAACATTATAAAATACGGTTGACCATTCCAAGACGCTGTAGGGAATGGCCCAAAAATATTCGTACGAATAAGTTCTAAGACGTTTGAAGCCCTATTGGCACCAAATATCCTGACATTTGTTTGTTTCCCCTTAATGCAATTAATACAAGTAGCAAAATCTGTAAAATCAAGGGTATCGAGAATTCCTTTGAACACAAGTCTCTCAATTCTCCATTCGGAGATGTGACCTAATCTCTTGTGCCATAACGAGGCAGAATTCTCTTCGGTTAATTTGCATTTTAAACTTTGTGTACCCACCTGTAAGACTTCATTAAATGAAGCATTAATGTCAAGCATATATAGATTATCGTAACCTGATAAAGAACCGGTACTAACCAAGTTTGAATTTTGAAAGAGACTAAATATTCCATTTCCAAATAAACAACAATAACCAGATTTGTCTAAAGCAGAAATAGAAATCAAATTCCATCTAAAAAATGGTACAATGAAAGTCTCAACTAAATCTAGATAAATTCCAATTCTTAATAATAATCTAAAAGTCCTTATTGCTTCAACTTCTACCGACTTGCTGTCTCCTACATAGATGTATATTTCACCATCACTTGGTTTTCGGCAACTCAGGCAACCCTACATAGACACACGTATATGAGTTGTTGCACCAGAATCTAACCACCATGGGTGTCTAGGTATCGAAGTCAAATTAACCTCAGAATAAACCAAAGTAAGAAGTATACCTTTCTTTGCACGCCATGCATGCTAATTGGTACACTGCTTCTTTACATGACCTTCAACATCACAGAAGAAACATCCTCTTGGTTTTTCTTCCTTAAGCTATTTCTTTTGTGATGCTGGAACCGTAGCTTCCTTAGTTTTATTTCTTTTGTTCCTTTTGTCCTTAGATGTTGTGGCTAAGTGAGCACTTTCTGCCTTATCATGCTTCAACCTTTCCTTTTCTTAGACACAGTGTGAGATAAGCTCATTAAGAGACCATGTCTCCTTTTGACAGTTATAACTCACTTTGAATTGACTGTACTGTGCCGGAAGAGATATCAAAACCAGATGCACTAGCAAGTCTTCGGATAATTCCAACTTAAGTGCTTTCAATTTTGAAGCAATGTTAGACATTTCCATAATGTACTCCCTTATGTTTCCTTTTCCTACATACCTCATTAAGATAAGCTTTGCCAAAAGTGTACTTATTTCAGCCTTTTCATTTTTAGCAAATCTTTTCTCAAGATCCTCAAGAAAACTCTTAGCTGTAGTAATATGATCGGACATAGTGCCTCGAAAAGCTTCTGGAATGGCACATTTCATGATCATTAAACTCATAAGATTTGATCTTTCCCACTTTTCCATCTCCCTCTTTTGATTATAGGTACTCTCACCAATAAGTGGATCAGGTTGATCGACTCGTAAAGCAAGATCTAAGTCCATAACGCTGAGAACAATAAAAACGTTCTCCTTCCATGACTTAAAATTAGTGCCATTAAGCATAGGAATTGAATTAACACTAACAAAGATATTTGCAACAGAACCAAGAACTAAACAGAGAACAAAAAATAAATAAAATCTAATTACTCACATAACAACACTATAATATGCCAAATTAATTATATACAGATAATGGTAGGGTCCCATTACAAGATACCTTGCATAACATTAGTATTTAGTCTTTAGAAAGAAATACTAACTTGTAAGTAGTACCTTGGTGTAGTGATCAAATACTGGTAATAAGGCATATCAAATAATAAACCTTTCTTTGGACCGATTTAATGTTGACATATTATTCTGAATAATTACCACCCATTTACCACCACAAGTGTATATACAATTTGGGTTAAATATAAACTTTCCTTTGGGCCAGTCCATATTCATATGAATAACTTACACACAAAACTTTTTAATATTCTAATTTAAATTAATTTCATAAGAGAGGTTGCTTTAATTAATTTATTTTCAAATGCTATATATTTCTTTAAAATACCAAAATCTGAAATTAATACCAAATTTTATATAAGTTGTATGAAAGCATCATAGCTCTAATTTCTTGATGCTATGATATTGACAATCCTGTCATCTTAAATCAAGAATTGGGTCAAAATTTTATAAATCAAGCTAGAAATTATAAATTTTGGACCCAAAACTCATTCCTCATAATACTTTAGTTTTTGGTTATTATATAAATCCAATGGCATCGTGACTTTATTACAAATCAATGAGAACTTCATTGGTTATTAGATAAAGAAATCTTTAAAAGCATTCTGGAGACATCCTAACATATACAATAGTCTTTATCCAATGAGTAAATATTTAGTTTTTATCCAATGAGCAAATTTTGATTCTTTATCTAATGGGTAAAACTTCAATCTTTATCCAATAGGCAATGTAACAGCCCAGACCACTCGCTTACAGATATTGTCCGTTTTGGCCTCGACCTCTCGGGCCTCGCGCCCTCACCGTTTTGTTCCTCCCCGAAGCCTACTCCTGACTTCCATAGGAAAAATGCGTCTACAAGGGAGAGGTTTCCACATCTTTATAAAGCATGCTTCGTTCTCCTCTCCAGCCGATATGAGATACTCCTAAGTATCCACCCCCTTAAGAGGCTCAGCGTTCGCATTGGCATACCACTCGGGTACTAACTCTGATACCAAATGTAACAACCCAGATCACCCGCTTGCAGATATTGTCCGCTTTAGGCATATCGCGCCCTCACAGTTTTGTTCCTCCCTGAAGCCTACTCCTAGCTTCCACAGGAAAAACGCGACTACAAGGGAGAGGTTTCCACATTCTTATAAGGCATGTTTCATTCTCCTCTCTAGCCGATATGGGATACCCCTAAGTATCCACCCCCCTTAGGAGGCCCAGGGTCCGCGCTGGCAAACCATTCGGGGAGGAACAAAATCGTGAAGGCGCGAGGCCGGAGAGACTGAAGCCCAAAGCGGACAATATCTGAAAGCGGGTGGTCTGGGCTGTTACATTTGGTATCAGAGCCAGTACTCGAGTGGTATGTCAGAGCGGACGCTGGGCCTCCTAAGGGGGGTGGATACTTAGGGGTATCCTATATCAACTGGAGAGGAGAACGAAGCATACCTTATAAGGATGTGGAAGCCTCTCCCTTATAGATGTGTTTTCCCTATGGAAGCTGGGAGTAAGCTTCGAGGAGGAACAAAATTGTGAGGGCACGAGGCCTGAGAGGTCGAGGCCCAAAGTGGACAATATCTACAAACGGGTGGTCTGGGCTGTTACAAGCAAAATTCGAAAATCCTTATCTAATGGAAAAAACTCTAAGATGTCTATTTGGGTAATGTTTCACCGTTACCTTGTAAGGCCTTATAGGGTAGCTCAGTGGTATCAGAGCCACCAGGTTTGACCTTGGTTTGCCCAATGTCGCATGTTTGAATCCCAGAAACATAATTTGGGAATGGGACACGTCGTTAAATCCAGAATGTAGATACTACTTGGGGAGTGCGGGCTTCTAGAGCGGGGGGTATATTTAGGTAATGGTTCACTGTTACCTTATAAGGCCTTATGGGGTAGCTCAAACTTAACCAGAAAGTAATATTTTTTTAAGGTTATTAACCAACAGACAAAACCGAGACTAAAGCTTTATGCACTAAAACAACCGAACGATCTTTAAAATTATTAAAAGTTTTACTTTGCAAATCAATAAATTACAACCGTATACATAACGAAGAATAAGATTTGAAACTGAAGACCACCTAAACATAATCATATATGCCAAACGAAAGAAACTCCAATACGAAAGACAAAAATAAAACCAAATAACCATTATTGATGACCTAATTATGAATTGGCTTTGATACCACCTATAAGGATTTCAATCCCTTTAAAACACAGGATCTACTCATATCAAATCATCAAGAATAAAATAAAAGTAGAAGCATACCTGAATCCATTGTGAAATCTGCATTAGAGTTTTGTGATTTTGTCTTCCAAATTAAAACGTAGCCCTTTTTCTAGAGTTTTTCATAACTTTCTATTTTCTCTTTGATGATGGGATTTTAGACAAGAATTGAGTGTACATTTAATTTGGGCACCATAACCACTTATATTAAGGTAAAACCCTAATCTAATTTCTAGTTTGGCCCATCATAAAATTAGAAGTTATAAATTTGGTCTCTACATATATAAAGCCCACAGTTAAAATAGATGCATAAAGCCCAAAATACCATAAACATATTAGACCACTTTAACTAAGTGGGCTCAACTTTATATTATAGCCTTTATATACAATTATACACATATAAGCCCACGTGGTTGATTAAAAATCCTTACAGAACCACCTATAAGCTTTTTACACAACCTGCAGCTCTTCCAATGTTTCTTTTTTAGTCACTGGGGCTGTAATATCCTTCTTAGACTCTGCCATATAAATGATTTCATTAGGCAGTTTAGCCTATTTCTTGGAAGCATATTCCTCTATGAGCTTAGCATAGATTGGCCCTGGATCTGCTCTTTAAGTATAGAATCTCGAAACCTATCCATGCTAGCAAGATACAAAAACTGAGTCCTCTCCAAGTACTTGATAATCCCAGTCAAAAACATGATAAACGTTGGTATAATAATCTTGTTATTTTGAAATGTTTGAAGAAACACATACCCTGTAGCTACAGCCTGAAATATCAGACCCAACAAATGCCTAAGCCAAAAAGCATTATCTTCGAGAGCAAAAGCAGTGATAGTGTTGGGACCATCGAGGTGAAGTAAAAGGATGGGCACCAAAACGCCAGAAGGTTCGAGTTTTCCTTTGAACCAATTCGATTTAAAGGTTCGCTGTTTTGGCTATTAGAGATTAGCCCTACAGCGAAGTTGGCCATTGCATCGGCGAGCAAGCAACCGGACCATACCATCAAAATGATGAGCCTTCTAGCAGTGCGTTTTCTGGAGGGAGCAAACAACACTAGAATGGTCTGCAACAAGAGGCTAAAGAGAAGATCACCTCTAATGTTCCACTGTTCCGATACTCTCTTCACACTTGGTGGAATAGGGTCAGCCATTTTTTGCTCTTTAGCTCTCTACCCAAGTCCAACCTGTTCTTATATTGGAGTTTGAGAATTGCACCAAGTTATAGTGTTCTAGTAGGGATGGGCTAAAATTGAAAGACACCAGAACCAGATAGGTCATTCTTTATTGTTGAACAAGTTAATGATATAAAGTTAGCAACTTTATACTTTAATACTTTAACAATGTACGATGACTCATACAATGCTGGACTTGGGTAAAAATTTATAGGCTAAATAATAGATATTACACATTCTACTTACTAAATTCTGTTTAGTTTTTAGACAAATGATAGATTTTCATTAATAAGCCATTACAATCTCGTAATACGCTTCTACTTCTTATATCATATTTGGTTTGAACTTTTAGAAGGTGAATAAGTACATTTTTATCACAAAAGCTATTTTTTTAAAAATAGTATTTGATTGTAAAATAAAAAAGTACTTTTTTTTAATAAATATGACTTTTTTGACAGTCAAAATACAGTCTTTTAAGAAGCTCAAATTTGAAACTTCTTAAAAAATGCTTTTTCAGTCAAATTTTTTATATCAATTAATGAGCCTATTTTTTAGTTTCTTTTGTCCTTATGTTTTACACATAATTCCCACAATATCTACAAACTCATCTTCTTGTTTATTTTGTTATTCATATAATATTATTTGACTTTTTATATATTTTAATATTTATTTTGATATTAATTTTACTTATGTTATAATCTATATAAAAGATTTTATTAGATATATTTTTAGTTATGTTTTATATGGTTTAAAATTATATAATAATTAATATATTATATTTTGCATATTGTTTAATATATTTTAATTATTTTTATGTTGCCAAACAGTCTATTGTATGAAACTTTTTTAAAAAAGCTCTCTTTTAAATAACAGTCAAACAATTAACTAACTTCTTAAAAAGTTCTACTAATAAAAACTCTATTAATATAAGCTCATATAAACACTAAATTCTTTCCACATATTTGCTTAGACATATTAAATCTTATACACATATTTGCAAAATCCTATTCACATATTTACATATTAAATCTACACACATTTACAAAGATAACTCTTAAGGTACAGGGTGCTATACCCATCGGGCGGTGATTATTGAACTTTTGAATCCAATGCTCAATACTTGCCACGTTGCCTTTACTTCTTGGAGCGCTCGAGCTCGACCACACATTCTCCAGACTGAGCCACAAACAATCATAAAAACATCAGAAAGAGAGATGGAGTGTACAAGTGGGAAAACGTCGAGTGCGTAAGGTCGAAGCAGAGTTTTTGACGGTAATTTCAAATCAGCGGGGTCACTGTTAATCTTCCTGTTTCATTTGCTGTAGATTGTGAATTCAATATAAAGTTCACTATCTCTACTTCAGTTTACACGTTGATGTTTCAAAACTTGAATTGAACCTTGTGTTTCTGCTTTTTATGAGTAGAACGTGACATTTCTGGCACCCTTCTGATGCTATGACATAAAGTTTTTAATTATCTTTTTCTCTTTTTCATCACATGGCGACGGAGTAAAGCTGCTGGAAATCTTGTGTCTTATGTAAAAATCAAGTGTTTGATGTTCTCAGTTGTTATCATGGTTAGAATAATCTTGTTTAAGGTAAATATGAGCTATGAAAATGGTTATTTGGCCTCAGGTAACAATGATCATAAAAGGAGTGTTTAGGAGGTATGAGAGATGGAACCCTGTGCATCCAACTTTTGGAGCCTTTTGGGGCATGGGATTAGGCATTGGTTGCGGTGTTGGATGGGGCCCTGGATTTGGCCCTGAGGTCATTGCTTATGTTGGTGCTGGTTGCGGTGTTGGATTCAGTGTGGGTATAACTCTGTTGGGTTTTGGTATTGGTCTTCCTGCCAATTACATCTTCAAAGTTCCTCAGAAAGGTTTTTTTTTCTTCCTCCCGCTCTACTATTACCCTTTACGTTCAGCAATTCAATTAGAATTTTGTATCCTTGCTAAACTCAGAATCATTCGTTTACCTGGCTCCAATTGGTTTTACAATCGAGGCTTCGATGAGCATATTATTATAGTTGGAGGAGTGTAATGAGAAGTGTTTCTTTCTACTCCTCGCAAGGACTGTTACCCAAAATGTGAAATCATTTACGCTTGTTTTTTAATATGATTAGAAGTGCCATATGTTGTGGATACATGTTTGAAAAATGATTAGATCATGCTATTGTTTTCACAGAGAAACTATATCTAAACTTGGCGAGTATATTATATTTTACAGCTATTATGGCAACAAAAAGTGGTGCACTGATGTTGGCCCAATCTAATGGTGTTCTTTCTGCAAAAAGCATTGCATGGAGTGGTTGGAACAATATTGCAACTTACCTCTCCATGTTAGAAGGAGAAACCGGTAGAAGACTCTCAAGCTTAAACCAGAATGTTTTCTTGGACAAAACAGCCAACTTAGTGGACATGACCAACAAGCTGTCATTCCATCCCAGCTCATTGTTAAAGGTCTTGGAAACATATAGTAGTTGTTTCTTCCCATCTCACAAAGGTAGGCCATTGATGCTACTCGAATTGGACATAATTATGCGTTGGGGACCTCAACTTTTAGGTTTTAGATTTCAATTTGCCTATGCTGCATTTTAAGTAATTTCAGTATCTTTACCTTCATCCTATCTTTGATATTGCATGTTTTATGACCTAAGATCGATGAGTTGAGTAAACAAAGGATGCGAGCCCTACTTTACAAACTTGGAGTGTCCATAATACTCGTTAAGGAGTTGAAGTTCGATTTCAATGAACATGGCAGAAGTTCCATGTCAATGAACATGACAGAACATGGTTAGCAGAGCGCAGGCGACAAGACAACGCAATCTCTCTCTCACTTTGTTTCTGTCATGAGTCTGGGCAGGGCACTCTTTGTTCTCTTCTTGTTTTCAGATCTCTGTTATTCTGATCTATTCACTCTTTGTATCAGCAGTTAACATTTGCACTGGGGATGGATTTGAATTTTGATTATACTGCGGTTATTAGTGTGCCTTTGTGTTTTGTAAAACCTTTTATCAGATTTTGTTTAACTTGGCTCGTTGAGCAAATTTATGCATGCTATAGTGAGTTGATCAGTGTTTTTAAGCATGCATGCTACTTTGGATTGTGTACACATGCATATACATGTATAGGTTCTGATGAGTCACTAACTTCGTCTAGCTAATTAGGCAAATAAAAAGAGAAGTAAAGTAGGGCTTGTATCTCAGCACGTGCGTCCATGTACATGTGCATATATATAGATAGATGAACACTCTATCTAGATCTTAATGAGTCACTAATTTCTTTACATTCAATTGCCAAAACAGGATTTGGAAAGAAAAAGAAAAATTACATCGACTAGCCTAAAAGGGATTGAGGGAAAAAGGTAAAGTATTAAGTATGTGAGCTGGGGGCATGCATAATTTAATAGTTTCTATGTGTCTGTCATGTATCCATGGTCAATTTTCCGTGGCCGTAGCTTGTATAGTTTATCAGCAAGGTGGCAGCATGAAAACGGTGTGAATGTCTGTGAAGTCCCGGACATTTCTGGATAGAATGACTATTTTAGGCTTTTTCGGGTTTATGCCTGTTTTTTCTACAGTTATATAGGCCCCTTTGGCTGTTGGCAGATCAGTAAAAAAAAAAAACCTAATTGAATAAATTTAACTTATTGACTTTGTCGACTAGTTGTTCTTAGTGTTTAATAATCAGCTGATTGAACCCAATCAGTTAATTTTTAAAAAGCTCAGAAGGAGTAGTGTTTTGCTTCAGATTATTAGAAAGAGTAGTGTTTTGCTTCAGATTATTATAAATGATAGATTATGCCTACAGATAGTAACAAAGTAGAGCAACGTGTAATGTATATACCCACTGAAAATTTATTAATCTTTAGCCTTTTCAAACTCTACATTACCCACTGAAAATTTATTAATCTTTAGCCTTTTCAAACTCAAAAGAGTATCTCTGCATTTTGGTTGAGCTTATATTAGTAGAGCTTTTATCAGTAGAGTTTTTTTTATAGATCTTTTTTTAGAAAAAGTTTTTTAAAAAATCAGTTGACTGTTTGATTGTCATTTAAAAAAGAGCTTTCTTAAAAGAACTTTATATAATAGACTGTTTGACAACATAAAAATAAAAATTACTTTTAATTTTAACTATTTTTTATTTTGTAATAAAAATTATTTATGCATATAAATATTAATTAAAGTATATTAAACAATATGTAAAATATAATATATTAATTATTATATAATTTTAAACTATATGAAACATAAATGAAAATATATTTAACCAAATCTTTTATATAGATTATAATATAAGTAAATTAGTATCGAAAATAAATATTAAAACATATAAAATGTCAAATAATATTATATAAATTTCAAAATAATATCTAAGTTGAGTAAATAGTTAAATACATAATAAACGAAAAGATGAGTTTGTAGGTATTGTAAGAATTATGTGTAAAATATAAGAATAAAAGGGACTAAAAAATAAGCTAATTAATTGATCTAAAAAATTTACTTAAAAAATGTTTTTTTGAGAAGTTTTAAATTTGCGTTTTTTAAAAAACTGTACTCTAACTGCTAAAAAAGACATTTATTAAAGAAGTGTTTTTTTATTTTACAACTAAACACTCATTTTTCTTAAAAAAAGTTTTTATTGTGAAGAAAAATATTTATTCATCTCCTAAAAGTTCATCCAAAAAGGCATTAAGACCAAAATGAACTAAAAATAGTTTTTTTTTCCTTTGTTTCCTCTTCCCAATCGTATAAGTTGCATATGTAATTATTGATGATGTTTTCTTTTTTTATGCGATAATTATTAATTTTGGACCTGTGTTAAGTATTTATTATTAATTTAAAATTAAGAAAGGAAAAAAAATAAGCATTCATTATTATCATTATTATTATTATATGTTCTATATTTTTTAATAGATTTATAAACTTAATTTTTGTAAAATTTAAATTCTTATGAAAATATTTAAAAAAGTATTAAAATATAATACTCATGTCATTATAAATATTTTTAAAGTCATGCCTTTATAAGTTTTTTTTATACATAAACAGCTAATATTAATTAGCTAATTTTACCAAATATTTTTAATAAATAACTGATTTTATTTATCGATTAAATCAGTTAATATAATCTATCATTAACTAATTATTAATAGAATAAGCTAATAACTAATACAATTCATTTGATTGCCAAAGACAGTCATTGTATAAGTTATTACAAGCTGACATGGTGGAAATTAGATGTAATGAACGGTGTGGTATGATGTCAAAAAGTTTGTACTATTTCCTTTCTTCTCTACTCTTAGATCTAAAGTTTTGAGTTTTAAACTATACTTAATGGTACCGACCCAAATGCGTTAACTTTAGGTAGTGACCGAATATTCAATATCGTTTTTCAGCTTCGAGTAACAGCCAATATTAACCAATATGCAAAATATTGGTTGATTATCAATTTAATTCGATAATTTCAATAAAATTGGATGATGAATTTTTAAAAATTGAATTCTACTATTAAAAATTATAAATGTTAAGGATTAAAATGTCCATAAATGTTAAGAGTCTAATTTAAATTTTAAAGTAAATATAAGTAAAATATAACTTCAACCTTATCTTCAAATAATGGTCATACTAAGAAGGTTTACTAATTCATCACACATTCATAAAGTCACAAGTTAAATTGTCAAATTTAATCGCCATTCCTTTGTTAAGCCTTTAAGAAACGTAAATTATAATGACCAATTTCATCAATTGAACCCGTAGTCTCTCGTGGCAACGAGTGCTCTCTAATACATAACGAATACAAACTTCGGCTGGTTGTAGTGAAGTGTAATACTACTCTCCAATCCGTGCCATGGCTCCAAAGAACGGAGAAAATAAAGAAGATCAATGACAAATTTCGGATCTTTCTTTGACTGAGAATTTTGAGGATTGGTCACAAGGTCACCTCGAGCATATAATAGCTACTAACCAACAATCCCTAGCTTGTCCTTCGTTGATTTAGAATTGGTCCCTATGTTGGACAATTTTATCTTTTTCCATAAAATTGGACAATTGCTAATTACATTTTTTTAGTTTTTCCATAAATTATCGATTAAGTTACATAATTTGATCCAGATAAAGATAACAAAATATTTCAATAAATGATCTAAATCAATGGTCAAGGTTCAGGTAAAAAAGAATCCCAATTAGTGTGAACCGGACCCATATCAGTCTTATAATAGAGAAGCCCGATACGGAAGCTATATATAAAGATTAAGGTCTCCTACAGTTACTCATATTAATCGTAAGTATAAAGATTCTCTAACCCATTAAGAGAGTTTATGTATTGAAAAAACTGTAGAAAGCCCTAAACCTCGTATCGGGAAACATTTTCCATAAAAGTCCTGGGAGATTCATGTTCATTTAGAGCCTGAAAACGACATCGGAATCAGAAATGGAACCAAAATCAGGTATTCTGCATTATCTTCGTTTTTAATTCTTTCATGTATGATAATGGGTACATAATAAGGTCTGTACTATGTATTAAACGTGGTATCAGAGTGGTTACGTGATCGGATAGTCGGAAACGAAGATTTTTCAGTTTTTCATCTCATATGGTTTTCCTTAAGTTTTGATTCATTTTTTAGTTTTTTATGTATCTAATTACGTAAAAGTGGTATACATAAGACTAGCTATAAAAAAAGGGTCGAAAATGTGCCAAAAAGAGCGAAAAATGACATTCCAAGATGTCGAAAATCATCTTTGACGTTAGTGGGAGAGGAAACATCAGGCACGTGCACGTGCCTGATGTTGCTACGATAGTTGCGGGTAGCGATGTACGATTGGTGCGTGTGGTGCACATGTCAACCACGTGCCAACACGTAGCTCCAACGGGCAAAGGATGTATTTTGTGTGCGCACCGCACCCAAGCCCCGCGACCTGCACTCCCATTAGCATGGGACGGGGGACACATGTTGTGCACGCGCCACATCCGTCAAATGGACGACATGTGGCGATGCGTACAATAAGCGTGCATCTGCTCATGGGAAGTGCGTAACACGCATGCTCCAGGCTCTTCTGAAGCGCGTTGGCAGGCGCATGCAGCGCACTCACGGCCCCACACCACCCGCATTAACATATTGCACCATATAAGCTGCTGACGTCAGCCGTAAGGATTTTATTACATTTTTTCAAAAAAACATACAAAATTTTCAAATTTCCCGTGAGAGTACCTCGGGATGTTTTGGGTCAATTTTCGGGTCTAAGAAATTCATAAATTAAGTTTTCCATTTTTTTAGATTTTTTATATTTGTAATAAATTAAAGTTTAACTCCAAAAAAAGGAATTAAGTTATTCTGAATCCGATTTTGAGTGAATTTTCATGCTTTGGATATCACCTGAGGGGGATACTTCAAGTTTTTGTGTCTTGGGTCTCATGTTCGGTGTTTGGGATTGCATAATGGTCGATCAGAAAAGGAATTAAGACATTCTGAAGCTATTTTTGAGTGAATTTTCATGAGCTATAAGTGTAATTTTAAAAAGTAGGCCATGGTGTATGTAAGGGTGTTGTTTTAAAAATTTCCATTAGATTATTGGATAGAGATATAACAATAGGAGATTTTCAAATTGCGAAAAGGTAGCTATAAGTTTTAAAATATAGAAAAAGAAAGTATTGAACCCCACAATATACAAGCATTCAATAAGGGAGATACATGAGGTTTTCGTATCTCGGGTGGTGGGTTCAATGTCCGCTGATGCACGATAGTCACTCTACTGAGATTTTTCTCTTACAAAAGTCTCAAATGAAGTTTTCAGAGAATGTCTTCATCATAAGTGTGTGACAATAAGACTATGCATTCGATTTTTTGCATTTATTGATGTTACATTGTCACATACTATATGACCATAAAGAATGTGAGGATAACATAAAGATGTATCCCTTGTGTTTGTGAACTTTTTTAGTACTGGTGAGGATGTAGTTACCACAGTGGCCTTTCGAGTCAATATTTTGAATTGCTCTGCTTACACGTTAGGGAATGTCTCTGGTCTCATGTTCCGTTATTCTGCTCACAAGTGTTGGCCTTACATGAGATTTTGAGATGTGCATAAAGGCATTGGATAGAGGAAAGTCGTTGCTTCAATGATCTATTTGCTCACAGGTGGTAGTGTCATAAGAGTTGATGATTTGTACTTTGATTACTTTTATGTGGAGGTCTAGTTGCATATATTATGTATTCAGCCTACAGGTGTTTCATAATATGTG
The DNA here is from genome assembly GCA_025504915.1 of Erythroxylum reticulatum. Taxonomy (NCBI): domain Eukaryota; kingdom Viridiplantae; phylum Streptophyta; class Magnoliopsida; order Malpighiales; family Erythroxylaceae; genus Erythroxylum; species Erythroxylum reticulatum. The sequence continues at coordinate 22,702,673 of JANSVA010000006.1, forward strand.
TGAATAGATTTTCAGTAAAGATACTATTTAATGGCTTTATTGCTGTTGCCTTACATTTATGTTGATTTAAAGATTATCATCTTGAAGTCACCTTTTCAGTTAACAAAATCAGTGTCACCATTGACTGACCGATTTCAATACAAAGAAGTGGATAGAGGATGTATTGAATACTATGGAGATAGCTGTGGTTGATATGACCATATAGACGGATAGTTCATCTCCACCTATATCCATGAGCTCGAGAGTTCATAAAGCAGCCTATGAAACTTAGGATTAGTTTAACATATTATATCTGATGACCATTGAGAGATCCATTCCTAACCATCTGCTAAGTGGACTTCCAGACACATACATAGGGAAGGAATTTCTTGATAATGTCTCCCAGAGGTACACAGTCTCACCTAATGTTGAGACAAGTGCTTTGATGACCGAATTATTCTCCACGAGGTATATATGAGAGAAAGGGGAGTAATGGAGTACATATCGAGAATAATTCATCTTCACAATAGATTGAAGATGTTGGGATTTAAATACTTTGATAGCCCATTTCGATCCTAAGGAGGAGAAAATCAAGTTTGCTACTCCTACAGCCCTTGAAGCAACTTAAGGGAAGACAAAGATAAAGCCTGCTAAGTTCGAAAGTAGAAAGTTCAAATCTTCTTCACATGCTAATGTTGGTCAAAGCAATGCTAGTAAAGGTCCTAAGGACATAAAGAAACTAGTAATATGAGCTTTAAAAGGAAATACTGAGACTATTAGGTTACTCTTTGGCTTGTCAATTTATGAATCTAATTTGTGATAGTCACATTAAGTACACATGGTGGCTATTTAGTGGAACATCTGATCAAGGTGCTTTCCCAATGCAGTAGTTCATATCAAGGATAAAGCCAAAAAAAAGGAAAGGAGAAACTGATGGTTCACAATAATTAAAAAGTGGAAGTAATATCTATAGGTCCTAATGGTTCACTCAGAGAGAAAGGTTGACTTTAATGTTACCTTTTCTTTTGTATCCTTGTAGGATACATTTTGAGTGATTAAGGCAATTATAGCTCATGATGATATAAAGTTACAATAGATGGCTGTCAAAATTGCTTTTTTGAGTAAAGACCTTTATGAATTAGTCTATATGGTACAACCTGAAGGATTCCAGGATCCAAATGGAACTGACATGGTTTGCACGTTATGCAAATCAATATATGGTTTATATCAAACCTCCTAAAAGTGATACCTTACATTTGATAAGGTTTGACCTCTTTCAACTTTATGGAAAATAAAATAAAAAAGATGATGTACTATGAGGTCAAGGGGAGCAAAGTTATCTTCCTATTAATGCATGTGGATGATATATTGCTCATGTCAAATTACTTGACCATGTTGTCTGAGGTTAAGTAACTTTTAGTCGAGAACTTTGACATGAAAGACCTTGGTGTAGCATCGTCTATCCTAAGTATTCAGATTCACCGGGACAGATCTCAACACTCATCAGACCTCTTATAAAATGCATACATTGAGTATGTGTTACAAAGGTTTAATACAATTAATAGTAAACCTATCATAGCACCTATTTCTCATTGTAAGAGATAATCTTTGGTACAGTATCCAAATAATAAAGTAAAGAGAGAGGTTATAAGGAATGTTTCGTATTCTAGTACGGTTGACAACCTGATGTATGCTTAGCTATATGCCAGACATGACATTGCATTCAGCATTTGACTGTTTGGTCAAAATCTGATTAATCCAGGTGTAGATCATTGAAATGCAATCAAGCGAGTGTTGACATATTAAAGGAACTAAGTATTATATGTTGACATATAGCAAAGTCAATAGACTAAACCTCTTAGGGATTTTAGATTCAGATTTTAGTTAATCGGATGATCGAAAGTCCTCTTGAGGTTACAATTTTAAGTTTGCAAATGATACAATGTCGTGGAAGTGTGTTAAGGAGACACAGGTAACTTCCTCAACTATGCATGCAGAGTGCATGCTATGAGGTTGCTTCACAGACGGTTTAGCTCAGAAACTTAATTTTTGAGTTGTTTGTGGTTGATTCAATGGCTATACCCATTTGGTTGTACTGTGGTAATCTTCTTGCAGTGTTATTTAATAACAACAAAGAATATCACAGGGTCTTAGCATTTAAAGGTCAATTATTTGGCCTAAAGGTGTTGATATAAAAGGTGACATTAAGGTTTGCAGCATTTAAAGACTGAGAAACTATAAGTCGATCTTTTAACTAAAGGACTTCGCCCACTTGTGTTTATGATACAAGTATACAATATGGGTGTTTTGATGTCCTTGGACATTGTGATTAGCGGATCGTTATGTTTGCTCCATGTACATTTGTACATTTTGATGTGTTATGACATTATGATTGTTCATTAATAGAGATAATCATCGTTTATCCTTAGTAATACATGTTATCATACATTGTCATAATATATATAAAAGTCTTAAGATTTGTATCGATCCTAAGCATTTAAAGGTTATTGGGCATATATACAGATTGACCCTATATCTATGTCATTTAGATGCATACAGTTTTAGTACGAGTATCCATGAATTTGACATGACATAGAGGATATAAGTTTTTAATCCCACAAAGGTTCTCTAATGTAGTTTATCATTCTGTTGGAGAACATAAAGATTTTCTCTAATGCAGTTTAGCATTTGGTGAGAGGAAATAAGTTTTCTCTAATGTTGTTTAGCATTCGGTGAGAGAAAACAAGATTTCTCTAATGCAGTTTAGCATATGCGGTTTAGCATAAAGTTGGAGAAATCAAGACCTACAAACGAAGATGATATAATTTAGATCATAAAAGTATCATCCTAGTTTGCCACACTCCATTCTCCCATTCATGTTAGTGAGATATTAGGTATATGTGATTGTATTGGATCTGTGTTGCACATGAAACATGCATTTGATACTTTTCAGGATCGAAAGCCTTGCAGGACATAATGATAGACTTTCATTATCTTTGGACCAATGTTTTGTTTTTAAACCTAGTCGACTAATTTAGTAGCGTGGCTTAACTAATTTTTTAAACATTTTTTAAACTAGAGTCAAAACTGCAATTAATGCTTGTCCAAAAGAGAGAATGTTGGATAATTTTGTCCTTTCCCATAAAGTTGGACTACTATTAATTGCATTTTTTGGTTTTTCTATAATTATCGATTAAGTTATGTAATTTGATCCAAATAAAGATAATAATGTGTCTCAATAAATGATCCAAATCAATAGGTCAAAGTCATGGTAAAAAATGGATCTCAATTAGTGTGGACCGGACCCATATCGGTCTTATGATAGGGAAGCCCGATATGAAAGCTATATATAAAGGTTAAGGTCTCTTGCAGTTGCTTATATCAATCGTAAACATTAGCATTCTCTGACTCGTTAAGAGAGCTTACATATTGAGAAAACTGTAGAAAGACCTAAACCTTGTGTCGAGAAACACTTTCTATAAAGGTCTTGGGAGATTCGTATTTGTTTAGAGCTCAAAAATGACATCAGAATCAAAGATGGAACCGAAATCAAGTATTCTGCGTTACCTTCATTTTTAATCCTTTCATGTATGATCCTAGGCATGTAATAAGGTATGTACTACATATTACACCCTATCCTAAAATGGGCCATCAATAGCCTAACCAAAGAAACCAATTCTCCACCTTTGCTTACTTGTTGGGTATGCGTATTGGCCCTGATTTGGCTAGTAGCATATGATAATAGTTCTACCCATATCTTGCTTAGCTTCTTTCATTTCTTCTTCTCCTTCAGTTTCTGCAACTCTTTTGCTAGCCTACATGCATCAAACAACATAGATTTGCTTCTGTCCCCTTTCATGTCAATGGGCCTAATCTTTATGTTCACATCAAGAACCTGTTTACAAGTAGCCTCCAAATCTTTCGATCTAAGATTCTTCCCTTTGAAAAATCTCTTAGCCTGTGGACGGATGTCACAATTCTTGATCTTACCAATGCCTGCAACAGAAGTCATCGTACTAGCCTGTACAATCAGCAGATACAACATGTAATCTTACAGTAACTTGCTGAACAACCTGTCATTTCTAACATCATCCGAATTTTTGGAATTATAGAGGAGCTATGTAGCTATATGTTATAGCAGAAGGCTCTCATCATACGAAAAATCAATGACATACAGCAACTGATGCAGAAAAATAAATGGTTTAATATCACCAAGAAAGCTAACGTCCAGTAGATGGATCGGAAATCTCTAAGACTCATCAAACACGACTTGAGAACCTAAGGTATATGAAACCTTAGACTTAAAAAGATGATGTTTGAAGAACCCTCAAAACGCCACGAAGGACACCTTCAATAAGTTCGGAAGTGTTCGAAAAACGAACATATGACTTAAAAGCGATAAACTCACAAACTCACAAGAGAATTGTTTCAATTTCTAATCAAAAGATAAGTGTCTTCCTTTAAAATGGAAAAGGGTATTTATAGTATAGGAGTATCCTAGCCATATAGGGTAAATATCTAAATTAATGAAAATAATTAATTAAGAAAATGGTTTAAAAACTAAATAGGAAAATTAATTCAAAGAATAGTACTTGGGATAATTTCCCTTGAAGCTCGATTATTTTGCCAAAATTGTCGAAGGAATAATTTTTGGGATAATTTTCCTTTGTAACTTGATTCTCTGCCAAATTTATTCTCGCGCTTAGTCCATGCTTCCTATAAATGTCCAATTGAGGTAATGGGACGCCTCGTCCTCCGTTTTGACACTCAAACCCTTCATTTTAATCTCCGTAATCAACCCCGTCATCAACTCCTTAATTCTCTTAGCATGAGCTCAGGTTAATGGTCCAACTGGCACTTGCAAAGGGTCCTATTGCCTTATCTTGGCCTTGTTCATATCATCCTTTTCTTCATCAAGAGGATTCGTCCACAAATCAACACATGTGTCAAAAGGAGATAAATTACTAACATTGAAAGTCGTTGATACATTGTACTCACCCCCGAAGCTCTAATTTGTATATGTTGTTGTTGATCCTTTCAATGACTTGAAACTGTTATTTTGCCTTTACTTCGGGAACCTCTCTTTCCGTATATGGAGCCACACCCAATCACCTGGTTCAAATATAAGTTTACGTCATCCCTTGTTGGCCTTACTGGTATACTGTTCATTTTTCTTCTCAATTTTAGCTTTCACTTTCTCATGAAGTAACCTCACCAATTCTACCTTCCTTCTACCATCTAAACTAGTCCTTTCATCAATAGGCAAAGACATTAAGTCAAATGGGGATAAAGATTTCAAAAGACTTTAAGTCAAATGGGGATAAAGATTTCAAAAGGTGAATAATCAGTAGACGAATGTATAGTTCTATTATATATAAATTCAGCAAAAGGCAAATATTCTTCCTAGCTCTTAAGATTTTTCTTTATAATGGCACGAAGTAATTAAGATAGAGTCCAGTTAACTACCTTAGTCTTACCGTCAGTTTGGGGGTGACAAGTGGTAAAAAATATTAATTTAGTTCCTAGCTTTCCCCATAAGACCTTCCAAAAATGACTAAGAAATTCAACATCTCAACCTGACACGATAGTTTTAGCAATCCTATGAAGACGTACTACTTCCCTAAAAAACAAATCTGATACGTGGGTTGCATCATTAGTTTTATAACAAGGAATAAAGTGCGCCATTTTACTAAACCAATCAACTACCACAAAAATAGAATCTTTCCCTTTTCTTGTTTTAGGTAAACTAGTACAAAGTGCATAGAAATATTTTTCCAAGGTTCATTAGGTACGAGTAAAGGTGTGAACAAACCCTGGGATAACACTTTAGACTTAGCCTCCTTACAAGTGACACAATTTGCATAAAATTTTTCCACATCACGTCACATCCTAGGCCAATAAAAATATTCGAAAAGCAAACCTAAAGTCTTTTGTACCCCAAAGTGTCCTATTAAACCACCACAATGGGCTTCCTTAACCAACAATTCCCTAATCGAACAAATGGTTATAAACAACTTAATTTCTCTAAACAAGAACCCATCCATCTTATAAAATCGATTAACTATCCCCTTCCCACATGGGAAAAATATATCGAAAAAACCAAGATCCTTCTTATACGAGTCTTTAACAAATTCAAATCCCAATAATTTGGCACTTAAAGTAGTAATTAAGGCATACCTACAAGATAGGGCATCTGATACCACATTCTCCTTACCCTGTTTGTATTTGATCACATATGGAAAGGACTTAATGAATTCCATCCATTTGACATGTCTTTGATTAGTGTGAATCACGAACTCCTTTAACCATAAATAGTGTTACTATGCCTCTAATACTTTAACAAGGGCATAGAGCTCCTTATTATAGGTAGGATAATTGAGTGGTGCCCCGTTGAAATATATAATAGGTCTTCTTTCCTACATTAACACAACACCTATACCTATTCCTGATTTCAAAAGTCTTAGAAAACTTAGGTAAAGCTAGAACATATGTAGAGAATAAATTTTCTTTAATCAAATTAAAAGCTATTTCTTGTTCCTTTTCCCACTTAAATCCTACATTTTTCTTAATTACTTCAATTATGGGAGTAGCTAATGTGATAAAATCTTTAACAAACCTGTGATAAAAACTAGTCATCCCATGGAAACTTCTTACCTCTGTGATGCTTTTAGGTGTGGGTCATTCCTTAATTACTCTTAACTTTTCCTCATCCACCTTCACTCCATTATGACTCACAATAAATCCAAGGAAAATAATTTTATCCATGCAAAAAGGACATTTTTGAATATTAGTGTAAAGTTTTTCCTCTCTAAGTACATTCAGCAGCTCTCTCAAATTTCCAGTGTGAACCTCTAAGTATGTACTATAATTAAGAATGAAGTTAAAATATACCACAACAAATTTACCAATAAAGTTACGCAAGACATGATTCATCAACCGTATGAAAGTACTAGGTGCATTTGATAAACCAAATGACATAACTAACCACTCATATAAGTCATATTTTGTTTTGAATGTCGTTTTCCATTCATCCCCTTCTATCATCCTGAATTGATGATAGCCATTTTTTAAATCTATTTTTCTAAAAATTTTAGTCTTATGAAGCTTATTTAGATATCATCTAACCTTGGAATAGGATGATGATAATTTACCATTATGCTATTAATGGCTTGGCAATCAATGCACATCCTCCAAGTTCCATCTTTCTTGGGCATGAGCAAGACGGGTACAACACATAGACTCATACTTTCCCTCGCGTACCCTATGCTCATAAGTTCCTCTACCTACCTTTAAAGTTCCTTTATCTTCTCAAGGTTTCTCCTATAGGCTGGTCGGTTTGGAATAGCAGCCCTGGGTATAAAGTCTATCTGGTGTTTGATTCCCTTAATGGATGGTAACCTACTAGGTATCTCCTCGAGGAACACATTCGCAAACTCCTACAATATAGAAACAACCAAACTGGGGAGGGAATTATTAGTCAAATTAAGAGTAAGGAGAGACTCCTTATATACCAACAAAATTAATTGTTGGTTTTCCAATAGGGCCCTCATAATCTCATCTTTCCTTGCAAAGAAACTCTTTCCTTTCGTACTCTCCTTTTTCTCTTTTTTTTTTCCTCTCATTTTGCCAATCAAACTTTCTTCCTCTTTTACACTCATTTTCTCTCTCTTTTTTTTTTGCAATCCCTCATCTACCTCCTACTTCAACTTAACTTGGTCCTTATATACCTGCTAAGGTGTTAAAGGCCCAATATAATTGACCTTTAGTCCACTTAAAGCTATACCGATTCTTGTAACCATCATGCATGGCTCATCTGTCAAACAGCCAAGGCCTTCCAAATAAAATATGGATTGCTTGCATTGGAACTACATCACATAACACCTTATCAATATAAGTCCCAATAGTGAATTCTATTAGCGCTTGTTTGTTCACCTTGACCTCGCTACTGTCATTAAGCCGTTGCAACTTATAAGGTTTGGGGTGTTTAATCAATGGTAACCCCACCTTCTCCGCAAAAACTACATTAGCCACATTAGTGCAACTACCTCCATCAATAATCATACTCTGAGGCTTTCCACCCATAAGACAATTGGTATAAAAAATATTTTCCTACTGCAAGCCTACCCCATTCACCTACGCCCAAGTATTAAGGACTCTCTTAGAGACCAAAGTTGTCGGGACAACCATTAGTCTTGAATCTTCATCATCCTTATAGGCCTCATCATCTGCTTTTGACATGTCGTCTTCCTCACTTTGCTCATATTCTATCTCAATAACCCCATTCATGTTCACCATTGCGCACTTGTTGGTGCATTGAGAAGCTATGTGCCTTACCTTTTAACATTTGAAGCACTTAATGTCCCGATTCCTAGAAGATATGGTCCCTACTTTATCCTTGTGCTTTTGTGTAGTCTCTACTTTATCCTTATGCTTTTGTGTCATTTCTTCTTTCCCTCTTGATGATTCCCCTTTACTTTTCCAACCCAACTTATATGACCCTTCCTTGCCCCACTTAGGTTTTGAGAAACTACTAACTCCAACTGTGGGTCTGGAAATCACTCTCTGCTTCAATTGCTTCTCCACTTTCATTGCCATGTGTACCAAGCCTTCCAACTCCACATAATGGTATAATTTAACCACATTAGCTATCTCCTTATTTAGACCGCCTAAAAATCGTGCCATAGTGACCTCCCAGTCCTGCTCAATGTTAGCCCGAATCATAGCCATCTCCATTTCTTTAAAATAGTCATCCACTCTTTGATTTCCTTGATTCAAAATCTATAACTTGCGATATATAGTAATGACTAGGGACATATCTCCTTCTTATGACAACGTTTAATTCTTCCCACATCTTTATCATCCCCTCCCAATTTTTCTTCCTACCATTAACTAATTAATCCCACCAAACTAATGCGTAGTCCATAAATTCAATAACTACCAACTTCACCTTTTTCTCCTCTAAGAACCTATGACAGTCGAGCATCAGCTCCACCCTCTTTTCCCACTCTATGTGGGCCTCTAGATCACTCTTACCTAAAAATGTGGGTAGATTTAATTTGACATTTCCCAGATCACCATCCAACTCTCCTCGACCTCTACACGCAACCCTAGGTCACTTATTTTCCCATCAAGCTCTCCCAGCATCTATAATAACCTAAACCACGCACTCACAGATATTGTCTGCTTTGGGTTGTCTCTCGAGCCAAACCCCTCATGGTTTTGCTCTTCCCACCTTTGGGAAAACACATGTTATAGGGGAGAGGTATCCATAACCTTATAAGGCATACTTCATTCTCCTTTCCAACCGATGTGGGATCTCACACTCTTATCTTCTATAATCCAATCATACTCTCTTCCCCACTCATCATCAGCATCCCCATCTCCTTCCCCATATGCATTCACCCTCACACCCCTAACTCCCACATTATTTCTCGAATTGTTTCTCTACTTTAGGGGTGGTACTCTTCCACCCTCAATCCTAGCCAATCGATTATCCTGTACTATCAACGACACATCCAATCCTCTTACCATCTCCTGTAAATGTTGTATTTAAGTGAACAGAGCTTGGTTTTTCTCCAATAGTATGGTATTATTACTTGTGTTATCATTTATTATTACTTGTGTTATCATTCATATGTGCAGGTGTGTTAGTGTCCTCTTGTGACAAAAAGAGAATTTCACTCGTGTTTACACTTGACTTTTACTTGATATTACTCTCACACAATCTACCTTTTACCTCTCAGTGCCCTCACTTCTCAGTTCGATCTTCGAACTCATCAAACTCAATCAAGCGATGACCATACTTGTCTAATTCAACAATCGGGGTAATATTATGGAAAGGACAAGAAGGATCAGTTCAAGAATCAGAGGTTAGGATTTCAATTTGGAAATATAATAAAATGAAAAAAAAATTTCAATAACTCATGGGGGAAATAATGGAGATAATTAGAATAACAAAGAGTGACAAAGAAAGTTAACAATAAAAAATAGATTTTTTTGGACAACAATTCATAGCCCAAGTAATAGAAGATATATGATAATGTTGTAATGGCGAAAAGTTAGCATAAGAAGTCATGAACATAATTTTTTTCTTTCTTTTTATAAATAGCATCTCACAAAGAAGTAACATAGCAAAGTAAGGAGAAAAGGAGGAATTTTTTTCTTTTTTTGAAATCAACAATATAAAACGACAAACAAAAAAAAAGATAGCTTACTGGATGTTAGAAATTGGCTCTGATACCAACAGATGTGGAAAAATAAACAAATTAATATCACTAAGAAAATTAACCTCCAGTAGATGGATCGAAAATCTCTAAGACCCAACAAAGACGACTTGAGAACCTAACGTATATGAAACCTTAAACTCAAAAAGATGTTGTTTCAAGAACCCTTAAAAGTTGAACGTCACGAAGGATGATCACATCTTTGATAAGTTCGGAAGTGTTCGAAAAACGAATGTAAGACTTAAAGAGGGATAAACTCACAGCTCACAAGAGAATTGTTTCAATTTCTAATCAAAAGAGAGGTGTCTGACCTTACAACGGAAAAGGGTATTTGTAGTATAAGAGTATGCCTAGCCATATAGAGTAAATATCTAAATTAATGAAAATAATTAATTAAGAAAATGGTCTAAAGATTAAATAGGAAAATTAATTCAAAGAGCAATATTTGGGATAATTTCCTTTGTAGCTTGATTCTTTTGCCAAAATTGTTGAAGAAATAATTTTTAGGATAATTTTCCTTTAGAACTTGATTTTCTGCCAAATTTATTCCCACGCTTAGTCTACGCTTGCTGTAATGGTCCAACTGAGGTAATGGGACACCTCCTCTGTTTTGACACTCAAACTCTTCATTTGAATCTCCCGAATCAACCCCGCCATCGACTCCTTAATTCTCTTAGCATGAGCTCAGGTTATTGTTCCAACTGACATATACAAAGGGTCCCATTGCCTTATCTTGGCCTTGTTCATATCAACATCAAATCAGGGCGGTCTTTCTCTGACTCCTTATCCTCAGACTCTCGTTCAACAAGGTTTTTATCTTCTGAATCATTTTCCTGGATGATCCATTTAGCTCTGGCAAAGCATATCCTCTTCTCTGCTTCCAGATAGTCTGCGAACTTAGATTTCCTCTACAACTCACCGAAAATGAACTCCCATATCTCTCTAGTGAATGGATCTTTGGACGAATATATTATCTCATCTACAACATCCTTGGGGCCAACTTGATCGATCAACCAATCTTTTACATGGCCTAATATACGACTTAAAGCACCAGCAGCTATAAATAACTTCCTTGAGTGGAAAGAGCAAAAAATGCCAATAACTTGCCCAAAACTGTAGCCACTTTGTTGATGATTTTGTGAACAAAACCAAAAAGTAGATTGATTCGTAAACATTTAGCTAATCTTGGGAGCATGGTGACTTGCCTGACTTTACATACACCCTCTGGACGACCTTTTAAGGAAGCTGCAGTTGAGTTTGTGTCTTATATTCGTACTAACACGTGTTAGAATTTTATGGGCCACGTGTATAAATATATGTACGTAGATTTCCATCTCGGTTATAGGCCTAATAAAATGTGATCTAACTTTAATAAATTAATTGAGCCTACAAAAATGTTAATTAATTATTAGTATAGGCCTAATCTGTAGAAACCCATTACGCGTCATTGTTGTTAATGGACCCATAATGACCTGTAAGTCAAAACTGACTATAAAAGGGTTGTAGTCCCCAAGCGAAATATACTTTTTGACATTCCTCTAAAAGAAAAGATTCCATCAGTTTTCTCTGTTCCATAAGGAGAATTCATTCGGTTTCTGGATCTTGACTTGGAAGAACACAAATCCATCAAGTTTTGTTGTTTACGCTTCCACTATGCAATTGATCAAGGTTAGTGTTCTTATTTGTACATATATCATTGTTTATTCAATCTGAGTGTGATTCTAGTTGATTGATTGTTTAGAAATCTGAATAATAATCGTAAGGCTAAATTTCTAACAAGTGGTATCAGAGCACTTCACGTAGATTGTTTCAACATGATATTCAAATTTCATTTTAAACTCCATTTCGTATGTTTATGGTAGTAAAAATGAATTACATACTTATCATTTGAGATTTCATTTGTTTTGGATTGTTGTTTATTGTTTTCTTAATTATAATCGACTGAGATAGAAATTTTTGGGTAAAAATGTTTTCATTTCTTGATTATCTTAGTTTACAATGAATTGGAAAACAAGTAAACACTACTATCATCGTCGAAAAATTGATTCATTCAATTTAGAAACAAATTTTTTGTCTAAAAAATGATGAAATATGTTAAAATCTGGTATACAATTTTTGACATACCTATTTTTGCATTTGGGTCCTCCAAATCGAGTGTATGACCCGTTAGAGGTCAAGGAGTTATCCCTGACCTTTCTGCATTTTTCAGAGCGTTTCTCTGACGCTTGCACTATTTCTACATAGTCCCTAACCATTTCTGTATTTGTCAGAGCATTTCTCTGACACTTGCAGTGTTTCTGCATAGCGTCAGTTCATGCGCTAGAGAACTGTGCACGTGCTAGAGAAACTGCAGCCCGCCCTGACGACATGTTCATTATCATCACACCCAGTCCGAAGTCCCACAATAAAGCTGAGTATGAGGAGGTCTGATAGTACACAGCCTTACACCTACATAGTAGAGAGGTTGTTTCCGATAGACTCACATGCATATGTGACAATAAAAGAGTGATGCAAGTTAAAAAGTAAATAAGTAAAACTAGCATGCTAAATTATTATGTAAATAAAATTACGATAAATACATAAACATAATAATAATAATAATAATAAATAACCAAAGGATATACCTGATATGGTGTCCAAATTTGCTAGTACCTGAAAAATTAAAAAAAAAACAAAGGCTATAACTAACTTCTTTAAACATTTAACTTATCTAGTCATCTAAAAAAGATTTGCACATACCAAGTACCATCAGAAAAAGAGAAGATTCAACTAATTGAAGTTGAAGTTGAAGTTGAGTGAACCTATAAGTCACTACACTAGCCATAGCATGAGTTTTTGTAACTTCTTTCCCTGCATAATCTTAATAGAAAAATGTGTATGAAAAAGTACTTATCCTCTTCTAATACTTGCACAATATCTTCTCAGATGGACAAAACAAGCTTGACCATCAGAGAAACTATGTATCTTCATTTATTTTCCTTTTCTTGGATTAGCTCTGAACCACCCATTCTGTAATTGTTCCTAGCAACTAACAAGTTCTATTTTTTAGTAATAAACTCAATGGTAAAGACTAAATAAACTTCTTCCAACTTCTAAAAGAACTGTCTAAATCTTGAAAGGACACAAAGAATCATTCTCCAATGTCCTGAAACTCATAAAATTTCATAAATTAGCTCATCAAATGTATATGAAACAGAGAATATTAGACATCTTGTCTCACCCTGTCACTGATGTTATCGGGTGACATCTTGCCCTTCCTTTTCTCCATGAGGCGGCGTTTGAGCTGCCCATGACTTAAGCCAATTGTCAAGAACAAGTTTATTGGCATTACCACTATTACAAACACCCATAAAAGAAGAAGAAAGGTTCACAGAGCTTTGGCTCGAATTCAAGCATTCTGTACATGTAGGGAGACCCCCTTACCATTTATTTGGAACACAATATCACGTCGTCTGTGGGATTCAAACCCACGACAAAAGGGTTAAGAGCCTTGTGCTCAACCACCCAAGCTAGCCATGCATACTAAAGTTTGAGCTCATAATATATGTATTTTCTTTATGGGACGTAATAGTTGTCTATGAGTTTGAATTAAGTCATTTGGACTTAATTTAAATATTATTATGGACTAAGGTTATAATTTCTTAATAATTAATTAAAGTCAAATTTTGGGATTTGTTGATTGTCCATTTTCAAATAATAATTAAATTACCTAAATTTATCTAAACTTTGGATGTTTATCATTTTGAATTAAATAGATTGAACTGATATGTTGCAAAAGTAACCTCTATTGGGTAAAATTTATTAATTTAGAATGAGAATGCATGTTTCATCTATGTGGAATAATCGACTCAAAGAAAGGTTATTTTGGCAAGATGATTGGTAATTTAATTTTATCTATGTGGAATAATCAGCCCAAAGGCAGGTTATTTTGGCCAAATGGTAAGAAAATTTTAAAACATCATCGCGAAATAATCGGCCCAAAGGAAGGTTATTTTGACACGATGGGTATTATTTAAATATGTGACGCATTTGGCATAACATGCTGACAATGCATCGGTCCAAAGAAAGGCACATTATTAGGCCGTTTTAGTTTCAATATTTTTTACTACGACAAAGAGTACCACTTATAAATTATTATTTCTATCCAAAGACTGAATGATAATCTTATGTTAGGTATCTTGTGATCGCCCCTTTTATAAAATTTTCTCTTTTGACTTCTTAACTTCTTGATTAATTGTGAGCTTTTGTTTTGTTTCTTTTCTTAAAGTGTCATCAACTTCTGCCAAAATGAACAATATCCCTGTGCTTAATGGCATAAATTTCAAAAAATGGAATGAGCATGTAATGAGTGTGCTTGGCTACATGGATCTAGATTTTGCATTCAGATTTGAACGTTCCGCAGCTCTAGCCAGTATAAGTACTGTTGATTAGAAAGTTGCATATGAGAAGCGGGAACATTCAAACTGCATGAGTCTGATGCTTATGAAGCATTCCATTCCAAACTCCATAAGAGGTGGAATTCTTAATGAAGTTGATGCTAAGAGTTTTCTTAAGCAAATTTCTGACTGATTCGCTGCAAACGAAAAGGTTGAAACAAGCAATGTTCTGACCAAGCTTGTTTCAATGCGCTATAAAGGAAAAGGAAACATTAGGGAGTACATAATGGAAATGTCTAATCTTTTCACAAAGCTGCGGGTACTTAAGCTAGAGTTGTCTGATGACATACTCTTGCACTTGGTTTTGATTTCCCTTCCTGCACAATTCAATCAGTTCAAAGTCTCCTACAATACTCAAAAGGAGAAATGGACTCTAAATGAGCTTATAGCTCAATGTGTGCAAGAAGAGGAGAGGTTGAAACAAGAGAAGAATGAAAGTGCTCATTTAGCAACAACTTCTAAGGGAAATTCCAATAAAAGGAAAAGGAATAAAGGTAAAGAAATTGCAAACTCTAGAATAATGCAAGGTGCACAAAAGAAATAAAGTACAACTGCTCTCTGCTTCTTTTGTAAGAAACCAAGTCACGTAAAGAAAGAATGTACCAAGTACACCAACTGGTGTGTTAAGAAAGGTATATTTCTCAACTTTGTTTGTTCTGAAGTTAATAGAGCTTTAGTAACAATTGACACTTAATGGATGGATACCGGTGCTACCACTCACATAAGTGTCACTATGCAGGATTGCCTCAGGAGTCGAAAGCCAACTGATGGTGAAAAATACATCTATGTAGGAAATGGAAACATGGTTGCTGTTGAAGCTATTAATTATTTTAGAATTTAGTTAGAGTCTAATGTTTATTTGGATTTAGATGAAACTTTTTTTGTGTCGTCGTTTAGACGAAACTTAATTTCTGTTTCTACTTTGGACAACTCTGGTTACTTTTTTCTATTTAGAAATCGTATATGTTTTGTTTCTTTAAATTCTCAAGTTGTAGCAACCAGAACTTGTGTTGACAAATTATACAAACTGGATTCTAAGACAACTAATCATTATGAAAACTTGCACTCAAGTAACACTCTTATTAAAAGAAACATATTAATGAGAATTCATCAATGTTGTGGCATAAGCGATTAGGTCACATCTCCAAACAGAAAATACAAAGATTTGTGCCTGAAGGAATTCTCAATTCCCTTGATTTATCAGATCTTGAGGTCTGCATAGAATGTGTAAAGGGAAAACAAAAAAATATAAGGAAAACAGGCACTACAATAGTTAAGACATTTAGTGACAATTTTGTTGTGACTAACTATTGTTTTGTCACAAATACGAGGTTTTTTGTGACAAGACAATTGATTGACACTATTGTTTGGATTAACTGTGATGATTTATTTTTTGTTACTAATACAATAGTAATTGTGACAATTACGTATCTTTCATAATTAAATTGTCACTATTAATATATTAATAGTGATAACTTTTCTTTTATCATTAAGTTTTGTCATTAAAAGCCTATGCAATTTGGAGCCAAAATAATTTTGGTGGGAATAAATTGTAATTGTGACAAAACATATATTAGTAACTAATATTTTCTATTTGTTGTGACAAAACATATTTTGGTCAATAATATTTTTTTTCTTTTTGTTACGAAACGGTTAATCGTCACACAATATTTTACTTGTTGTGACAAAAAAAATTTGTCAATAGATATTCAATTAATTAGTGTCTACTTTATATTGTCACAATAACCGAACTATAACTATGTTCACAACTATTCGTAATTTAGTGACAATTTTTTTGTGACTAACTATTTTGTCATCACAAATACGATATTTTTTAGTGCCAAGACAATTGATTGACATGATTGATTGGATTATCTGTGATGATTATATTTTTGTCACTAATGCAATGGTAATTGTGACAATTTAGTATCTTTTACAGTTAAATTGTCACTATTAATATATTAATAGTGTTAAATTTTGTTTTATCACTAAGTTTTGTACTAAAAGCCTATCAAATTTTGGTGCCAAAATAATTTTGGTGGGAATTAATTGTAATTGTGACAAAACATATGTTGGTAACTAATATTTTCTATTTGTTTTAACAAAACATAGTTTGGTCACTAATATTTTTTTCT
>JANSVA010000006.1:22719545-22733086 GCA_025504915.1 Erythroxylum reticulatum
TGTGCTCATCTTTATGCTTTTTTTCCTATTTTTCCCTGCCCATTTTCCCTATAATTTCATCCATCTCTACTCCCCTTAGTCTGTTTGCTCTTACTCTATTGTTGTCCATTCTTTGAGTACCCAACCCTTATGTAAGTTCCAACCTTTCTTTACTTTCCTTGCACTGTTTCTAACCTTAATTATTTACCCATTTTCTTTTACATTTTTCTACCCATATTCCTCTTCATTTCATTTACTTTTACTCCCCTTAATCAGCTTTGCTCCTGATCTTATTTTTCCATCATTTTCTAGGTCAATCCTTATATGATTTCCAACTTTTCTTTGCTTTCCTTGCTCTATTTCTGACCTTGTTTCTTCTAATGTTTTGTTCCTCTCTCTCTATTTGATTCATAAGGGGTATTTAGAGGATTATGGTCTTGTATTTGACTCCTGCTTCTGTTAATACCATTTATATTAAGTTATCTTTCTACCTTTTTCTTACACTATCCTACTTGCTCCTTTTTTCTTGGATGGCTGCTATTTCTCTAGTTCTTATACAAGTTGTTGCCCCTTACCCTAGCAAAAATTTCCCCATTACCCTTTATCTCTCTCCATCATGCACTAGCTTAGAAAATCTCCTTATTCCATCCCCTAGTTCTCTCTCCATCACATTAACATGTAAAAGTTTTGGAACCACCAACTTCCTTTTCTTCTTCATTGAAAAATCTCAACTAGAAACAAATGCCTCGTGACGCCTTTGGCACTTTTCTCTAGTGCATTTCACTTGCCATTAGGGATCATTTAACCATTTTTCTCCTCATATTTAAGTCACAAAGCAAGGTGCAAGTTCATGAGAGTCTACATTAGTCGGTTTCTTTTTTAGAAAGAGACCAACCTTCTTAATGATGAAACTATGAGCTTTAAAGCATTGGAAGCTTAAAGGACTACAAATTTTGTTACTAAGTTAGGATCATGTCTTCCTTTCCATTTTCAGCTCATGGGAAAGGCCTTAAAAGTCATAGAAGGGGGACCATAACGTTGAGAAATTTTTATATCTAATAATAAAATCCTTAATATATCGCAAGTGTACAGATCGTACCTTGTAGTATAAGATGTTATTGTTCCACGAGGCTTATTAAAGAGTTACCAATTTGAACCTAACTCTTTCTAAGGTGTATAGAAATTGATTTGAATAAATTTAAATAACATAAATTAAAGTAGAATAATAAACCAAACAAATAAACAATTAAGCTGTCAACAAAAACCTAGGTTTTGATTAAGGTTGAATAGTGAGGACTTATTCTTTCTTTATTTTGTTTCCCTAAATCTTGTTGATCCAATAATGTGTTTGATCCTAGATTTCCTAAGGTCTTGATTACTCTCTCCCAAGATCTAATCAATTAATTCTAAAAAGAGATAACCTAGACACTTCCAACTACACATTTAATAGAATTCTTGAATATTAGGGATCTATAATTGCTCTAAAAAAGAATAATGGTTTGCCCTAATTATATTAGGAAATTGCTATTATTTCCTTTCTCTAATTAACGTAGAAGACTATTATTACTTCTTTTTCTTTCTTGTTTATTTCCTTTTTAGAAATCCTAGTCCTATAGGACATAAAATTAAGGACTTTATATATATGTAGCGCCTTAGGCAAATTTTCTCGAGCAATTAAAATACAATTCAAGGTATTTGCCTAATTAGAGATTGATCCCTTCAAACTATCAAATCCTTATCTCGTGCCCTTAGTTTTTCATTCATTCGCCTTATTTATTTAGGTAAAACCTATGATTCTTATCGTTTGATAATTTCTTTAGGTAAAACCTCAAACTATGATTGTTGCAATTTCTTTTACAAGGACCAAATTAAATAGAAAAATATGGACTGATAAGGGTGTTAATAAATTGATAATTACTAAGTCAATTCTCCCAATTATTCCTAATCAAAATACTAAATGAATAACCCCCAAGGAGCTTAAAGAATAATCATTGAAAAGCTTGTTCTGGCATTGTGATGATAAGCGGAGTAAAGAGAAACATTGAAAAATACGTGAACTTTTTGTTGAGTTTTAATACCTTCAAAAACAGGATCCATTCATATCAAATCATCAAGAATCAAATAAAAGTAGAAGCCAACCTAAATCCATTGTGAAATTTACACTGGAGTTTTACCGTTTTGTCTTCCAAATTAGTAGCCTTTTTTCTGGAGTTTTCCCTAATTCTTTGTTTTCTCTTTGAATGGGATGTTAGAAAAGAATTAAGTGTCTGTTTAATTGGAAGACCATAACCACTTATATTAGGGTAAAACACTAACCTAATTTCTAGTTTGGCCCATCATAAAACTAGAAATTATAAACCCGATCTCTACACATATAAAGCCTACACTTAAAATAGATGCATGAAGCCCAAGATACCATAAACATCTTTAGCTACTTTTATTAATTGGGCTCAACTTTATATGATAACAATTATACATATATAAGCCCACATATTTGACTAAAAATCCTTACAATCTCCCACTTGGGCTATATGTGTTATCTTAAAATTGTGTATTAACCTTGTGAGTACTCAGAATTTTGCTATCATTACTGTATGTATCTCCAAACAATCCGGTCCATCAATCATACCAACATAGGTTCAAAGCATCTTTCCCTACAATTAACGTAACTAGAACTATCAATGGTCACGTATGCTAATATAACCAAATGATATGGATCAAGCATGGATGTGTAGCATGGAAATTATAAGCAATGTAATCTTAACTTGCTTATTTCCAACTGGTCCAACCTTATGCTTTAGTGAGATCAATTTTAAATAAGTTTAGAGACAAAAGAAACCAAATATCTTAAAGCTAAAAATAACCTCGAACAACTTAACCAAAAAAAATTTGTATCCAAAATGACGATGAAAAATGTGTAATTCGAAAAGCATCTATAATACAAACTCCCACTGAAACTATATATCCTGAAAAGATGCAACACCTATATGAGTAGTATGCTCATGAAAGACCTTGGGTCGCACTCCTTTAGTAAGCAAATCCGCAATCATAGAGTTTGATCCAATGTGCTGTATAAACAACTGTCTACTCTGAAGTCTCTCTTTAATAACTAGGAACTTGAAGTCGATGTGCTTCGACTTTGTCGAGCTCCAATTGTTATTAGAATATACCACTGTAGAGTTATTGTCACAAAATAATTTAAGTGGTCTTTCAATAGAGTCCATAATGTGCAACCCCGTGACAAAGTTTCACAGCCATATCCCGTGGTTAGATGCCTAATAACATGCTATAAACTCCGCTGCCATGATAGAAGAAGCTATAAGTGTCTACTTAGCACTCTTCCAGGAAATAGCTCCTCCAGCAAGCAGGTAGATAAAGCCCGAAGTGGATCTCCTACTATCTTGGCATCTAGCAAAATCAGAATCAGAATAACCAATGATCTCTAGCTTATTCAATTTTCTGTATGTGAGCATATAATCTTTCGTTCTCTAAAAGTACCGCATGACCCGTTTGGCTGCTTTCCAGTGACCAAATCTCGGGTTACTTAAATATCTCCCTAACATTCCAACAATGTACGCAATATCAGGACGCGTACAAACCTGAACGTACATTAGACTCCCTATAGTCAAAGCATAAGGAATCTTCTGCATTTCCTTAGCTTCAAAGTCATTCCTGGGGAATTGACTTAAACTGAACTTATCTCCTTTAGACAAAGTGGTATCACCTGGTTTACAATCCTGCATGCCAAACCTTTTAAGTACCTTTTTAATATAGCTCTTTTGTGATAATCTAAGAATACCTTGAGAGTGTTCCTAATGTATATGAATCCTTAACACAAAAGAGGCGCCATCAACATCTTTCATTTCAGGTTTCTTTGACAGAAATCTTTTGGTTTCATGCAATAAGCCTATATCATTAGTGACAAGCAATATATCATCGACATATAAAACCAGAAAAATGTATTTACTTCCACTGAACGTATGGTACATACAATCATCAGCCAAGTTCATCTCAAAATCGAACGAGATGACAAATTAGTGAAATTTGTAATACCATTGACGATATGCCTGCTTGAGTCAATAGATGGATTTCTTTAGTTTGCAAACCATTTACTTTGCATCTCCTGAAACAAAGTTTTCTGGTTGCACCATATAAATGGTCTCATCAATGTCACCATTAAGAAATGTTGTCTTAACGTCCATATGATGTAACTCAAGATCA
Source organism: Erythroxylum reticulatum (assembly GCA_025504915.1). Classification (NCBI taxonomy): domain Eukaryota; kingdom Viridiplantae; phylum Streptophyta; class Magnoliopsida; order Malpighiales; family Erythroxylaceae; genus Erythroxylum; species Erythroxylum reticulatum. The sequence continues at coordinate 22,723,746 of JANSVA010000006.1, forward strand.
AAATGTGTCACTAATGTCATTATTATCCTAAAAGAGTCTTTCGAGAAAATTGGAGAGAAAGTCTCTTTATAATTAATGCCTTCTTTCTGTGTAAAGCCATTTGTGACAAGACGAGCCTTGTACCTTTTTACATTACATTTTGAATCCTTTTTTATCTTCGATATCCATTTGCAACTAATAGGTTTCGCACGTTTAGGCAATGGTACAATGTCCCAAATATCATTGTCTTTTATGGACTTTATCTCTTCATTCATGCAGCATCAATCCACATTTGACTTTCCACAGTATGACAGAAGTTGATTGGAACATCTTCCACCATACCAATGTCAATTTTATGTTCTTAAAGAAATATAACATAATCATTTGGAATTGCATTTCTCCTCTCTTTAATAGATCTCTTTAATGGCATAGGTTTTTAAGGTTGTAGAGTTTGTTCTTCTGGAACAAGTTGTTGAACTTGGGGAGGAGTTTCCATGACATCGTCTTAATCTGGAATTGCTTCTTGAACAATGTTAGGAATGGAAAACTGACCCTGATCATCGTCAACAATAATTAGAGGAATTTCAACGTGTTCCTCTTCAAAAACAAAGTCCTTAATCCTTTCTCCCCTCGCAAACTCGACATCTTAAAAAAACCGGGCATTTCCTGTTATAAAAATTGCCTTAGTAGTGGGATCATAAAACTTGTAACCCTTGGATCTTTCAAAATATCCAATAAAGTAACAACTGATAGTCTTTGAGTCCAGTTTCTTTTCATTTGTCCTATAAGATCTTGCCTTAGCTAGACATCTCCAAATGTGCAAGTGCTTTAAACTAGGCTTCTTGCCGGTCTAAAGTTCATAAGGGGTCTTATCAGTTGCTTTAGTTGGAACTCTCTTGAGTATATATTCTGCAGTATTTGGTGCTTCTCCCTATAGTGATTCTGGCAAGGTAGAATGACTAATTATACTCTTCACCATGTCCTTGAGTGTTCTATTTCGTCTTTCAGCAACACCATTCATGCTAGGCAAACTTGGCATAATGTATTGTGGGATGATACTACATTCCTCTAAGAATTTAGCAAACGGTCCTAGACGTTGTTCACCTGATTTGTCATATCTGTTATAGCACTCGCCACCAAGATTAGATCTATCACTTTTAATCCTTTTGTTGAGTTGGTTCTCTACTTTAGCCTTAAATTTTTTAAACACGTTCAAAGACTGTGATTTGTCATGGATGAGATAAAGGTAGCCATAACGTGAGAAGTCGTCTATGAACATTATAAAATACGGTTTACCATTCTAAGACGCCGTAGGGAATGGCCCACAAATATTCATATGGATAAGTTCTAGGACGTCTAAAGCCCTGTTGGCATCCAATCTCCTAACATTTGTTTGTTTCCCCTTAATGCAATTAACACAAGTAGCAAAATCTGTAAAATCAAGGGGATCGAGAATTCCTTTGGACATAAGTCTCTCAATTCTCCTTTCGGAGATATGATCTAATCTCTTGTGCCACAACGAGGTAGAATTCTCTTTAGTTAATTTGCACTTTAAACTTTGTGTACCCATATGTAAGGCTTCGTTAAATGAAGCATTAGTGTTAAGCATATATAGTTTATCGTAACCTGATAAAGAACCGACACCAACCAAATTTATATTTTGAAAGAGACTAAATATTCCATTTCCAAATGAACAACAATAACCAGATTTGTCTAAAGCAGAAATAGAAATCAAATTCCGTCTAAAAGACGGCACAACGAAAGTCTCAACTAAATCCAAATAAAATCCAATTCTTAACAATAATCTAAAAGTCCATATTGCTTCCACTTCTATCGACTTGTCGTCTCCTACATAAATGTATCTTTCACCATCACGTGGTTTTTGGCAACTCAGGCAACCCTGCGTAGACAAACTGATGTGAGTTGTTGTACCAGAATCTAACCACCCTGTGTGTCTAAATACCAAGTTAAATTAACCTCAGAACAAACCAAAATAAGAAGCATACCTTTTTTTGCACGCCATGCGTGATAATTGGCACACTGCTTCTTTACATGACCTTCAGCTCCATAAAAGAAACAACCTTTTGGATTTTCTTCCTTATATTGTTTCTTTTGTGTTGCTAAAACCGTAGCTTCCTTAGTTTTCTTTCTTTTGTTCCTTTTGCCCTTAGATGTTATGGCTAAGTGAGCACTTTCTGCCTTATGATGCTTCGACCTTTCTCTTCTTGGACATAATGTGAGATAAGTTCATTAAGAGACCATGTCTCTTTTTGAAAGTTATAGCTCACTTTGAATTAACTATACTGTTCCAGAAGAGATATCAAAATCAAATGCACTAATAAGTCTTCAGATAATTCCAACTTAAGTTTTCAATTTTGAAGCAATGTGAGACATTTCCATAATGTACTCTCTTATGTTTCCTTTTCCTACATACCTTATTAAGATAAGCTTTGCCAAAAGTGTACTTGTTTCAACCATTTTCTTTTTGACAAATCTTTTCTCAAGATCCTCAAGGAAACCCCTAGACGTAGTAATCTGATTAGTCATAGTGCCCCGAAAAGCTTCTGGAATGACATTTTTATGATCATCAAGCTCATACGATTCGACCTTTCCCACTTTTCCATCTTCCTCTTTTGATCAGTGGTACTCTCACCAGTAAATGGATCAGGTTGATCGACTAGTAAAGCAAGATCTAAGTCTATGACCGAGAACAATCAAAACATTCTCCTTCCATAACTTGAAATTGGTGCCATTAAGCATAAAAATTGAATTAACACTAGCAGAGATATTTGTAGCAGAGTTAGGAACTGAACAGATACCATAACAAACAAAATCTAACTACTCACATAACAACAATATAATGTGCCAAATTAATTATATACAAATAATGATAATGCCCCATCATAAGATACCTTGCACAATATTAATATTTAGTCTTTGGACATAAATACTAACTTGTAAGTAGTACCTTGGTATAGTGATCAAACATTGGTAATAAGGCATGTCAACAATAAAACTTTCTTTAGATCGATTTATCATTGCCACATATTTACCACCACAAGTGTATATGCAATTTGGGCTAGATATTAACTTTCCTTAGACCAGTCCATATTCACATGAATAACATACACATAAATCTTTTTAACATTCTAAGTTAAATTAATTTTCACAAGAGAGGTTGCTTTGGCAACATATTGCTTCAATTAATTTAATTTTAAATGCTATATATTTCTTTAAAATAACAAAATCTGAAATTAAAATACCAAATTTTACATAAGCTGTATAAAAGCGTCATAGCTCCAATTTCTTAATGATACGACACTGACAATCCGGTCAGCTCAAATCGAGAATTCGGTCAAAATTTTAGAAATCAAACTAGAAATTATAAATTTTGACCCTAAAATTCATTATAATATTAATCTATAACATGCATATTAACAAGTATAAATTTAAAATTTAGGGTTATTTCTAGTTGGAATCTATTGTTAAAAAAAATTGTGACTTTATTAATGAAACTGAAAAAACCGTGACTTTTTAGTTATTGGACAAAGAAGAAGGCTTTGAAGCATTCTGAAAACATCCAAAAAATAACGTATACAATAGTCTTTATTCGATGGGTAAAGCTTTAGTCTTTATCCAATGGGCAAAACTCTTCTTTAAAGATGAAAGCTTAATCAGAAAACAATTTTTTAAATATTGTTATCCAACGGACAAAACCAAAGCTTTATGCATTAAAGCAACAAAAATGTTCTTTACATTAATGAGATTGAATTGAATTCAATTTACACTATTTGAAACAAACCCAGTAATATTAGAATTGAATTCAATTACACTGTTTGGAACACAATAAAAATAAATTCAATTATTTTATATGACATTTTTACCCTTGAATAAAAAAATCTTATTAAATAATAAACATTCACACTTACATAGAGCAAGTTATAAACATTAATTTTATTATAAGTGATATCATAAAAAAAGTTCATTATTAAAATAAAAAAATGATTGCAAATGACATTAGGCTAGATCGAGCTATGAAGATAATAGAAAACTATTATAATTTGGAAGCTTAAAAATGCATAAACGAGTAATAATTCTTTTGCGTTGACAATTACAAGGCACTATAAATTTTTGAAATTTCACTCTAAATTACATAATATCACAACAAGTTTAACATATCTTTCTGTGATAAGAAGACATAAGATCGATTTCTCTTGTGTTAGTTTTTCTTTTTTCTTTTTTTTTCCCCTTCTTGTCATAGTCTCGCTTCCTTGGTGATTGATGCATATAAATCTATAAACCCAATTCTCTCAAGTTCTACATCACAATATTCTACCTTCCTACTTTAACATATTTCTCCCTCAAGATCCCAAATGGAATAAGATTCAATTAAAATGTAGCCGAAAATAAACAAACAAAAAATCTAGATATATACAAAAAATTTGAGAAATGTAAAAGAATGTAAATAGGATGGAAAAATGAAAGGAGAAGCTAAATCAAACGATGGATCTAAAATAGAACGATGATCATAGACAAAAAAAAAAGGAAAAGACACACATAAACAAGAAAAAGGAAAATTTTGGATATGGTGGGAGGTGTTGATTAGTGGAGAAGATGTTGTTGTTCCGTTTCTTGGTAGGAGGTGCTGTTTGAGGTGGGAGGGGCTGCTTGAGGTGAAGAGATATATGGTAGGGTTAGATGTATTATTGGAAAGATATTTTAACTTTCAAAAGAAAAATTGAAGTCGCAGTTCGTAATTCAATTCTGATGCTTTTTTAGGTTAATTCAATTTATAAAGGATGATGGAGTTCAATTCATTTTAAAAAAATTGAAGTTCCAGTTCGTAATTCAATTCCGATGCTTTTTCAGGTGAATTCAATTTATGAAGGATGATGAGGTTCAATTCATGTATAAATTGAACCCATCCCTTTTTCTGTTTCCAAACACTTGAATTGAATTCAATGCTGCAATTGAATTCAATTCATACCATTCCAAGCACTCTGTTACTTTGCAAATCAAAAAGTTAAAAAAGGATACATCTATGAAAAATAAGATCTAAAACCATGAGACCACCGAAACATAATTTTATATGCCAATAACTAGATCTAAAGAAAAGAAAGGAAAGAAACTCCAATATGAAAGACAAAAAAAAAAAAATCATTCTTGAAGACCTAATTATGAACAAAGTTCTAATACTACTTGTTGAGTTTTAATCCCTTTAAAAACAAAATCCGATCATATCAAATCATCAAGAAGAAAATAAAAGCAGGAGCATACTTGAATTTATTGTAAAATTTGCACTGGAGTCTTGCGATTTTATCTTCCAAATTAGAGCGTAGTCTTTTTTCTGAAGTTTTTCCCAACTCTTTGTTTTCTCTTTGAAGATAGGATGTTAAAAAAAAATTAAGTATACGTTTAATTTGGAGATCATAATCACTTATATTAGGGTAAAACTCTAATCTAAGTTCTCTAATTTCTAGTTTGGTCTATCATAAAATTAGAAATTATAAACCTAGTTTCTACACATATAAAGCCCACACTTAAAATAGATATATGAAGTCCAAAATACCATAAACATATTAGACTACTTTAATCAATTATGCACAACTTTATATGATAGCTTTTATATATAATTATACATATATAAGTCTTACATATTTGATTAAAAATCCTTACACCTTGTGGACAAGGTTCTTTAGGGGGAGGAAAATGATAGGAGCTCAGATAATTACGAAGGAAGAAGACGAAGTAAACGCAATTATTGTTGACGTAGCCTTGTGACAATAATACAGAGGAGACCTGAAACGTTATGTATAAAATATCAATAAATGATTAAGAAGAATCAACGGCTAAACTTGTCGTTACCATTGGAAGTCGGGAAGAAACGGAGTTAACGAATTCATCAACCGCTTTTCTCTCTCAAACGCTCCCTCATTTCTGTTTCTTAATTCTCGTATTCTGCTATGAATCACTATTCTTAAACCCTAATTCTTGATTTTTACTGCTTAACCGATTACTTCTATCGATCAATAGTACACGTTTCTTAATCTATGTATTCCCCTTCTGTTTTTGTCCTCGGTTTTAAAAATAGCAAGATTTAGAATGATTCTGTTATCCTTTCGTCTGTTCAAATCTTCATTTTACAGCGGATGCAGTGCATCCACCATTCCTAAATTCCAATTTTGGAGTCGACAGGGAATGGGATACCCAATTTTCGTAAAGGATGTAACTTCCAGTGACTCCAAATGAATCATTTCCTCCGATTTATTAGCCAATGTGCAATAATTGATAATCTAGACCAAATGATATAGCTGGAGCTTTTAATTGGAAACTTTTGATCAAATAATTCGAAAGTGGAAGCAAGATTTAAATCCCCGGCACTCACGATTCTCTTGTCTTATTCCTCTATCAAATTTCTAGTGCTTATGATAAATTCACTTTTTGGTTGTAGTCATTATAAATCATATATGATTTTGCACACAACACAGGTCCTCTAGGATGCTCGGCCCACAATGTTGCCAAATTTGGAACTGATGCATCAAAACTAGACCAGCTGGGATGTGTTAGTGGGCACAACCAAGCTGCCAAACCTCTCAATCTGTAGGGTCATGGTCTCTGAAAATCCCTGCAAAGCCAATATGCTGATTCAATAAATTCAAACCCGATTGGCAATTCCTTTTGATATGGTTAGTATGGCCTGCTAATCTGTCATAAGGGGATAGTTTACTGATGAAAGTCAAAGTTTGAGAAAGAACCAGTGCATGCAATGACAGTACTTACTGCTGAATATGTAAACTGGGATGGAATCTGGGATCAGGCTGCCAATCGCAATTACTCACCGGAAAGCTTACTGATTCCGCCTTTTTCAGACAACATGCCCTTGCTTCTCCATCTCAAGTTCAGTGCATCGTGATTACATCATTTTGGCTTTTTGCATTAATGCAAGTCCTACAGCTTATTTACCATTATTTGTAACTGAAATGAACTTAATTCCATCCATAGTTCAGTAATCAAACAAATAATAGACAACTAAACTATTCCCCACATTTGAAGTTCATATGATCTTATACCTAAATGGCTGTGGAACTAACAGGAAATTATTACCAAAATTAAGTGACCGGAAATTGGTTATTCAGAAACTGCAAGTTGGGAATCTTTTAACTATTTGACTTGAGACAAAGTTATAATAAATAAAATCAGCATTAGTTGCATTACCATTACAAACTTGAACCAAAAATCTGTACTCATCCACTGATTTCAATTTTTCTAAACAATTTTATCTTACCATATTTATCTTAAATTGAAGCATAGGGTCAGAGACAAGTGGAAGAAGGCAACTATAGCTATTTCTTGGAAACATAAGCATAGTACTGTGCCATGGGAACCACAAAAGCAATCACCAGCAGACCTCCAACCACTAGAGTGAATTGTCCCCTCTTCTCTTCCGTCTCTTCCCTGGTCTTGAAGTTTGATTCTCGTTTGTTGTCCTTAGTCTTCGGCCCTCCAGGATCTGGAAGTCCATCAATTGCAGACACTAACCTTTTGGCAGTACTAAAAATGGCTTCATTGTACTTTTCTTCTGTAGCCAAGACTGCCAAAGAAAGCACAAATAGCTGACTCAATATGACTTCCATGACCTAATCAACAAACAGCACGTTTCACTTTCTATAGATCTTCTGCGTATATTTTCTCATTTAAGATCAATGAGACTTTAATAATACAACATAGGCAGCATAAATCGACACAATCAACCTGTGAATTCTCATCTTTGAGTTTAATGACATGTTAGTAGTATGAAAATTGCTTCATGAACAACTAAAATGATATGGACAAAAAGCTCATATTCATGTGATTTTTGTTTGCAAGGAATCAAACTTTTCTCTCTAACATAGAAATGAAAAAGATTACAGACACCAAAACTATGTATTGTTCACTGCCTCCCAGAGATCCTCAGGTAGAGTATTTCTTTCCGTTTATTACAATAGTCAACTATATCTGGAATAAGGGATCATACCAAAATTTGAGGGATATTTACTGCGTAATGCTGAAGACACAATAGATATAAGTCTAGTTTCTTGTGAGTTTGCAAAAATCTGCGTTAGTTTCTTCCAAGTGTAGCATACAAGTAGTATAAACCTAGACACGACTTCTGACTGGTATCTTTCAGAATGAATTGAACAACAATAAAAGCTAAGACTCTGGGGTCCTATCATGACATTACGTTTCTTCAAATTTATGTCTGAAGGCCCTCTAGGGATTAGGAGTAGACTAAGTTCATCAGAATTGATATGAGAAGGATTTTCAGAAATTTGACCATTTGTAACTGTTTCATCATAATTAACCTCTCTATATTGCCGAAAAGTTCAGAAATCCAAGAACATGAGGAATGTAATGAAGGAGCTAACAGACGATGGAACAATTTACCCCAGATCAAAGGTTTCCTTGAACTTAATGCATCTAAATGATGTCCTGCTGTTACCTTTTCCTAGATACTTCCTGGTTATGCCTTCAATAGTTTAAAATTGGGCACCTACTGAGACATTCTTCTCGTGAACCTCTTTTTAGAGATAACTCTTCATAATAAGAACTTAATAACTGATCAAAGTATCCAAAGTAAAAGAAAGAGCAGGTGGACCAACTTGAAAATAAAGTAAGAATATAGTTACCAGGAAGGTTCTCTGACACAGTGGCATCCAGGATGTTTTCTCCAACTGCTTGGACAAATGCAGGTCCCCCTGTTACAGCCCCTTCCTTTTGGCTGGTTACAAGCACAACGATTCCCTTGCTGCTTCCCTCCTCAACAGTTGGATACCATTTCTCAAGAACTTGGTCAGCGAACTCAAAAGCATCAGCTTTGCTCTGCGACCAATTCAGTAAATATTCACCATCAACAAAGTGGAAAAACAAACGAGAAACATAGAGCAACAAATTCTTAACTTTCATTAATTTTGTTATAATTCAACTCGGTGGTTTTTTAAGCAATCCACACTTCTTCAAATTAAACTTCAGTTCCTGTATGATAGATAATACATGCATACCACGAAAGAAAAAGGACCCCCTAGTTGCGCATACTGCACTTTTGCTGCTATTTAGAGCTCCTATTTTTGACAAGTTGAAAACATGCATACCTCTGCAATCTCTTCTTAGAATGATAAATAACAATGTCTTCTTACAACAAAGAACGTGACACTGAAAATTCATTCTTGCTACACTAAATTACTAAAAGACTTACAGTTAACTTCCTGACGGTAACGAAATTAATTCTGAAGTTCTTTCTTGATTCCAAATCCGACAATAGCTGTTTTAAGTCCGATCTAGTTACACGACTGAGCACTCCAGCATCATCAAATACATACGACTCC
>JANSVA010000006.1:22740934-22751628 GCA_025504915.1 Erythroxylum reticulatum
CATTTAATTACTAGTCCATTTGTCACACATTTAACTATGCCAAATGTCACTCAATTTAAGGCTTATTCATCCTAATTTTCATGTAACAATTTATCTCGCCACTTAACATTTGTCCTAGTCCAAATGTACATTTAATCCATCAATTTCCCAATCCATAACATTAATTCCAATTTACTAATTGAAGTCCAATCATACCAAAATTCAAGACATATTAATTCATAATTCACATCATGATCACTTAACAATTTTCATACCCAGAATAAGTCAATTGAATGTATATGCTAACTTGTAATGTGCACAAATATCAATTCGTGTATGAATGCTAATGTTGTGCATGTATATGCAATATTTAATCTAGAGTTAAACCCTAAGCATATTTTGAAAAAATGAGATATTACAGTTAATGTTTTGTTGTGTTGAAGATAATTATTTTGGTTCATATTTTGTTTTTAAGTATAAGTTGGAGGAATAATAACCAAAATAATCTAAAAACATATCCTTGGAGTCATTTTATCAATGTTCGATCTTATTTGTCTTAACAGAGCAAGAAGAATATGAATTAGGGTGAAGATGAGATAAAGAATGCAATAAATAAAGTTATTACAACTTATAAGGTTGTGCATGAGACCGTGTAACTCACTATAAGCATGTAGGAGCTCGATAACATTTCAACAACTTCTGCAACCTACAAGATCGTGTGTAGACTTACAAAGCTATTTAAGGAGCTACATAGTCATATAAGTGGTCGTGTATCTCACTGTGAGCATTATAAAAGGGAATTTAAGAGTCCAAATGAGGAATTAAGACATTAGAGACTTGAAAGGAGGTAAATTCCTTACCCTTTAGAGAGAAATAAGGAGCTAAACTTTATCTTTTTAGTTCAAAAGGGATATCGAGGTCGACAAACATGTTTGAGCAATCTAGTGATGTTATTCTTAACTCTTTTTTGGAATTGATTATGTTATTCTATTATTAATGTTTGGGATTTATTTATGAATGATTTAGATATTCGAAACAGATTATTCATATACAAACTCATTGCTAGAATCTAGATTGCAATATTTAGTTATTGTACATCTAATTCACTTGTGGTAAATTGATAGTCGCACATCATTAGGGATAATATAATATAAGTTAAAAGACTCAAGATTATGTGGTTGTTACTTAGATTAACCTTTTTTCCTATTTTGTAATGTGGTTGTTGCACTAAATCTAGAAAGCTTATTCTAGGTTATCTAATGGCTAGACCTAATTAAAGAGCTTATTTTAATCATATACAAGATAAGAAAAAACTGGAATTAATAAAGCTTGTTGTTAATCTATAATTAATAGTTTCAAAGAGAGGTACAAGAATAATTTAACAATTGATTGTTGACATTCATGTGACGAACGAGATTGAGCCATGAACTAAATTTAAAACTTATTGATTAATCCTAGTAATTTTGTACTATTTGATTTGATTTGTTGTTAATAGTTTAGTTTTACTTTATTTTCTTAATCGAATTCTACCAAACTACTCCCTCCAATCCTAGGCACTAGTTTATTCATTAAAAAAAACTAAAAACACATTTTTTGTTGATACAATCCTTACTCACCACAACTACAAATTTTCAGTTATGCAAAGTTAGGTCTTAGTTTTCATTTTTTTATATTAGTTACTGTTTTGTAAATATATTTGTTTATAATTGTATTTTTATAGTTACTTCTTGAGCTTTTTATGTTTGTTAGTATTTATGTACGGTGATAATGGGATATCCTTATCATAACCCGGTATAATTTGATCCCAAAATTCAAAGGACACTACAAAGGTTACATAGGAAAAGCAGAAGATCTATTCCAGGGATAGAATATTTATTCTATTGAATCGAGCATGCCATTAAAGCAAAGTTAGACTTTTTATTATACTAATTTATTCTGAATATTTTTTTTACTATGAATATATTTACATCTTGACCTGCCATGTTCACTTAATTCAGTCCGCGAGTAAACTGGACATCACGTTGGGACCCACCATGGGTACGTGTTAGAGTGCACGGAAACTTGGAATGAGTTCCTTGTAGAGAATCACAGCTCTAACTACCAGTCTTCCCTCCATTGAGGTCCATCAAACATAGACTACCAAACTCCAATATTTTTTCTGCTCTAAGCCTCGAATTTCACTTCTCACCTCCGTGCAATCTCTGAACCCTATATAGTTTTGAATGCCAAGTTTAGGTACCGACATCCAGACATGGCGTCCCATGAAACCGTACCATTTGTCTTGCCACTCCAAGACGATTCATCGTCATCATTTCTTAGTACTGACACTATAATTGCGCTTTGTGTTTTCTTCACTCTCCTCTGTGCATGTATAATCGTAGGTCATCTCCTCGAAGAGAACCGTTGGGCTAATGAATCCATCACTGCACTTCTTTTGGTATGTAAATTGTAATGGAGTCTCTTTCTTCAATCGTGGAATGAGAACATTGAGTTACTGTTTGTTGTGCCTTAATCCTATCGGAATGAATTTCTGTAGGGATTGTGTGCTGGTGCCGTGGTTTTGCTTGTTAGTAAAGGCCACAGTTCGCGAATATTAGTGTTTAACGAGGATTTGTTCTTCCTTTATCTGCTCCCTCCAATCATTTTCAATGCTGGGTATGATCGCTCTTTCCCTACTTCCTCCAGAACTCTTTTTTTCTTCTTCTTTTTTTTTTTTTAAGTACGGCATTCACGAAAACTTTGCCTCCGAGCTTCTCAGATTTTATATTCCTTCTCATTGCAGTGTCTTTTACCATTGATTTGGAGCTTCCTGATGTAAATCCATATAGCAACAGTAGAATAAGTTCGAACATTACCACACGAAAAGATATACTGACCATTTATACCAGAGTTTCAAGAATGAATTCTGATCTCCTTCATAGTGAAACTTCTTTCTGTGTGTTCCACATCTTGTATCTTCGGATATTTTACAGTTCATGCTTCCTATCTCATCGGTTTTTGTCTGTGGTGCCCTTTCCCTTTCTGTAGTTTTAGGTGCTTACTATTGTTAATTGAATCCTTTTTGGCCACGCCACATTAATTTCAGATTTTTGTTCCAGATTTCAGGTCAAGAAAAAGCAATTTTTCAAGAATTTCACCACAATATTGTTGTTTGGCATATTTGGCACAGTGATTTCCTTCTGCCTCATATCACTATGTAAGATCCATGAAAATTTCACCAATAAGCTGCTTCTTTACAGCTCAAAAACCTTCATATATGCAGAAGAGTTTTACTTTTTGTTACTTGTATGATGATCTTCTAGGTGTATATGGACTTTTCAAGCGACTTGGAGTTACAGCCCTGACAATAAAGGATTACCTAGGTGACTTGTTACTACTCTGCAATTCCTTTATTCAAATACATAGCCAAAGAGTTCTCATAGACCTTAGTATAGCTTCCATTACTTGCAGCTATTGGTGCCATATTGTCAGCAACAGACTCAGTTTGTACGTTGCAGGTACTTTAAAACTTAGCACACCTACAAGGTCAAGAATTTTATTTGGTTATTGTATTAATCGTGATTTGTTTCTCATTTCAAAGGTTCTCAATCAAGATGAAACGCCCTTTCTTTACAGTGTAGTATTTGGAGAAGGAGTAGTCAATGATGCTACTTCTATTGTTCTTTTCAATTCTGTCCAATCGATAGATTTCAGCAATGTGGATGCCACAACGGCCTTAAAGTTATTGGGAACCTTTCTTTACCTCCTCTTCACCAGTACTGCTCTAGGTCTAGTAGTAAGTAGACCCACATGTTCTTCCATGTATGTAAAGAATATAGTCAAGTTTTTATCCATCTAAAGATGCATTATATTGTCTCCCTTCCATTTATTGGTATTGTATCTTCCCTGTGGTTCATTTTCCTTCCTATAAGTTTAAGAATCTCTGTTCATGGTTTTGCACACTTCATATATCTCTCTTCACTCTCCCTATATGTATGCATGTATTTATTTATGTGTATGTTTGGTTGAATTGCTGCTTTAACTAACTTGCTATAACAACTGCAGGTGGGCCTTTTAAGTGCATTTATCATAAAAACACTTTATTTTGGAAGGTACAATAGATTGCTCATCTTATTCTCTCTCTGTTTAATGCTGCCTGAAATTAGTTATCCCTATGTTGCTTACATGAAAGCATGAAAATGGTGAACTTGTGATAGATGAAAGGAAAAGAAAATGGAGGGTGAGGATGATCTTTATCTTATGTTCAATGATTAGAGTGGTTAACGGATGTATTATGAATGTTACCTTCTTCCTTCATATGAAGTTTAATGCTTCAAACATTTAAATTAATTACAGAGGAGAGTCTATAAAATTTACCATGCTCGCTGTTAACAAGTTAGGCACTAAGCATAGTAGCACATCAAGAATAAGACTTAAGCATATCCATTTTGTCCATCCTCAAGGAATCAGCTAATAACATATCCATTTTGTCCATCCTCAAGGAATCAGCTAATAAGCTGTAAAATTTAACAAAAGAGAAGGCAGCAGAGAACATATCCATTTTGTCCATCCTCAAGGAATCATCTGATAATGTATAAAATTTAACATAATAGAAGGCAGCATAGAACATATTCATACTTGAGCTAAAGAGTCACTAACTCCAAGAGCTGTTCCCATCTAGAATTAACAAGTCTGAGGAGGTTACTTTAGTCATGAATTGTATATGCTGCAATTGCGCTGATTTAGTTGTTGTTTTGAACAGGCATTCCACGGATCGTGAAGTTGCACTTATGATGCTTATGGCGTATTTATCGTACATGCTCGCAGAGGTAGTACGTTGCCTACATATGTATACACAAAAATACAAATGTATATCAATGTTGAAATAAATAAGCTATGCCAATAGATTTCTCAGCAAAACCATGATTGATTTATCAACTGAGTGGGCAATTGGGATCTCAGGTTGTACTATACTCTTCTCTCTGTTGTTTATAACCACCAGAGTATGGTTTTTGCTGCAACCATTTTATATGGTTCAATTGACAACTGAAATAGGATTATGTGCTGGAGATAAAGAGGCCCTTATACAGAATGCAGAAACATAAAATTTAACTCCCTCTGATAACTAAAACTTTCACTGAAGCATCATGCACACTGAGATGCTATTATCTTACTTCCTGCAGCTTTTAAGTCTCAGCGGAATTTTGACAGTTTTCTTCTGTGGTATTGTAATGTCGCACTACACATGGCACAACGTTACTGAAAGTTCAAGGATAACAACCAAGTGAGTCTCTCAGGATTCTCTTTGTTGCCTACTATTTTTTCTATTGTTCATTGTTTTCCACATTTTCCCCAGGATATGTAGGATTTATAAGATGCAGGAATGCCTAAAATGGAAGACAGGGAAAATGGTCATTTTAGATTGCCTTTATCTTTCTAATTCAGTGAGAAGTGCTGTTGTTCATTAAAGGCTCATTTATTCCACGAAAACCAGAATTTTCTGACTTGGGAATCTTATGATTCACGCTGTCAAAAGAGAACACAGATTCAGAAGTATCATGGTGCATTTAGTATCAAAGTATCGAAGATCATGTTATAGACAGTGGTAAACAGAGAGGCTGAAGCATGAAGTAGAAAGAAAAGCAATTATGCAGTTAGCTAGTTTCTTACAATTTTGTAGGACTGTGAACAAACCTAGTTGACTAAATCTAATCTGATGACTGTTGATTATTTCAGGCACGCTTTTGCAACAATTTCATTTATTGCGGAGACTTTTATATTTCTATATGTTGGCATGGATGCCTTGGACATCGACAAATGGAGAGATAGCAATTCAAGGTAATTTAACACAAGTTGCCAAGCATGTCTCTGGGTAACAAATTTCAACCAAATCCCTGATTTGTTTTTGAAAATATGATTCAGTGCAGGAACTTCAATTGCTGTAAGTTCAACCCTGTTTGCTTTGGTGTTAGTTGGTAGGGCAGCATTTGTGTTCCCCATTGCAAATATCCTAAACTGTGTTCAGAAGAGGGAGAGTACAAAAATTCAATTTAAACAACAGGTGATAAATGAAGGAAATAGTTAATTTTTATATTATCCTACCTACCAACGATTTGGCTAACCATTCAAAAATCTCAGTTTATTATGTGGTGGGCAGGGCTAATGAGAGGGGCAGTTACTATTGCTTTGTCTTATAATCAGGTATGTAATTAACTGTCAACTGGCACACCAGCTAAGATCAAACAGAATATTTGACTAATAGTCACCCTGCAACGACAGTTTTCTAAAACGGAGAAGACAAATTCAGATTCTGCACTAATGATCACCTGTACCATAATTGTTGTTCTCTTCAGTACAATTGTAAGTCCACTGTGGATTGAATCCCTTGTTACATAGTAAAGCATAAACGTGACGGTTTGGTTTTCAAACAGGTTTTTGGATCCATAACAAAACCTCTAATAGAAGCAGTGCTGCTAAGAAATAGAAAACAGATGGATTCAGATGCAACTGATTTTCCAAGTTTGGAAGACATAAGGCAGCTTTTCCTTGAGGATAACGATGGTCCAAGCGAGGATGGAAGCAGTCAACGAGCTAATAAGGCTAGCAGTTTAAGGCTGCTAATAAGTCATCCCACTACAACTGTTCACTACTGGTGGAGAAAATTTGATGACAGATTCATGAGACCAATGTTCGGTGGGCGTGGATTTGTTCCATATATACCTGGTTCACCCACAGTGGAACCAACTTCACCCAGAAGTTAAAAAACATAGGCTCCTAAATTTTTTGTATTGTTTCACTTGTTTCCAATAAAATATCTTCTTCTCTATGGCGTATGCATATAGAATTTCTTAGCTTCTCTTAGGACTTGATAAGAATCTACTTTCTCCTTGTGTAACATATTTATATATATGCTAATTTGCCCTTTTGTTTTGTCCATTTCACAAGTTAACCAAGAAATAATATTCTGTATCTAATAACCTTCAAACAAAACGGGATTGGACTAGGAGCTATTGCACACGAATCAGTTGATTAGGAATATATGTATAACTTGAGTTATCATTGAACATTTGGAATCATTTGGAGGAACTCTCGGATGAACAGTAAAATCCCTCAGAACAGTAACTTTGCAGCAGATATTTTAGTGGGCTCGAAGCTTTCTTGATGTAACTTTCTACGTTAGGAAGTTTCATGGTTACTTTAGAGGGAGGCTCTACCCCCTTAGAAACAATGCTGAACCAATTTCCAACGATACAAGAATTATTAGTTGTAAACAATGCGAGGGATTAGTCCAAGCAAAACGTTGAAAACTTGAGTGGTGTTCAGAAGTTTGTTTCTGCTGAACCTTCCATAGCTAAGCCTAAATACTTTTCTTCCACTTTAATTGATGGTGTAGTTTCTCCCCTAATTGAGCTTCTTCAAGGAGCTAAGATCTGGAATATTACATTAGTTGTTTTTTTTTTTTTTTGAACAAGGGACCAGCTTACCCTTTCATGCAAATTTGGGCTTAAACAAGACAAGGTAGTAAGGGGTTAGAGAGGATTCTACTCAATCATGAAGATACATTTCTTTTCAAGTTTGTGGATGATGATAGCATGTGAAATTTTGGAAGTTGGCCCTTGGCATGTGGGTAGACAACCCATGTTTATCCAGAAATGAGTACTTGGTTTGAAATTTGATAAAAATAGTATTGAATCCATTATATTGTGGATCAATTTCCACAATATTCCTCTCGATTACTGGTCAATGGATGGCTTAAGCTTTTTAGTTAGTGCAGTGTGAAAACCAGTGGCATTCAACTCAACTATTGTTACGCTTAAGAAGGTATGTTATGCTCGAGTTTGTGTCGAGATAAATCACAAGAATCCACTTCCTAAAGTCCTGTCAATTATGAAAATGTTGCAAACGAGCTAGTAAAATCTAAAATTCAGTTATCCTACAATTGGAAACCTCAAATGGGACAACAAATATGGAAGCCAACTGGGAAAAGGTTTACTAAAGGTGACCTAAAGAGTTAATAGGGATAGAAGAAGAATCAATCTCTTAAGAGTAGAATGTTGTTGTAGTGATGGAAATTGAAAATCATGATATTAGTCCAGCTAGTGACAAAGGAAGGGATAGAGGAAGGGCAATTTTTGAAGAGTAGATTGCTGATATAGAGGTGTAGAGTGAAGATCATGATATGACTACTGTTGACAAGGGAAAAGCCAATATAGAGCAAGCAGAAGATGGGCATGAAAAAGAGACTTCCCTCCAAGATTTTCGCAAAGAATTACAATTGTTGAAGGAACAAGTCACCCCTATCTTTAATAGAAGATCAGGGATGAAGAGAAGAAAACCCAAAGGGGGTTTCTGAAATAGTTTGTACAAATACATATGATTTTTTGGAACATTATAGGCCTTAATGAGCCTCTTAAAGGTCAAGTTGTTAAAGATCTTATAATAGAAAGAAAACCACTTTTGCTTTGACTTCTAGAAAAAAGAATAAAAATTTGTAATCTCCACAAGGCTATGAAATTTCTGGGGAAAAGCTGGAAGTATGAATCAAATCATGAATTCCACTATAATGGTAGGATCTTGTTATCCTATAATACTTAGAAATTGTAGATTTGTGTGATTAAAACATCATACCAATGCATTCACCTCAAGTGCAAACTTTTTGAAATAGGAAATGAGATGGAGATTACTATCATATATGCTGCTAACTTCGAAGTTTAGAGAGTAAAGATATGGGAGGAATTTTGCCCCATTCATTCATTTGTGAATATTCTATGGTTAATTGCAGATGATTTGAATTGTGTATTACACCCCTCTGAAGCACACGGTGATAGGATTAATGCTTCAAATCCTCGTAGAGAGTTGGAGCATGTTGTTACTAAAATATAAGTGACTAATCTTAGATTTTCTAGATGTTTCTACACATGGAGTAACGAATAACAAGGAAGATGCTTTATTAGAAAGAAGTTGGACAAAATATTGGTGAATAGCTTATGGATGAGCCAATTCCCCACCTCTTATGCCAACTTTAGAGTCCTTTTATATGCAGATAACTCCGCCATAGAGGTACTAAACCTCACACCTCCAAATGCCTTTAATTCTCCATTCAAATTCTTTAACTTTCTAACTGACAAAGATGGATTTATATGATGTCTGGAATCTCATGACTGGCAGTTGTAAAAGATTTCAACTAATGAGAAAGCTCAATATTCTTAGAAATAAATAGAAGAGCTTCTATAAAACAAATCAGTCAACTTCCAATATGAAGCTGTAAGAAGCTAAAAAAGAGTTGAGAAGAGCTCATGAGGATTGTTATAAACAACCAGACAATGCAACACTCAAAAACACTATAACTATTCTGCTGGAGAAATACAAGGAAGCTCTTCAAGAACATAATTCATTACTTATGTAAAAGACAAGAATTAATCGGATGAGGAAGGGGGATTTTAATACTTAATTATATCACAATTCAGTATTGGCAAGGAGAAGGCTCAACAGGATAACTTGTCTCTTAGATTTTAATAACCATATGGTTACTGATAGAGATTCCATAAGTAGTATGATATTCAACTATTTTGATTCCCTACGTGGTGATACAACAGCACCTGGGTTTAAGGATGACAATTTTTGACCCATGGGCTTAAATTTAGTTGTTTTCAATGAATCAACCTATAGGCCAAGCTCAGGCGCAAACTGACTGGAGACTCAATTATTGTAATCAAAACAACATTGTTTTACTTAAAAGAGTTGGGCTTCGAGTAATCCTAGGCCTCGACAGCACAGACTCGAATTCAATTAAAAATAAATTATTCTATATTTTTAATTTTAAAAATTTTGGTGAAGGCTAGCCCATCATTGTCATCCCTGTGATTGGTCTTTCAAATTTGCAGGAATTGGTATATCTTATTGGTTATCCTTCACATCAAGAGATTTTAATGAGGCTTTGGCAACCTTTTACTATGCAGGATTAAATTAGTCCTTTTCAATTTAAATCCTATGAAAGCACCAGACCTTGATGGCTTCAATGCCTATTTTTTATAGAAAAGTTGGCACATTATAGGTCAGCTTCTTATGGAAATTGTGATGGAGTTTTTGAATTCAGGAAAGTTATTAAGGGAAAATCAATGCTACTCATATGTTCTTGATTCCTAAACTTCCCAATGCAAGTTGTCTCAATGATTTTCGACCAATCTCCTGTTGCAACACCATCTAGATGGTGATTTCAAAGCTTCTTACAAAAAGATTTAAGGAGAATTTAAACCTATTCATACATGAATCTTAAGGAGCATTCGTACTTGGTAGAAATATTTATGATAATATTCTATTGTTGCAAGAATTGATGAGAATTATAGCTTAGGACTAAAGCTTTTGATAGACTTTAATGGAATTTCATACTTATATGTTGGGAATGGTTTAGATTCACTAAAGCTTTTGATAGACTTTAATGGAATTTCATACTTATATGTTGGGAATGGTTTAGATTCCTCAACTTTTTTATTAAAGGATTTATTCCTACATATCAACACCTTCATACATTGTCCTCATCAATGGAACCCTACTAAGCAATTCAAAGGTTGAAATGGCATAAGACAAGGAGATCCTCTTTCTCCTTATCTTTTTGTCATTGCTATGAAAGTAGCAAACAAGATTATTTTCAACAACATATTTGGAAGACTTGAGTCCAAGGTTCATTATAAATGTAGGGAATTGTCTCTTTCAAATATTTGTTTTGCAGATGATGC
>JANSVA010000006.1:22761077-22774733 GCA_025504915.1 Erythroxylum reticulatum
GCCTTTTATAGCTTAGAGAAGATATCTCTTCTCTTCACTCTAAAATCCCTTCTCAGGTAAGAGTTAACAATGTAATTGTGAACAACTCATGACACTTTCAAGGTAGGGATGTTGAAAGACTATATAATTATTTCCTCAGATATATGCCTAATTTTTCTACTTTAAATAAACCTATTGGTCTCTAAGATCTAATGAAGACTATACAAACTCTTCTTGCATTAAAGCTTTTAAGCCCCCTAACCCTTTCATTATATGGTATAATATTGTTTGGAAAAGGGTCCTTAAAAGCAAAAGCTTCTTTTACTACTTGGCTTGCAACTAGGAGAAGATTGAAAACTAAAGACAAGATTGTGGGATCTCGTGACAAGATACGTGAGCTACGTTGCTGTGAGCTTGAAAGTATTGATCATCTTTACTTTAAGTGTGATTACACATCCTCCATTTAGGACAACATCTAACACACTCTTAACCTATAATGTCATAAATCAAATTGGAACAAAATATTGAAATGGGTTGATAACAAATTCAAATTAATGTGGAAGGACAGAGTTTGGTTAAGTCGTAGCTTCAATTGTACAGTCTATATCATCTGGAGAAAAATGAACCAAAGATTGTTTAACAAGATCAATACTAATAAGCATGTCATAATTCACAAGTTACATTGATGGATAAGGGAAACACTAGCAGCACATCACATTCAAGAAAAACTAAGCTCTTTCTCTAGAAGTCAATGAAATCTCTAAATTCTAGTTTCTTTCTAAAAATTTTGTAAAAAGCAAGGTATTTCATTATGTTTGATCTAGCTTTGTAAAGACCATTTGATTCCTTTTATTGCTTTAATAAGTTCTTTTATCTTTTAAAAAAACTTCAATCAAAATACAGAATCCCATATTGTTATTGATAGCTCTAAGTAAGCTTAGGTCTTTGATGTTAACTATGTCATTTTTTTGGGCAAAGATGAAAAATTGTTGCATCTATAAGTAATGAAGCTTGATATCACGTCTATTAAGTTCTAGGCTGAAACAACTGTACGGTTTTGGAATAAGGATTCTGGTTTCTCCTTTATTCCTTCCCTACTTCTTACTCTGTTTGACTTACTTTTTTTGTTATTTAACCCCTGTATATTCTATTATTTCAACCACCATGGCTAATGACCTCAATTTTGAAGAGCATGTTCCTTGCGATAACATTATTGCTATAGTGAGTACAAGCAAAAAGAATAGTCGAACCACTTATTTGTGACCTTAAAAATTTTCTGCCTTTCAAGTAACTCCTATTATTACTTAATACAAAGATGCAATTGATCTTCCAAATTTATTAAAGGCTTGAAATAGTAAATCACATATAATAAAACTGGAGAAATGATAAAAATTTTGGATTTCTGTCATTTGTGTTAATAGGAAGCATGGTCATCTTCACGATATTACTAATGATACTTATCAATGAGACCTTTAAAAGTTTAGAAAATTGGAATATGGGTGATTATTTTGAGAATAAGCAAATTGAAAGAAATTAAGAGCTTTTTATAAGGATCTATAAATTCGAGTCTCCTTGTTATATAAATCATAATAATAATATGAAAAACTTTAGTTCATTATCTTAAAAAGTATTTTTTATTTATTATAGTTAATTATACTACATTCTTATATGATTTGAACCTCTTTTATTTTAGTTCTTGATTTTTAAAATTATTTATTATTTTTTTGAAGTTATTTATTTATATCATTGGTACTTGTAATGTCATTCTTTGTTAGAAAACCTAAAAAAGAATAGAAAAAAGACATAAATTACTTGTTATACAGGACTCTACCAAAATAAATGTTATGTCACGTAACACGATAAATGGTATTAGGGTTTAAACGGTTAACGATATTAGGATTTAAACAGTAAATGGTATTAGGGTTCTAAAAGGTAAAAAATAATAACATGGAAAATATCCAAACCATTGGAAGTTCAATGGAATTTACACAATATATTATTTAGCTACTGAAAAAGTATCTAACTGAGATCACCTTGCCTTTAAAAAAGTCATCATAAGTATGAATATTACTTTTAGGAAACAAAATCACTTTTTCTTCCTAACCAATCACCTCTTCAAATATAAAAAATTATCTCCACAAATATTAAATATATGTGGGTCTAAATTATAAATTACTTAATATAAGAGATAACGAATTAAAAATACCAAACATATCAAATATTTATATACAAAAGTGTCTCTAAATTATAAATTACTTAATATAAGGGATGACAAATTAAAAATACCAAAAAGTTTTAGATTTATTTATTTTATATCCAAAGTTTTTAAATTTTTTTTAAATATTTAGATTTTTAAAAATTAGAAAACTTAATTTGAAACATTGTCTCCATTTACATTTTAATAATATGGTTAATAACATGTGAAGACTGACATTTAGAGTGGTTATATTGTTCTTTATCATTGTGAATATAGTTTTTAAACCTTATATAATAAATACTTTGTTAACTATATATTTAAAGTGTGGTCACTTGATGCAAAGAAGATGCTATGTAACCTATCCAAATGTTAATTTTTAGGTGCTTTAGCAGAAAAATTAATAAAATATTAACATAGAAAATATTTTGAATTGAGTTTTCCAATTTTAAAATTTTAAAAGATGAATTGAAAACTTTAAAATTTAAACATTAAAGTACAAAAATATGACCACTTTATAATTCATTATCCTTTGATATAATGAAAAAAAGGAGAATAAAAGTCAATTGTGATTAGAATGTTGGAAGAATATACAATTTGAGACATATCATAATATGCTTACTAAAAAAAGGGACATAAGGTCCTTAACAACATTTTATTTTGCCAAGCACCATTGCTAGGCTTAGCTATAACAAATCAAGCTCTAAACTACTACATTTACTATATTTTGAATCCTTATTCTCTTGATAGTGATCTTTAACATTTCATTGCAATTAAAAAGGAGTTAGACCATGCATTTGACATCTTTTCTTTAAGTTTGCATCATATAAGTCTTTGTCGCTTTCTTATAAAATTTTTTTCTATTCTTTTATTATTTCATAAGGATAGAAGTAATCAATATAAAAATCATAGTGACAGAAGTATGGTTAAGGAGATATAAGTTTTAGGATAAAATAAAGTTTGAGAACTTATAAAGTTTACATTAGCTAAGAAGATAATAGAATATAAATGACCGCTGAAAAGTATAGATAATGTCTTAATTGAGAAATTTACAAATCTAACTAATAATAAAGGTATTACTTAACTATATAATAAAAATAAATTGCACTAGAGGTAAAGATAAACTATACTAGAATTATATCATTATATCTTAACAGTCTCACTTGGGATTTATAATAATTTAAAGTAAAAAAAAGAACATCTTCCATTGTGATGACCTAAAAGAAGTTTAAATGAAAATTAAACAACATTTTCTTCTAAAAATAACCATCTAATTTTTCAAATGTAATTACACATTCCTTCTATGGAATTTTCTTATAAGCACGTTTAATGTGCATTGGACTAACTCCTAAAGGTAAACTTTAGCTTAGATTATGTCCTTTTTTAAGCAATATCAAGGCAATGTATCATTGCTTAAACTTACACTTAGTTATTATATATATAGTATTTGGTCATAAAGGAACAACATAATCTTCAAATAATAAGAGAGGAATGTCCATACTCTTCTAAGGTGGATGATCAATTAATTAATGGAAGCTTACCTAACGAAATGCATCAATTTCTTATTAACCAATGTTAGAGTATCTAAACTAGAATTGCTACAAGAAAAAAAAATTAGAGGCCCATAAACACAAACCACCACCTTCCTATGACTAAGAGTTGAAGAACAATCTCGACTCAAGCTAAACTCTTGAGAAATTACTAAAATCAATTAGCTTTGTGATTTATAACCTTTGAAATACTAGAAGTTTCTTAATGCTGCTATAAATGATATCACGTGGTTCTTTCATTAAGTCTTATAGGTACCATTCTACTTATATCTATAACTAACTTTTAATGTTATTCCTAATTGTTCTTCTTTTAATTTTGAGTAATAAATTTTTTTACAAGTTACCAAAAAATAAAAATACAAAGGAAGGTTTATCCTAGAAAGAATATATATATATGGCTTCAATTGGTTACTTAAAACTTGGTTTAACATGTTTGATGAAGTCACAATAGCTTTTAATTATTTTTAAATATTATAAATCACATATAAGTCACTAGCTATCAAAATAATATGATCACATATTTTGATCAGGTTGCAGAATTTAACATAGAATTAGTCTAATTAAACCTCTAAGAATTAGCTAAATAAACACTACAATACTTCACTATATTTCTATAAACAAGTTGCTCCCTAATTATTAACACCATTAACTTATCTACTTTTTCCCCTCACTTAGATTTAGACATATCATAATTATATTACATCCATTGCAATATATCTTGAAAACTTATCCTTAATAGTCTCCATAAAGCTTTAAAAAAGTTACATTAAAAAAAACATGGGACCTAATTTCTTCTTCCTCTCTACAAAGCACATATACCCCATCTTTATATAAGTAAACCAATTTATCTATTGTGCTCTACCCATTTAATTTTGTTAGCTAAAGTAACAATGAAGTTCCAAGCATAAGATCCTTATTCCATACAAGATTATGTCACTTTACATCCTAACCCCTCTGAATTAACCATTGTATGCAAAGTATGTTATTAATCTTGCTAGGAGAATGGTTTAACCTAGAATTGCTATCTTGCATTCTAGGATTTGGTAGATAGTTTGGAGTTAAGTATTCAAGCTATCTTGGAAATCCATACCATTGCCCATCTTTAATGAGAGGGCTGACTTTTTCCATAATAAGAAATTTATTCAAAGTTTAAACAGCCTCTAGGATTCTAATTAAAGAATCGTACCCTGTCTAATTATCAAACAAAAGGAATGCCTGACTTTCATTACCAATTCTGCATGAAATACCAGTCTCCAAGATGTTCCTTTACTTTAAAGTTGAGTCATTAGTGAGAGGATTTAGGAAGATGCACTATATGTTATTACCATTGAGAATATAACTATGCAATTATTTAATCTATAAAGATTCCTTGTCCTGTATTACATTTTGAATTCTTTTCAACATCAACACTTTTTATATATTTTTTACTGTAATTATTCTCAGTCCATTTTCATTTTTAGGCTTAACATCATTGGTCTATTTAACTTTTGCATAACCTTTAACTAAAGTGTTTTTTTTCTAAAGCATTTCCCTCGTTAACTTCTCCACTAATTTAATGGCACCATCGGAGAGGAACATGTGTGAACTCTAGCAAATATGCAAGGAATAAAGTATTGATTTAATCAGTTGCAATTAAAGTTCCTTATTTATCCAAGAACCAAGCCTTCTCTGAATCTTTTCTCATAAATGATATCATTCATTAAATTCTCATTGTAATAATAGACAACCCTTAGTATAGGAGAGGAGGATGTTTCTTTCTCATTCGTACGATTTTAGCAACTCTAGCTGCCATATACTTTACACTAGCAATAAAAATAAAGTGGCATTTATTGAGGTTTACAACTAAACCAAACATATCCTTAAACTGGTTCAAGGTAGACATCAAAGTTATCAACCGGTTCAAGGTAGACATCAAAGTTATCATGTATCTTGGATAAGCTTTACAAAGCAACAAAAGATTATCTACAAAATATAAGCTCATTAGTGAGGCCCTTTTACACTTACTGCGATACTTGAAGATCTTTTCATTTGCATCATTATGTCTCAATAGAAGAGTAAATGCCTCCATAATATGAAGAGATAGAGGGAGATAGGGTCTCCCTATCGAAGGTTTCTAACACCCTTAAATAGACTAGAAGGAATCCCTTTCATAAGTATAGAGAAAGATGTAGTAGTTATGCATGCCTCAATCCATCTAATAAAGATGCTAAGGAAGCCTATAACCTCAAATTGCTATAAAACAAAGTTCTGTTCAAAGTAAAGTTTGTATTCTGAGCTTATATTTAGGTTGATTCCACTTAGAATATCTACTATTTTAAGTCTATTATTGAGGAATATCCATATGATGAATAAAAACATAGGAAGGTTTTGCTCGAACAATAATAGTCTGCAAATATATGTACTTTATGTATTGAACCTTGAAATATGTTTAGGCAAGTTTTTTGTAAATAATATTCATGGATGTGTTAACCATACTGCTAAATCCATTTTATCTGGAATAGTTAGGTAAGATTTGAAAATGATTAAGCAACCTATCAAGTTTTAGGACTATGCTTACCTATTAATTAATTCTTTGATTTTGGATTGATCTATCAGAATATGCCTCTAATTGGATACTTTAGGTATCCTAGGAAGAAGACCTACCTCACATTAATAATCATATTAGAAAAAAGTTACAATTCCATTCCTAATCTTGTATTTGATCCTATTGTTTATCTATCCCTCATATTTAAAAGTTGATACATTGTTCATGAGAGATTGAATTTTTTTTTATTTACCATAAACTTTCTCCTTTCAAGATGTAAGAGTGGTTCCATTTAACCCAAAGTGCCTTTTTATCTACTAATATCCTGCAAATACTTTTAGTTATTGGTACTTTATTCATTACCTAGATGGGAATAGTACCTACCCCTTCTTTATCTTTTGGTAATTAGGTTTCATAACACTTTACTTTTTCCTTTAAATGGTTAGAAATTGTTCAAGTCCATAAGAAGTTCCTTATGATCCTTTCAACATCTTATATTAGCTTCTTAGGGAGAGAGAAATGTGAGCTCGAATGAAAATGAATGCTATTGAGTATTAAATTAATAAGTTATAATCGACATGCAAGTGATAGAACCCTATTATTCCAATTACTGACTCCTTTGAGGATAATGTTAAAAAGGCCTTATAGTATATGTAAGTTCATCTCTTGATGGAGACAGGATTTCCTAATTATTTAAATGAAGGCTCTTTGTAGTTATCCTTAAGCTATAGTAGAACCATTATACTAGTTGAGCAACCTTAATATATACAAAAAATTTACTTTTTTTATAGATACACCTGAGAGTCTATTAAATACTTACAAAGAGTTTATCACAATGTTTACATAGTTGGCTTTAACTCTAAAGACAAATAGCAGGTCATTTGTAAAGGATAAGTTGAAAATATTTAGCCCTTTGCATTTCTTATGGCAAACAAACTTTCTT
Source organism: Erythroxylum reticulatum (assembly GCA_025504915.1). Classification (NCBI taxonomy): domain Eukaryota; kingdom Viridiplantae; phylum Streptophyta; class Magnoliopsida; order Malpighiales; family Erythroxylaceae; genus Erythroxylum; species Erythroxylum reticulatum. Next base: position 22,768,268 of record JANSVA010000006.1, read on the forward strand.
TTAATGCTAATGTTGTGCTAACTCTTTTGCTTCCTTAATTAGATTTTAGATTCTATATTAATGAGGATGTTTTAGGTGGTAATTATAATGCATTGCTTAATCCATCCTATAAACTTCTTAAGGAAATTAAAAAATTTAATAGAATGAAGGACGAAGTCCTAACTGATGTAGTCATAGGTATTCAAAAATCAATCTTCATTATAAAAAGTTTTACGGTAATACCTTATGATATCTTTTAAGTAAATCACGAGCCAAAAGAATACTGTTCCCTATTTTCCTTCCTTGGATGAAAGATCTTTGATATATATATTGATTATTTTGATCATATAATCTTTAATCCTTGAAATTATCAACTTAGAGATCAACTTATTAATGGTGTTGCAACATAAAATAGGTATAAATTCATTCAGAGAGGAAGGATTAAGAGTCTTTGAAACTAAGAAAATATGAAATTTATTTGAGCTCTTTCAATATTTTGCTATCATAAAAGATCTCTAAATTTATAATTGAGACATATGTTTAACCATTTCCTATGATTTTTAAAAGAAGTAAAGGTTGAATCTATTTGTACTAGAGACCTCGTTAGGATTCAAAGAGAAGAAGGGCCTTTTAATGTCAACTATAATAAATGGCTTCAAAAGAAATTTTATTTGTCGTCCTATAATTTATTAATATTGTATGACTTAAGAACTTATGTAGAAGATATGTGTTAGTTGAGAACGATAAAGAGTTTTACAAATATGTATGTACTAATTTTCTTTTCTTATGTTGCCTCAAGACTTTATCTTTTTTATGATTTGCCAAGTAGATAATCTCGTTTGTATCCCCCCTAGAATGGATGGGAACTATGAAATCATTTATGTGTTTCCATCTCCTTTTTAAAGCCATTGAATCTTTGACTTCTATTTTATTAATAAGTTATATGCTTCTAAGCCATTGGATGTGATCCTTTAAATCATGTTATTGTTCTACTATCTTAGTTACATTGACTAATCCTAATTCAACTTATTTTTCATTTTGTTAAGGATAGTTTTGGTGCTTTGAATAGTAGAATGAGTGTTGTTAATATGGCTATAATTTAGTTTTTTAAGTTTCTCCTTCATTGCTTAAAGCCTTCTCATACATTTGTTAGCTTTGAAGTCTTGAATTTGTTTTTCTGTTCATTTTTCCATAGCTTCTTGAAATCCCTAAAACTTGTTCATGTAATTATTAAATACGAATTGGGATCTTGCCTTAGCCATATCATTCAAATTAAGAATTTTAATAAGGGTATGATATAAAGCAAGGTTGTCAAAAAAAAAGTGACTATGATATTTGGGAAGTTAACCATCTATTGTTGATTTACCCATGCCCCATCTAACTTTATCCTTATTAACCATTTCCCACTTTGTCTATTGCTTTGGGTGAAGAAAGTCTTATATCAAGTCACCTATATAAATCTAATTGTTGCATTTCATAAAATTTCTCCTTTAAAATCAATCAAGTGAAATTTGTTGTTAAATTCCTTTAGAATCATAAAGTGGGATTTCAAATTATTATTGATGTTCTTTTTGTCTCTCCAAAGAGATAATCTTTGAAAATCAAGGTTCATTGCATAAACAAGAGTGAAATAAGTGGTGTAAGTATTGGGTAAGAAATAAATAGTTATATGGATAAGCTGATTTATTAAAGACATTAGGAATATTTCACTTTATTCTGGTTATAACCTACTATAATTCTAATGCAAGTGGTTAAAGAATCATTTCTTTCTTAAAGAAAAAAAAATCTTTTCTTGCAAGTTTCAACTTCCAATTTTATCCCTGAGAAACTTATAAGATCAAGTTTATTTAAAAGCAAGAAGTCATAAATTACCTACTATTTTTCTAGGGCAATTAAACCCATTAATATTCCAAGATATAATTGACATCGAGGGAGGGAGAAACTCCATCTTTTTTTTTTTTACTTTCCTTTGAAACTTCCTTGTAGTCATATGAATAAGTTCCTCATTTTTAGAAATCGAAGTAGACTTAGTCATATAACCCTTGCTTGAGGAGTTGTTAACTTTTTATGATTCTGGTATCTTTGCTTTCCCCTCCTCCTTACTATTTGTTTAAGAGATGGTGTCTTGAGTTTCCTTTATCTTAGAATCGTGATCCATTAAAAAATCCTTCAACTTATTCCAATGGTTGTTTTCATAGTTTATAGTCTACCCCTTTCGCTTAGTCTATTGAGAAGTGGAAGGTTATTCCTCTTCTATCTTCTCTTCCTTTTTTTCCCCCTGTTGAGGGTATATAGTAATTCTCTCTTTAAGCTTAGCATTCTCTACAACATTTACTTGAAGTAATAGTTGACCTTTTAGGTTAACAGGTAGATCATGGGTTATTTCTTGCATTTGTGCCTCAATTCTTGTAGAGTTATATACATTTATAAGAGTTTCTTTCTCTATAATTCCCATTAGGTTGTTATAGTCTCCTTTTTAAAGATTTATCCAATTGTTTGCCAATACTTCTTTTGATGTGCTAGACTTAGTTTCCATAAGTAACTAACATCCACTCCTGATTATGTCCACTTGTGATCCTTATTTAGTTCAATAATTGGTATAATATAAAGCAGTTTATGATCTATTTTAACCTTAACATAACATTATATATTTCATTGCTTCATCTAAATATAAGGTTTTCCCAATATAATTAGCTAAATAACTTTATCATATAATAGACTAGTATTTTATTAGAATATGATGGAAGTTTATCCATATAGGTACATTCTTCATTTTCATTCTTTCCATTTCCAGATCTAATATACACTTTTGCTAAAAAAATAACTTTTTTAAAATGTATTATAACTCTTACTCAATGTTTTTCTTCATACTTACTTTAAAAGATAATTTAAAGATAATCTTGTTAATTAAAACCTTTTTGAGACCTTCCTTTTTCCAATGATGTTGAGTCTACTGGTTTATTGTTAAAAAAGTTGGACTTTTGTTAATGAAAAGACTAATTATAATGGAAATTGAAAAACTCTCATGTGATGTATATTTAATTCAATTCCTACAATCTATAGACTATCTAAGACAAATACCTATTGTTCTATAGTATACAGCCTAGAGTTCCAAGTGTAGATCCTATAAGGACTACTAGTAATGAGTCTTTTCCTATTATCTAATCAATAATTAAGGTGATTACGATAATTCAAATTTAAAATAAAATAAAAATTGAAAACAAATCAACATGATTAAAGAAACTAAGATAGCCAAAGAATGAAAAATCAACCAATGAATTAATAGCACTTGGACTTTGAATCCCTATTGGGATTTCTCATGCAATAATGATTTCATTAACCAATTTATTCTAAAATTCATTGGACTATGGAAATTACTAAATTATATTAATATCTTTCGTAAGACTATTAACACCTAATTCTAGGTTGATTAATTGAAATATTTTTCTAATTAAAACCCCTAGGATTGTATTATTTTATTTATGAATTTCATAATTATGTTCAACCCTGAGAATTTATGTCAATCGATCTCTACATGCAACTCCTTTCAATTATGTTAGATCTATTCACACATTAGATTTCTTAATCTTAATTGCATGAAATTATACATGAAATAATATGTCATCAATATTAATTCAATGATAATAAAGAACACATAATTGAATTATAATAAAACTAAAGAATAAATTGAATTAAATTAAAATCACTACAAGGTCTACCTTGAGTTTCATCTGATCTAGATTCCAAAAGTTGTTTAGCTCTTAATAATAGAAACAATAACTAAAGCAAAAGCTTGAAATCTTAGTAAACATGGTTTGAATCCTTGAAATCTCTAAAAACTTTACCCTAGATTGATGGAAATCCAATCTAAAGGGGTTTTTGGTTAGTTCTTCTTTTCTTTTTTTATTATAAGATTTCTTTTTCATTTATTTTCTACCTCTTCTTCATTTATAGCTCAATATTATCCATTTAAATTCAAATTTTGGATATAAAGAGATACACAGGCATTAACATAACATGCTTATGTTTATGCACATGCTAGCTCGAAAAACTCTTATAATTAAAATTAAGTTACACGATCATCAACATGGGCTTGTAATAATTAGTTGATTTTATTTTGATTTAATGATAATTAGTTGATTGTGTTATTTAAATGAATGTTGTGATTTAATTACATTCTTGTAATAATTCGGTAATAAACTGAGAGAGTGAACTGAATGAAAAATGATTAAATCATATTAATAAGAGTTAGGCAATTTAATAGAAACCATAATAAATCATATTAGTAATTGTGCAGAGAGAGATCATGTGTGATGTTCCAATAGTTTATTAGAGTGCTTCAGATCTAATTAGGTTTTAAATAATTTGTGAATTGAGAGATTGCAAATTTCATAATTTGATTAGGGTTCATAATTTAGGGTTTAATGGTTATAACCCGAGAGAGAGTAATTAGCCCTAGGATAATTTAAAACTGACACTCCATTCACTCAATCGATTAGGTTAGCATTAATGATAAATAAAATCCCCTTTCTCATAAATTGGTAAATCCCCTAGGTTGATTTCTATTGTGATTGCATATTGCTTAATTGTTGATTCGTTTGTGTTTAATTTTGGACTTAAGTGATTGAATTCAATTCTAATGATTACTTTCTAGGCATTGTTTATTTTGAGTTTTAAATTTATTGTTAGCCTTAGATTTTAGGATTAGATTAGTCCCTTTCCTCATGGGATTGACACCTCTTATGCTACAACCATAACTCATGCGCTTGTAGTATTTGAGTTATAAATTTTAAAGCTCGAATGACATTATTAAGTTTTTGGCGTTGTTTTCAGGGAGGCATAGATTAGTTTAATTTTGTATTCTAAGGCTTTTTCACTATCTTTTGTAGAAGAGAGAGAGAGAGAGAGAGAAGTTGGGCATAAAGTAGACGACACATCAACTTGGATATCACTAGACAATAATGGGGATTCTCAAGAGTTGAATGCCAAAAAGAGAAAGAAATAACAATCATGGAGGATATATATTATAGGGAGTAAAGGACTCTTGCGGATTTCAATGATCCCCAATTTAGTTGGGAAAATCATCATCCTTATTTGAACATGTACACTTCGGGGTGGCATAACTACCTAGATTTCTATTGGTCTAACAATGAGAGGATTCCTATCGAACATCAAGACCTATTAGGATTTCAATAAGACGAATCCAGTTCATGGGATTCCAAGTTGGACAAAATCATGGATAAGCTCACGGATATGGAAGAGACCCAAAAGAGATTGGAAGAGAAGTTTGAGCAAGTAGTAGAATATGATGCATCTTATATTCACATCCTAGAGGTTTTAATGGGCCAGCTTTCTAAGGAATTTTGTAAGCAAAGTGTGGAAAAATGTTTGTGCAGTATGAAAGTAAATTCAATAGAGCCGTGTTAGCCTATCACACTTAGTAATGGGGTAAGGATAGAAGAAACAGTGAGAAATCAAGCTGAACTCCACCTTATGGAAGACTATGAAATCAAAAAAGAGGATGAAGAAAAGGATCAAAACCCCCCATATGATCCTCCAAATCTTGGTATACCATGCTTGAACATAATAAAAAAAAACTTTAGTAGATGTCTATAAAGAGAACATTATCCTTCGGATTAGTAATGACCAAGTGACATTAAACATGAATGATGTATTAAAGAATCCGAAGGAGGGTGAATCATTAAGGCAAATTGATGTGCTCGAATTTTTAAAAGAGCAAAAGGAAGAAGAACAGATGACAACGAAAATCAATTTGAAGAAGCTATAAAAGTTTTTATTTGTGAAGCAAAAGAAGAAAAAGAAAAGGGAGTGACTAAGGAAGAACAAGAGCAGATCACCCTTTTATGAAACAAACTGCCAGACTTAATAAAAGATTCAGGGAGTTTCGTTATTCCCTATTTTATTAGCAGTTTGTTAGTGAAAAGGACATTACTAAAATTAATTGATTTTCTCAACTTTATTAATATTGTCCTTCTGATCATTTTGTAATTTGTAGCATACTCACAGGCTACAAACTTGATATTGAACAAGAGGGGTGGAAGCAAGCCACTCATAATTGATCTGGGTTGAGCTTCCAAGGATGCAAGGTCAAGTTAATGACCCTAAATTAACACGTTTAGTAGTTAGATTTAAATTATTGTATATTTAGGTTTGTTTTAAATTCTAAAATAAGTTTTGAATGATTTGGATTGCTAATTCTCTTAGTCTCTTAAATCACTTATAAGATAGGGAATGTTCTTGATGTTAAGCAAATTTGGTCTCAACACTATCGTCGTCACCACCTTCATCACCATAAATGGTTTCATATTCTAACCCTTCTCTTTTAATTTTTTTAGGATTTTCTTCTTATGTTTTCGTATATTTTGTTTTATTTCCCCTTGGTGTATTTGTTGTAACACCCCATTACCCTAGGGTATGCACCGGGACGCCCGTAGGTCATTCCGATACATAGCCTAAGATAAGGGAG
>JANSVA010000006.1:22823114-22836373 GCA_025504915.1 Erythroxylum reticulatum
CTTTGGTGTGGCCACTTTGTTTACAATGTTCACACCACTTCTTTCCATGAATATCCCAGCATGTATCTTTGGTGTGGTCACTTTGTTTACAATGCTCACGCTACTTATGATTTTTCTTACTTGATTCACCACGTGATAATAGGGCAGAAGCTTCATTTGAAGATACTAGAGTTTCATTTAGTTTATCGGACACAATGTTAACTAAATCTCCCTCACCAGAGGTCATTGATGACTGACCTCTAGTCGGGATTGTCGTGGAGGATCCTTCAATATTGGAAGTCATTTCTTGACTTTCTGGGGTTGTTTCCTCAGTTTCACTATCACGTGACTCTGATATCATGTGAATCAGAGCTTATTTGCTCTATATCTCTTTTATTAGAAACTGCAGTATATATATACATGAATAGGTTTACAAAATAGGATAGAAAAATTTGTACAAATATGGAAATATAATCCTAGGATACTATATATCTACAGGATACTGCTATCTAATTTAAAAAATCTGATTATGATCAGATCATAATATTATGACATATACATATCTTTGAGCACATTAAGTTAATGTTTTCTATTCAGCTTGTATATTACCTGGATGTTTTGCAATCCGTTGAGATGTTGATATTGAAAATTCTCCTTTGATTGTGTTGTAGTGGTTATTGCTACTACTTTTTGATATGTCCGCAGAAAAGAAAAATGATCTCTAGGCAATTAAGGCTGATTGGTTAAAGAAAAAAAAAAAAAACCAGCAATGAAGGTTGGTTAGAATCTCAAGACTGTCGACAATGAAAGATGATCAGATTGATTTTTCCTAGGAATTCAAGCCCTTACAGCTCTAATACCATGACATAATTTGAGGTTTGAGAGAATATTTTCTGCATTGCTTGCTTTGAAATGTATAAGAGGATCAATTATTTACATATTATCTTAACAGCTAAAACAGAAACAAAAATAATGAGATCTCATGATCATAAGATATTCTAATTAAATAGGAAATATTTAAAAGATATGAAATCCTAAATTACAGTCACTTGTCTAACACCTAACATTCGTGATGTGTGGGAAGATCAAAGGTGGAAAGCAGCATTAACACTTGGGGAAATTGTTGATATGCATGAGGGAAAGAATATGCATGATAATGAAACTTGGTAAATTATTGATAAAATATGCTTCAATTCGAGGAAGAGTATGGGGCAATTTAGCAAATAACTTTGCATCTTTGGTATATAATAACATGATATATGGTGAATTAGGTTTAACACAACCTATTCACCCACTCTTACACGTTAGATAACAACATAGGTCTAATATTAAGTTTACCTTTGATGCAAATATTTTGCATCAAAAGAAGACTTTTCCCAAGAATGTGAGTGTTATATGTTTCCTACTTATATTCATTGGCAGGAATGGAGAGCTAGGCTACTTTTAGAGCAATCATCAGCCATCAAATGTCCATCCATATCTTATCATTTAGCAGGGACCAAGAAGATTCAACAAGAGCTTGCTAAACCCAATGTTCTTGAGAGGTGGTGAATATTTTCGGACTTGTTTCTTAAAATTGTCAGCTTCATATATTCTAGGGACTACAGCTTGCTCCTAATAATTGTCAACTTGATACTTTTCAATTTCTTGTTTACATTTCCAAGTGATGTTTATTGGCAGCCCAAATGTAGTCCACTGTTAGTGACTTAATAATGCACTTTTGGGGCTATTAACAGCTTTTGTCGGTGATATATCTCGCAGAACGCCACTATTACTTTTTGTTATAGAATATTTTTAGATTTTCTAGAGAAATGAAAATACAATTATCTCCTGAAAGTCCAAACCTGAATGAGAAAAGTCCATGATTCTAATTGCTTGTTCATGTGCTTGGTTATGATAGAATCCTTTAATCGTAATGAGCAAGCAGTTGTTAAGAAACTCCTTTTCTTATAGGTTTCTTGAGAACAAAGAGGAAATAGCAAAGCTGAGGAAGTGCTTTGCAGGCTTGTGGAGTTTGGATAATTCAGAGATTGTTACAACAGCTATTGAGAAACCTGAACATTTTGTTATGAAGCCTCAAAGAGAGGGCGGAGGTCCTGAATTTGTCAAAATTGATAATCTTTTGGATTTTAGTTCTCTGACATCGCCTGTTTTTTCTCAACTGTTGATTTTCTTCTTCAGGTAACAATATCTACGGTCATGATGTGAAGGAAAAGCTTCTTAGACTGCGAAAGGAAGGAACTGAAGATAGTGCAGCTTACATCCTCATGCAAAGGATTTTTCCATCAGTTTCTCCTGCCTTCTTAGTACGTGATGGTATTTGTCATAAAGAGCATGCCATATCAGAACTTGGAGTATATAGTGCTTATTTGAGGTACATAAAAACTTCTGCATTTAAGGATATGAATTTCAGTGTTAATTTTCAATTCCTTACAAAATGAAGTTAAGGGGTTGTGCTGGGAAAGAATGATTTGCTTCATTTGATTTTTGATGTCTAAAGAAGGGAAGAGACCTTGGGCTTCCCAAAGAGCAGTGCTTGAAACATCACTTTGTCAGATATGATTCAGCTTAAAACAACATTAAATTATGCAGGAGCAAGGATAAGGTTATTATTAATGACCAATGTGGATACTTGATGCGGACAAAGGTATCTTCATCAGATGAAGGAGGAGTTGCAGCTGGATTTGCCGTCTTGGATAGCATATACTTGACCTGATGGAGTAGGTTCATAATTGTCTCCAACTGGCTTCACTGCTTTGACCCAAAGTGTTTATCTTTGGTTTACTTTCTCACCTCAGTTAAACTTGCTTGATATCTGCAGATTTTGACATGGAATAATGTATCCACTTCCCATTGAAAATTGCGGGTTCAGTCTCATTGGAATTCATTTCTCAGAGTGGAATACTGAATATTAAGGGATTCTTTTCTTCCCCTGTTTCATTGTAAATAGGATTATCACTGGTGATCAACGTGTGCACGTTAGGATCGTAAACATAAATTATATGTTGAAAAAGTTTCGACCAGTGCATACTGAGATCTCAATTGCAAAATTACTCGTTCGCTCTATTTTGAGCAGCCCCCTTGGCACCATAAATAGATCTTACCTTCAGAAACAATTGCACCCTGTGCGTCACCGAATGCTTGTCTGAAAAATTGACAGACATAGAGCTTCGCTCTATTTATATTCGTGTGGTTATATCTTGATATGAACTCCCTTACTGCTTTTTGCAATGTTCACGCCTTTGCCACATTCGTATTCTAGCAGCATCAGGTATAAACTATTATGTGCCACGAGTTTTCTTGCATATCAATCCTTCTCTCCTTGACGCTTTGTAAACTTTCTGGTATGGTTAATCCCAGCAGAAAAAAGAACGGCAGCAGCTAGTTAGCAGTGAGATAAGAGTACATATTTTGATTCACATGACATTATGGATATAATTTTAGCTATTTTTAACCATTGCTCCTCTCAAACAACAGCTTGATGATAGGGGGACGGTCATACCTGTTTCAAGGAATCGTCACCAATTCAAAGAGCTAGTTGGGCAAATACCAATAAAAAATCAAGGCCTTTTTTCCCTTTTATGGATAAGGATCATCTGAAGAAGTTCCTGTTGTTCCAGCATAGTCCAAAGAAGGGAAATAAAATTCCATGGAATTTTTATATCAGTAAAGCCAGATTTTGCCAAATCTCTGAGCTTTACATTCCATTTGATCTGGAGCAGCAGGCCTGAAGTTTTCCAAGAGATGATCAATCCCTCATTCTCCACAATTGTCTTACAATGCGTAAACCATACTTTGGGCATGTTTTTTGGCTGATGGCTGATGGCTGATGGCTGATGTCTGATGTCTGGCTTCACAATACAATCCGAGTTAATGATGCAACAGCCTCAACCAGGGTTTATCTTTTACCATTCCCAACTAGAACCATCAAATTCTAACCTGAATGCTCTCCGCAGTAGCAGCAAAAGAAACCCACTAACTACTACTGGCTAGCACATCATGCATACTCATTGGAGTTCCCCTTAATTCAACTTGATTCGCTACCTGAAGCTCTTAAATGTTTATGGTGGAGAGATACTATCATTTCTTTGCCACAAGTGTTCCCAGATAGCCGATCAATCTCTCTTCTATTTTTTTGGGCCCCTAGTTTACTGATTTATCTTTGTAATCAAACGAAAAACAGAAATCAAGAAAAGACTATATACTTATGAGGGTTATGATACAAGAACCTCGAATATGATATCGTGAACAAATTACATTTATGACAATGAATTGAAAGAATTGCAGTTCCAGGTTATGGGTAGCCTATTCACTTACTGGAAGAATCATTATCTTTGACCTCGCTTTCATTATCTCCGTCCTTTAGATGATCAAAAAATTCATCAAGGTACCAAGGACAACTTTCATTCCATTGACCCTTTTTTGCATTTGCCCGCCACTTCTGATCAGCAATCATTTCAGGCGATAGACCCCATTCTTGCATTTCTTCCTCTGTATGATGAATCGCTAAACTGTAATCTCCCCCTTGGCCCAACTGCATCACCCGAATCTCACAGTTCCCCGGATTATTCAGGTGCTCAAATTGTTCAACTGTCCACTTGAACCACTTCATGAGGAAGACACGACAAGTTAGCCCATGTGATATGATAATCAGATTCACATCGTGGGAAGGGTCCTGATGAAGCCTGTTCATATCTATGTCCCTCCAAAGAGATTCCAGAAAATCTGCCAAAGCACAGCTCTTATCAAGCACAGCTCCAAAGAGATTCATTTAGTTATTAAGCAACTGTTCAAAGGTGTAGTCCATGGCATTTTCCTGTAGAACATCTTAATGTATGCCCATTAAAGCAATAACCACAACCAAATACTGCAAATTGATTCATTGTACCATAGACTCTGCATCTTCCTTCACTATTACAAAGCAAAAGGAAGAATTTCAACACAAGTCCAATATCAAAGGAATTGGTTGAGACTCGTATCCTGCGACTTCAGCTTTCACTTGGGAAAATAAAGTCTAGTGACTATAAGAGTGACGTGGATACATTGTGAACCAAATTCCATACAATGTAAAATAGAGATCCTAATCAAGAAAAGCAACAAGAAGCAATAGAGCACCATACAACATGGACTCACCCAGAATACCAGTGAGCTACTTCTCTTTTGACAACTCACATCAACATCAGTCTCATCAATCATTTGTATCCACATCAAGTACCAAGGGGAGCAATTTTAAGCAGAAATGTTTGTTCACAAGCAATGTGAGAAGAGAGAATTTTGACTCCAAAATGAGCAACACACATCTACTATTGAATTGCAGTGCAACACATTATAAACAAGAGTAGATTTTAATCCAAATGCTAATCACTTGCATAAAACCACAAATTCTAGTTTCAAAATCATATAGAAAGACCCCAAATTGTTAACATCACTAAAGTTCATTTGCTTAGAGCTATTTTACTTCCAGATAGTATGTCAATATAAAATTGTCAGAGTTGGGCTGAAAACAACATAGAACATGGTAGGATGTTTGAATGTGGTTAGGCTTTAAAACAAAACATATAAGAACAGATTTGGGAGCATACATAATGAAACAAAATTTAATCTTTTCAAATTCATTTTTTGTTTGAGACTTTCCCAACCCTAAAACTCACAACTTTCTAAATGGTTCCATTTCATGGTATGTTGCACATCAAAATCTAGAAAGACAAGTGGCATAATATTTCAAAAGCAGTGATTGCTTCATCTACAAGCACTCTGCAAAATATTCCCAGGAAGCTTTTAAGAGCTCAATTCATTGAAGTCCCGATGCTAAAATAATTTTGCAAGGAAAAAGGACTAGGAGGACTTATGCTTAAATTTTTGAGTTCTATTGTTGATTTACACACACAATATCAATATGTCCAAAGTTACCATTGCTACTTTGAAGCAAAGAGCTAATTTGGATACTTTATTTTATGTTCTTGCTAACTGATAAATTATCACAAATTCCATACAAGGAAAAAGAAGAGATCCTAATCAACAAAAGCAACAGGGAGGAACAGAGCACCACACAGTTCATAGTTTCATCCAGAAGGTGAGTTCTCGTGGAAACAAATATTCCTACCAGTGAGCTACTTCTCATCAAATGTCTTTCATCAATCGCTTGTAACCAGACCAAGTATTGAGGCATATTATGCAGAAACAATATTAAGTAGAAATGTTTGTTCAGCATCTCATAAATAGACAAGAGAAATAGAAAAAGAAAGAATTTTAATTCCAATTTGAGCAACACACATCTACTATTGAATTGTAGTGATATACAGTCAAATTTGTCAAAAACTGGGCTTAAATAAAAATAGAACACGGTTGGGATGTTTAAATGTGGCTAGGCTTCCAAAAAGCTTAATTTATATCATATAAAAACAGACTTGGGAGCATACAGAATGAATCTTTACAAGATCATTTTGTTGAGACTTTCTCAACCCAAAAATCACTTCTAAACTGCTCCATTTCCTAATCCCTTGCACATTAAAGTCTGGAGAGAACTAGAAGGACTTTTTAGGTCGAGTACAAAACCTCGATGTTTGAGTTCTGTTGTTAATTTACACAAACAAAATCAAGAGATATCCCAACAGTTGATACTTTAAAACAAAAAACTAATTTGGATAATTTATTTTACGCTTTAGCTAACTATACAACTTCAGAAACACCATGCTACCCTCAACGATATTGTAACTGAATCAATTTCTGTCTTATCTACAAGAATCCCATATACAAAACAATTATAAGACGCCAAAAAGACTGAAGTATAACAGAATGAAGTAATTTCAAAGCCCAATAAGGAAAGAAGAAAAGACCTAACAATACATAAGAAGAAACGAATAACGTCGATTTACAATCTTTAGGTTTTCATAAGATCCCATTTCCATTTCTTTCTTTTCTTTAGCTCCAATCACTTCACTGATTCAACTTTTACCCCTAGGAAACAAGAAATGCACAAAAGAAAAAGGATGGAAAGAGAAACGTACTTGAAACGCGATCAAATACATCTGCAGCAGATTCACCTTCGGGGAACCGATAGAAGAACCTTCCAAACCTCTCTCTGGTCCTTTTGATGACCCTCATGCGCTCTTCAACCTGAAAGTTGCCGAAATCCTGTTCTCGTACCCTGCATTCCTCTCTAACCCCAACGATCCTCTCCCTCTCAAAAGACCGACCAATCTCTCTAAGCGTGGATCGGGTGCGTTCGTAAGGCGACACGTAAAAGTACACTCGCCAGTTCTTGGCACATCTTCCATTTTCAGAGGCAAGGTTGAGCAACTGGGCCCCTGCTTCACGAGCCTGAGCTAAACCAAGTGGGGTTAGCGGGATTTTGTTGTCAGGGATGGTGGTGTATGCGGCGGTGTCAAGGTTTCCCTGAGACTCACCGTGGCGGACAAGGATTATACGCTTGGGAAGAAAACGGTGAAGGTGGTGATTAATGGGGGGATGGTGGTTGTTTCGATGGAAATGGTTAGTATGGCGGTGGCTGTTATTGTGATGGTCTTCTTGCATCTTCTCTCTCGATTCCAACTATGTAATCGTTGTTGCTGATGTTGCTTTGGCGATTGTTGGGTGTTCTTCCTCTCTGCCGCTATAGGGATGAATAGTTATGTTGTTTCTGCTACAAGTTGAGTGATCAAATGTGCTAAAATAAATGTTGATGAAAGCCAAAAGGTTTGAGGGCTGCGTCTTCAATGCTTTGTAGGTAGGGAGGCGGGCAGCTTTGCGGGGTCATCCTCATACCCACGTTACTTCTCTTATCTTATCTTTCAAATACACTGTTTGTTATTATAAAATATTAAGTTTAATACATTCCTATCATTATAAATTAACTATTGTCAAAAGCAAAGATTTAACTGAAATTTATACCTTATTTTTACAAACTCATACAATCTTAGATATACAATATGTCGGTGGCTGGTCCATATACTATAAGACTTGGAAGATATGCTTCTTTGACCCTAAACATTGCGCGTGGACAGTCGCGAAGCTTTCACAATTCAATCACCTTTGCATATGACCCAGCTTTCTTAGACGTGTTGTCCACCTTTGCACAGCCTGTTTCCACGGATTTAAATAGTATTTTGTATTTTTATAAATTAATAATATATTATCACAGTATTTTTTTTATATTTACTAATATTTTTAAAGGATTAAAATTTATGATATTTTAAAATATTATTCATAATAGATTTATGATTAGTAAAGTTTTAATCATTTTCATTTACTCATTGTTATAGCTTAAAATAATTAGTCCGGCAAGCTCACTAAATGTTTAACTAAGGAACATGAGAAGAAATGTGTTGAATTTGTAGAAATCTAGAATGTGGAAGCTGAAAAAAATGGTGGAACACAATTAGTAAAGACATTGTTAAGTGGACTGAAAATTAGGTAATTACTTGAGGCAAAAGTCAAAATGTGGATGTTAAGCAGTTACAACAAGTCTAGAACATAGAAGTTTAGGAAATAGTGGATGATAATTAGCTAACATATAGAGCAGCGTGTAGTTATAATAAAAAATTGTTTAAGGATGAGAGGATTATAAATTCGCCAGCACCATGAGAATAGAGAGGATAATTCCAATTGCAATACCAACATAATCACAATAAACAAAAATCACACTATGAGAAATCGGTCAACTTATTTCTAACACATTTTGTTATTTTTCTAACTTACTTTACTTTGCGAATTCAACTTTGTTACATAGCTCTTGTTTCTTTTTTACAATAATTAATTACTTCCTTTGCTTCAAATTTCATTCCAACATATTTTGGTATTTTGGTAGTTTAGAATTCTATTTTTTATGTTTTCCTAAGCCTACTTATATCGTTGATAAGAAGCCAGGTGAAAGTTCTAGGAGAATTCCTCCTTGACATAACCGAATTTCATATTAGCACCAAATAATTTGGCACACCTAGGGGAAAGAAGATGTTTAGAATGGAAAAGAAATCGTTTTACCCCTAGTCCTAGAGGGAGAAGTTCGTACAACCATAAGGAATGACAACTTTGTATCTTAAATGGTAGAGAATCTTGAAAAGGCAGCCTTGCCTTCAGCTAACTTTTCTGCTGGTGATAATCTAAAATTGTCGCAACAAAACATTATTTTCACAAACAAAATTATTGAATTGAAAGTAAAACTGTGAACTATTCAGGAGGCATTTTGGCTCCTAACGTAATGGAAGTCAAAGAATGTGGTCATCTTCCAGCTACTTCTTATGTAGATGAAAGATATGTCCCTCCACAATAAATAGAGGATATCCTTGTAGCGCCTCCTTGCATTGATCTTATTAATAGTCGATATGTAGTAAGGCCTCAAATTCCCAATACACATGGATTTATTGGGAAGGCTGAAGCTAATGGACCACTTAATAATGCAGTTGCAAACCACAATCCCACTATTCACCCACTATAAATGAGATTATAAGTTGTTATGGAAGCCTTCATAAAAGCACTTCAGGAATTGTACAGGCCTGGTTTAAGACAACTTACTTATGCAAAATTTCATAAGCCTTAGGAACATATTGACTAAGAGAATTCTCATCCTCGTGACTACATAAATTTCAAATTAAACTTGTTTTGTGGTGAATATGGTCAATCCTCCTTTGAGTACATAGCCAAATTTACTATGTAATATGGAGAACTAGAAAATGATATAAACTTCAACCACTTTAAGCTTAAGTTGTTTCTAAATTCATTAACAGGAACTGCCATTTCTTGCTATTCATTGTTAGCTAGGAATTCTATTCTTTCTTAGGCTAAATAGAAAGATTTTTTCATATTAAGTTTTTTAGGACTAAACTCGAAGTTAGCATAGCTAAGTTGTCAAGAGTCACTCAAAAGAATGGTGAGAATACTAACATATTCATGACTCGTTTCAAGAAAATGAAAAGTCAATGTTGGATCACACTTCTACAAATTGAATATGTGAAATTAACTCAAAGAGGGTGTGGACATTGACTTATGAAAGAAATTCTAATGCATGGAATTTTGTGATTTCTATAAATTAGAAGCAAAAGTCTCCAAATATGAAGAATTCCTTAAGGAAGAGCATCACCAAATTTTTTTTTTGTCAACACTTATGCTGGTGAGACAAATTTTTATGATCCTTGGAACTTGCATTTACCCTTCTCTGGAATTCAAATACCTAAAATTCAAAAAGAAATTGTAAGCTTTGTCAACTCAAGTTCAATATATCTGTAATATCTCTAATACAAAGTCGATTTTTGGTTAATTATTGCAAGATAAATTTATCACCTTACCTAGACCACAAAATTCCTACAAAAAGGAAAATAGAGGTAGAGACTATTGCAAATATCATAATACTTAGAGCCACTCGATAAATTGATATTGGCGATTTAAGAATACGATCTAAGACTGTATCAATAAAGGAATTTTATTGTTCGTTGAGGTTGTCCAAACTATGTTGATATCTAAAAAACCATTCCCACCAGTGGCAACTGTTAATGCCACTAAATTCGTCTTACAACTATTGTTAAACGTAAAAAAATAAGTTGAAATTTATGGAAGACCATTTAGCATCAACATCAAATTCAAGAACATGTGTTTATGTTCCTAAGTATAGTACAACTTTAGGAATGGGGGCCTGCGAATTCTTAGGATTCAGCAAAAGGTAGAAATTTTAGGAAATAATCAGCAAGTAAAAGTCACCCAAGTTTATAGGTAAAGAAATGAACCTTGAATTTTGATTTTTTAGAACAGACAACCTAGATTTTTAGTACCACCATGAGTCTCATCACCATGACATTGGCAATAAGTAAGGCATCCAAATAATCCTATGTACTTAACCGAAACTAAAAAAAAATGATTTCAGTGCAAAGATCAATCGCCTAGATGGAGAAAAATATGCTAACATTGATGGAAGAGTTAACTTCAAGAAAATCATTTCGTTAAAACTTGTTTTCTCTTAAGAAAGTATAAAGAATCCTAAAAATAAAAAGGGGAAGGTAAAATTCATAAGTGAAAAGCGAGATAAGATAAAGGAGATGATTTTCTTAAAAATAAAAAGGGAATGGTAAAAGTGTTAAGGTAAAATAGCTGACTCGGACTTATACGGTTAGTTACACGAATGTGTAACTAACTATGTGAGTCATAGATGTGTTAATTTTGAAGGGGCATAGGTGTGTGAATTTTTATGAACTTACACGATCAGGTATACAATAGTATGAATAATTATGTAAGTTACAAACATGCATATCCCTAGACCATATAGGTATTTATGAACGTGTGAACATGTTGAAATCAAAATTGTGTGTATATGGGCATATACATGGCCACGTATATATCCATGTATACCATATAAATTCTTTAAAACCTTAAAAACATTTCACTTAAAGTCACCAAATTCAACACACATACCAAAAACATGAAAAATGTGCTAATTCAACTAGGGATGCCTTTTTATCTTAACTTCAAACACCAAAAATCAATTGAATCCTATATTAACATTTAGAATAGAAACAAAAGAATATGAAATAAAGCAATCAAATGGAATGAAATATATCCTAATTCATGGGTTGCCTCCCAAGTAGCACTTGTTAAACATCGTTAGCTCGATGTACCCTTCATGTTTACCATCAACCTGGGCCTATAATTGGTGACTTTCTTCCACTCATTTCTTCACATAGCAGTTTAGTGGCCTGTGAATAAGCCACATGTTATAAGATATTGATAAATACATAATTTATCAAATTAATAAGTCCAATTGAATCCATTAATGCCCTTTTTGATAATAAATTATTGATAAAAAAGGAATAATAAAACTCTTTGTATCTTTAGTTGACTCAAAAAGTTTGTCTTATGGGATGTGGAAACCATTTATACTTGAGGTGACTACCAATTATCATTAATAGTTTTCTTATTTGGCTCCTTCTCTTTTTCTTCTTCAATCACCTTTTTCCATTCTTCTACTTTCTCTTCTTGGATAGAAGCCTCATCCTCTTCTTTAACCTCTATTTTCTCTATCATATGTTCTTCTTTCTCTTCTAAAATAACATAACTGTCTCATCTTCTTCAACTACCTTATTTTTCATCCTTTTTAAATTGCAACATCATTCATGAAGTCAACATTTGTCTCCTCTTCACTCTTAGGCATTCATAGCTCAAATAATATGTTGTATTTAGCTAAATGTATTTAGCTCTCTTTCAATTTACAGTGGCTAACTCTCTTTTGGCAATGTCTTCCATTAATATATCTATAAGATATTCTTCTTACTATTGTTCTTGTAAAGATTCAGTTGAAACATAATCATTCCATTTATCAACATAAGGGTTGTTGCACTTTAAATTATAAATATTCTCATATGATGTATTTTGAGGCCAATTTCACATTCAATATGGATGTTCCCACATATAGTTTGGTGCCCATCATTCATGATTATATGGTTACCCCCATAAATGCCACTTCGCAAGATGGATATCAGTTGAGCTTCTGAATACATGTCACCATACCTTTCATCCCATGTTTGTGATTTTGCCATACTTGATGGTATATTATAATTCCCATAAGAATACTGTCCTCTCTATCCTTCCATTATAGTTTTTATCTATGACGATGAATCATAAATCTTAACAAAAGCCACAAACATAAAGTCAAAATAGATAAGTTCAAAAGATAAATAAATAGACATCTAAGAATAAGTAAATAAAAACAGAAATAACGGTTAGGTTAATAAAAGTTAGGCTTTCCTAGTATTATAGTCTCCAACAATGACACTAAAAAATTGATTAATTATTTATGTGCTTATAAGAAATAAAAAAGTTTTAACCTCAAGGACACGGTATAGCAATAGCTAACACTAACAAGTACTGGTCGATCGCACAAGGACTATAAATGCTAGTATTAACCATTTTTCTATTATCTAATCGTCAAATTAGATTGTGAACTTATTTAAAAATTAAATTAAACAAAATAAACTAAAGTTAACATAATAGTGAACTAGGATAAATAAAACATTAAAATGTTAAATAAATAGTACCTAAGTGATGAATCCCCTAAGATATCTTAAACACTAAACCTTTTATCATACAATTAAATTATTGTTTATTGGTCTGAAAATTCCTATCTTACATTGATACGTTTCTTAAGACTATTAACAACTAACGTTGGCCCCCAATTTTTTTTTATATATAAGTATGAGTTACATCAATTATAAGGTCTTCATAAAATTTATGGAGTTAATTATTATGTTGATGTTAGAAAGATTACATGATATAGGTTGATTGAATTAAAATGTTAAGGT
>JANSVA010000006.1:22859191-22869677 GCA_025504915.1 Erythroxylum reticulatum
AAATACTTCGAAGAGTATCACCTTGCCAAGGTGTACTTAGATAGAGATAAAGGTGTGAATAGGTTAGGGAAAAGGGGGAAACTAAGCTTGACATAAATTGGTCCATATGAAATTATTGTGAGAATAAGACCAACAACTTGTGAGTTGTATTATCAATAAAGATGCCTCAGGATTATAATGTGTGATATGTGAGTATGTTAAGAAATAATGATATGATTGATAAAGCTGTATTGATAGCTAACGAAGTGAAAAATTATTAGTAATCTGAAATATATTGATGAAATAGTTAAGATCGTGCAATATCTAAACAAGTGATTGAAAGACCTATTAAGTCTATCAACTGTGGTCATTTGAAAAAAGTATTCAAGTGGTGAAGTTATATAAGAAATGAAGGATCATATGAGGAAAAAATACCCCTACCTTATTGATCAATCATATATTAATTTCGAGGACAAAATTTCTTTTAAGGATGGGAGAGTTGTAACATCCCGTTACCCATGTTAAGGATAAAATTATAAATGTGAGAGATTCACTGAGAGATTAGAAATGTATTTCATGCTCATGCATTATGTGATATGTTCATGCACATGAATATTGAATCGTTACACATGAAAATGACTGTACATACATTCATTGACATTTCGGGTTTAATTGTTTATAAATGTGAGTATATTGGGAAATATTGGCCCCCAAAATTTCCTTTTGATGAATAAGTATGAATTACATCAATTATGAGGTCTTTATGAAATTTTGTGAAAATTAATTATCATGTTGATGATAGAAAGACTATATAATATAAGTTGATTGAATTAAAGTGTAAAGGTTATAAGAATGTTCAAGGGGTGTTTTTGGCAAGACATTTAAGGTTAAATGAACATAAGCCTATAAGGAAGGGTAAAAAGGGATTTTTTGGGCTCATTAAGCGTAGAAATGGAAGAAAGAAATGTAATCTTGCTTTTTAAGAAGGGGGAAAAAGTGCATTGAAGAAAAAAAAAAGGAGAGAGAGTGTTATGAAGAAGAGAGAGAAAACAAGAAAGAAAGAGAAGAGAATTTTTGTGGTGGAGAGAAAAGAAAAGAGGTGAGCTAGGGTTTCATCATGTCCTAGTCTTCAAGAGAGATTTGAGGTTGTTCAGAGGGAAAAAGGGAAGAGGAAGAGAAGAGCTTCTATTTGAGATAAAGATCTCTTCATTTGGTGAAGAATCAAGGCAAATCGTTTTGAATCTTTTGCATTTTTTGGGAAGGGTTCTAGTTCATGGAGTTAGAAAATGCATGGGTTTAAGTATTCCATAACGAATTTTTTATTGTGCTTTGTGAGATTTTCAATTTGAAAACCCCATTGAGTTGAGATTTCAGAGTTTAATGAAGTCAATTTGGTAGTGGAATGGTTATGCTCAAGACATCTCAAGATTGTACAGTGAAAATTTCAAGTCTTCCATAGGGGTAAAAATTGGTGTTCTGATTTCAGGGAAAAATCTTTATTAATTTAGGTTGAATTTGACAAATTTACCTTCTAGAAAGTTGTAGCTTATCTTTCTATCTTTCTAATAGTATATAATATGTAATTTTTGGACATTGTAGTCAAAAGTTATTGTCCCTATAAGTAGAGATGCTCAGGAGTATAGATTGTATCGTTTGGTGATGATGTATCATCTAGTGATGACGTATTATCTGGTGATAACGTGTTGTCTGGTGATGACGTCTTATCTGGTGATGATGTATCGTCTAGTAATGACGTGTCATCTATTTTTGACGTATCATCTAGTGATGACATGTCGTATGGTGATGACGTATCGTCTGGTGATGATGTGTCATCTGGTGCTGACATATCGTCTGGTGATGACGTGTCGCCTGGTGATGACATGTATCTTCTGTACGTTATTCATCTTACATCTTCTAGTAAAATTTTGACCTTATAGATGATAGAATCTGTCTTCAAAATCTCATAAAATTGTAGATCTTGAAGTCCTCTTTCAAACTATCTAAAGAACACCTTAATCTGATATCTCTATGGCAGGTTATGCCAATTATTCCAAATAGGTCTTAGACTAAAACTTCTTCTAGTTACTGTTCATCTTGTATGGTCTGGTATAGTGCAAAAAGAGCTGGTATAGTGTAGGCTTCTCACCCATAGACTTTTCCTGCATCAGCATATAATTGTTATGAGTGAACTACAATTTACAAAAATTTCGGTAGAGTTTTTCCTCTATTTTTATGATATTTACCCCCTGTTAAATGAAAAAATTTACTCAACAATGTAGTCATTAATGACATCATATATTTATAACATTATTATTCTCCATAATACACATATATTTTCATTCTACATTTCATACATCTAAATACAAAAATCAAAATATAAGTGTAAAGTTTTGATACTTACAAGTTTCTCTACATTCTCGTGGGTCATAGATCCTCCAGTGTATACAGATAGACTCTCTCCCTCCAATCCTCCATGCCTATTTGCAAAATTGCACTATGAAATGGATATTGCCTCGGGTGATGTCCAATACCACTACCAATGACTTCATATTTCTTAAGATATATAAGGAGGTCTTACACCATTCTTATGTATCGAACCAAGAAAGTCTCTATGAGCTCACCTCTCCTATAAATTATAAATTACAACATCAAATTTTGACTCCAAAAAAATTCTTTTTGAAAAAATAAAAACATACTACAAATACTTATAAATTACAATATTTATCTAATTAATGTATAATATTAAATAAAATAAAAATATTAAATAATATATTTTTTGGACCTCAAACTCCTGATAATAAAAATTTTTTGTCTCCTGAAAGCAATTTTTCCATATATAACCCTTAAAATCTACCTTTTCTTTGAACTTGGATGACATATTTATGCAGCACATTATAGACAAAACCAACCAAATATATAAGCTATTTTAGATCATTTTCAAATTAAAACCTATAACTTCAGTATAAACTTGTAGTGTTATCATGCATTACAATTTTTTTGAATTTCACTTAAAATTTGTTGACAATTGTGATGTAATTTCTTCTATCAACCCCCTTAGCTCTAGGCTGGAGGTCGCCTCCATCATCTCTAACATTTACCCCCTGATATCTCTGTTGGCATAGTGCTAGTGGATAGTGTAGCATGGCTAGTGGATGGTGTAGTAGTTGGTACAGAAGGTGACTATACAGGGACTGTTAGTCAGGAAGCTGATGCCTCATCTAGATGTCTAGTGACTAAACGTACAACACCTGATTCTATAGCATTTGTAGAATGTGATGCTTTACCTGAAAATGCACTGGCTCCTCCAAATCGTGGTAACCTTAACCTTGTCCCAGTATATCCTGTTTTCTCTTTCGTGACATATTTTTAACCTAAAATTAACATTTTATTGAATATTCTAGTAATATAATAATATAAATTAAACACAAATAACATTATATTTTTAATGCACTAATAGATCTATTCATATAATATTCTATTATAAACATAAATTAATCTCTATCATCACTTAATTGTAAATCAAATCATCATCATCTTTTTTTTTCTTCTGAAGAATTAGAATCAAACTCAGGCTCCTCTTCAGATCTCTCTCCCTCCTTGTCCTCTCCAGAAGAAATTTCAACATATTTATGATTTGGATCATTCAAAGGTTCATTCTCTACATATGTTACACATGCATTCATTTCATAAATATCTTCCTAAAATGCTTCTCTTTCAATTATCTTATTTTCTCCTTTTTTATGTAATTCAAAAACACCTCTAGGTTTTATTTTGCAAACGACCAACTAATCTGACTTATCTCATTATAAACTAGAAAAAATGACATAATACACTTGGAACGCTTGCATCGACAACAAGAAAGTTTTAAATTGTCTAAATCTTCTTCATTGGTTAATTTCAACTAAATTGTATCGATTGTGCACTTTTGTTCCAACATTAGGAGTTGGATCAAACCATTCATACTTAAATATCACACTCTGTTTTATTGGCAATGTAGGGTATTCAATTTTAAGTATCTCAATAATTTTACCATAGTAATCCATCAATTCTTCTTATATGCAAACCCCACTATTTATTGTTGCTATACTATGATCATGATATTTTGTATGAATTTTGTGTCCATTAACAAAATACACCAGATATGATTTAACAATTTATAACGGTCCTTTCACAAGATCGCATATAAAATTGTTCTCTATTGGATTTTCTAAGGCCTACAAATTTTTTTCATATTTAATGGAATAATATCATTTAAGCATTTTGATATGATAATTCAACCATTTCAATTATTGCAAGTCAATATTTACATATTTCTCGAACCATTGAGGAAAACGTCTTTCAACTTCTTTATTGATATCATCTTGTGTTGTTTTGCACATTAGGTCGCTCAACCATTCCTCATATAATCTAAAAGCATTATTATGTATTTTAGTTGTGAACAACAAATAATCAGTTTCAAAATCAACTTAAATTTACTCCGCGAAAGGTTGAATCTATTCACAATTTAATAAAATATAACCATGGGCAGACTCTATTTCTTTTTCTGCTAACATTGTTCTTATTGAATGTCCATATGTTCATCCTGGATATATGAAAATGGATAAGTTATCATCAACATCCCCTATTTCTCTCCCATCGTCATTATGAGGAACTTTTCTTTCTCTTGTGTGTATATGTGACTTAAAATAATGTGAAAAAAATGTACTTTCTTCCTCTACTAAATAAGCATTACATATTAAACCTTCAATTCTAGCCTTGTTTTTGACATTTTTCTTCAGGTGATACAAATACCTACATTACAAATAGGGTTATTACAATTTTATGATTAAAACATGCTATAATTTTTATTTAAATATTAAATATAATTTCCTATCAAATAGATACATCCATCGATATTAAACTGGATCAATAAGTTTAGCCTCATGTGTTAAATATATGGTTAGATGCTCTATATAGTCAAAGAAGCTTAAAGGGAAAATCCCCTCCAATTTGCACAAGACAACTGGAAATTTCCTTTCTAGTTTTTCCATTTTATCCAAATTTATTTTAGATGATGTTAAGCTTTTGAAAAAAAAAACTAATTATGTTATAGCTTCCCAAATCTTATTTGGTAGCAACTCCCAAAATGCAATTGGAATTATCCTTTGCATAAACACATAATAATCATGACTTTTCATCCCAAATAATTTATACTTCCTTATATCCACACACTTTGCTAAGTTCGAAACATAACCATGGAGAAAATTTAAACTTTTCAACCATTCACATAAAAATTTACTTTTGTTTATTATTCAAAGTGTAACATGCCTTTGGATATTTACCCATAAAAAGATAAAGATCTAACTCATTCCTTCTACAAAAAAGTTTCAAATCAGTTCGTAATTTTGCATTGTCTTTTGTCTTCCCTTCAATGGTGTTGAATAATTTGTCAAAATTATTTTTTCAATATGCATCACATCTAAATTATGATGTATCAAATTAGTTTTCTAATATGGAAAATCCTAAAAGATACTTCATTTTCTCCAACCAAAGTTTTTACTAATGTTTCTATTAACTTCTTCAGCTTCAATTTCTATAACTTTCAGCGACCCTAATTCATCAATCTATTGCAATATCTCTTCACCATCTTCGTGAGGCAGAGGAGGTGTTTGTACCATCATATTCTTAATAAAATTTTATTTATTATGTTTAAATGGATGATCTAGAGGAAGAAATCTCCTATGGTTCTCAAACCAAGATGTTTTGGCCTCGTTAGGAAGATAACAAACATCAGAATCATTGTCATAGTAAAGACAAGCCAATTTTCCTGCTGTGCTCCATCCAGACAATATAACATACGCAGGGGAATCACTAATAGTCCACATCAAAGATGCTCTTAACAAAAAAAATTGTTTGAGAGACACATCATATATCTCAACACCAAATTCCTGAAGATGATGTAATTCAGATACCAATGGTTATAATAATTCATCAATTTTATACTTTGAATTCATAGGCCCTAACATAATCACCATTAAGAACATATATTCCTCATTCATACACATCCATGGAGGTAAATTATAAGGAGTAATTATGATTGGCCATGATGAATATTGTTGGTTTGATTGATCAAAAGGTTGGAATCCAAATGTAGACAATCCTAGCCTAATATTTCGACTTTCAGCTACAAACTTAAAATTAGTGTTATTAAAATATTTCCATGCGAGTGCATCCAATTAATGGCTCATTATTCCATCTTCCTGCTTATATTCATCATGTCATCTCATGTGAGATGCAATAACATCAGAGTCATATAGTCTTTGAAGTCTTAAAGTTAGTGGGAAATAATACATCTACTTCTAAAGTACTGATTTCTGTTTCATAGAACGCTTTCTAAGTTTGAACCTAGATTGACCACAAAATTTGCACTCTTGTAATTTCACATCATCTCCCCAAAACAACATACATCCCAAATTGAAATAATCAATTTTTTCAACAGGCAAACCAATACCTCTAATATTGTAGAAATTATCAACTATTGTATGATCAGGAGGCAATGATCCATTACACCAAGCAAGAATTTTATCCAAACTTTGATAAAAAAATATGCCCTTCATACTTTATGCTTAATATTCAAGCAATTGAAAATAATTGAATCATGGTCTCACAATTTGGCCATAATTCTTAGTCAACTAATTTTAGTAAGTTAAAAAACTTTTTTGCATGTAAGTTTGCTTCTTCAAGATGTTCTATATTTTCTTTAAAGGTATAACTGGCTACATCATAAACCATTTGGATGTAAGGATTTTTAGTTGCACCCATATTATTTGTTATAAATTCAGTCCCCCTTCAAACCCATCCACATTTATTGATGAGTTGACTTCATTACCTATTAAGGTGTTACAAATTAATGGCTTCCCATATCGTGTCCACTCAAAATAATTTGGTATAAAACCTTTTCTTAACAAATGGAAATTCACTTTACCAATAGGAACAAAATGAATATGTTTTCACCTTTTACATGGACATCTAATCTTTACACCATCCATATATATAGGTTGAGAACATGCATAGTCAATAAAAGCTTTAATTCTCTCAACAAACTTAGGATTAATGAAACCATCAGGTGTTAATCATCTATACATCCAAGATATATCAAAATTACTCATTTCTACAAAGTTACTATTTAAAAAAGTGATTTTATAGTTAGATATAATAATCATTATGGTAGTATCCCTATTAATCTTACAGAACATTTAATCTTTACTTTACAAATCATTAGATCCTTCATTTCCACTAATTTTTTATAGGTCTCTAACCATTTCCCCTCCAAATTGAAACCAACCTATCCCACCATATGATTTCACAATTAGAAAATTCAGTCACAACTAATTCCACCTTAGTGATTGGACAATCGCCACATTGTAAGTCATAAGAACGTTACTACTTCATAGAAGAATTTTTTAGGAAAGATATTGATTTTTAATATCTTTAATAAATCATAATACCTGATAAGCAACTTATAAATGAACTATAGTTGGCTTATCGATATATTGACTTAATTGATGGACAACGTATGTGAGTATCAGTCAAATAAAGCAATTTGCCAACCAATATCCTATAAGAAGTGACATTAAGAAGTTAAAAAAAGAACCTACTTGTTATTTTTCTAACTTTATATTAAAATAAAAGGAGTGGAAATTCGTTTACAATAAATAAAATCAGTTTCCTATAAAAGATCAAAAGCACATTTTTTTGCTTGCATATATTAATTCCAACACTAGATCGAGCAATCACATTGAAGTTTAAGTCTTCATATTTGAATTAATCAAGTTTTCATTATGAATCCTAGGCTCGTGAAATTTTTCACTGATAAGCCTCATGCGATTTGCATCATGGGTTTCCAACTATCCTAAGGGTTTATTATGAGAAGATTGTCGTGTCAATTACGTGAATTTCTTTTGTTAATGCTAAGTTTGAATTAATCACATTGAAGTTCAAGTCTTTATGTTTCAATTTAAACAATGACAAAACATAAATACTTAGACTATTAAACCCCAACCTAAAAACCTATAAATCATTATTAAAGGTAAAATTGTAAAGAACAACACAAAACTTATCACTTTGTAGACATTACTTAGTTGAACGAATTAGCTTGATAGATGGACAATCGCAAACTAAAAAGAAGACAGAAGAGGTTAGACAATTATTTATGCTCTTCAACATAAAACACGACTTATAAGAAAGACAATAAACAATTAGGTAGTTTTTTATAAGTTTTGAATTGAGCATAGGTACAAATATGCATGATTTTTAAGTTATGTATTGCGTATTTTGTTTCTCTTCTATTAATTTTTTCATATCCTGTAACTTATAATATTGTTTAAGCCATTGAAGCCTCAATCTCTGCTACAAAAAGAACAATTAACCTCAATTTGATCATAACCATTTTTTGCAATATCACATATGGACAAAGACAACATATACATTTTTTACAAGATCATAACCATTATTATGCAAAAAAAACATTATTATGAAAATCCATTATATCAAATAAGGAACATTAATGGAATCTTTAATAATTTATTTTTAAAAACACCAAAAGCCCTCACACTAGCTAGATAAGGAAATTAGTACAAGTATAACTACTAAATTAAGAAGAAAAGAAGATAATAATTGGTGGTACATGAAAGGAGGTAACCACATAACAGTTGGTGGTACATGAAAGGACGTAACCACTTACAAGTAGCCAAAAAGAAAAATGCCCAGGAGACAAGTTTTAACAAGTCCCTGATAGCAACCATCATAATCTAACCAAAAAGAAATTAACTTCACTCCAACCAATTAATAAAACAACAACTATAAGAATAAAATAAAATCATATAGTCATTATTGAAAGAGAGGGAATACTATTATAATTCATTAAATTGAACTCTATACAACAGGTAAGATTTAGCTATGATTAACAAATGAAATTTATGAATTGGTAATCTTAGTAGCCTATTCACTTATAATCAATCTCTTCTTAATATTGTAACGCATAGAATTTACTCTTACATTCTTAATACAAAAAAAGGTATATAAAGACCAAATAAGATTAAAAAGAGACAAGGAAGTGAGGATAGTAAGAGAGTTTAGGTCATGAAAAGAAATAGAGTAAGACCAAGAGTTCTAAAGAAAAAGAGAGTGATAAAGAAAAGAAAAATAGGCCAAGAGGGGTTTAAAAAAGAAAAGAGTTAGTATTAAAGGAAATAAAGAAGCAAGGGACATTATTTGCAAAAGAAGTGATATTTAAAGTGCTTGTAATGGTAATGAACATGACTCTTCTATTTCAAGAATGTGAATTTTTTTATTTCATGATCATGATGAATATGCTACGAAGGCTAATGATATGATGACAATTTTGTTAGAGCTACTTACTTTTATGGAATAATAATATTCCAATAGAGCTAGCATCATAAATTAAGTTTATTATTAACTCATGTTTCAACATAATTGTTTTTCCTCTAAAATATTTGATGGAATTATTGATCCTTAAATTCCTTATTTATTTAAAGGATTCAAAGTCATGAGCTTCTATTAGTAGCCTTTTAATAACTGAATCCTCAAATTCAGGTAAGCTTACTAAAAGATTAACAAATATAAAGGGTGTAATTTTGATGTTTCGAGGAGGTGTAAAGGAGATTTTAATTGGGGTATGATTTAAGCATAAATTTATGTTAAACTAAGCCTTAACTAATGAAAAATTTACCAATTAATTTATATTTTTCCTAATATACCTTACTTTGAACTAGTTATTGCTGCAAATTAATAATTGGCCTTCATATTTAAGGTCTGTTAGGCTAAGCTTGTTAGTGCAACTGAGGAATTCATTATTATAGTGTCTTAGTCTTATTTGGTCTCCTTTAGCCTCACTATTGAAGTGAGTTGCAATTAAAGTCTCCTAGTATAAGTTAGGGAATGTTAAAGAGAGCTTTTATACGATTTAGATCCTCCCATAAATATGTCCTTTACAAACACATAATTGATATATACCTAAATATTGTCCCTAATTTAAGTCACATAAAAGTGAAGACCATTGACGGTTTATTACTTGAATTTCATTATGCTCAAAAGCCACCATGATCCTCCTATTAAAATAAGTATGATTATTGCTTAAAATGAGATGTAATTTGTCCAACAACTATGTTTTTTTTAGATAATTATACTTTTATTTTATTTTGTAGTAAACTGATCAAAAAGGTTCTTTTTATGTATGTAAAAGATCCTTGATTATCTTTTTTAATAAGGTAATATAGGCCTTTTAAATTCCAACTTTTTATGTGACAATTGGTGTTCGCCCCTGGAAAACTTTTTTTAATGAATAAGCATGATTAAATTAATATGGGTTTTCTAGATTAAATTGTGTTAGAGTTAATTAGCATGTTAATGTGAGTAAAATATTATGTTATAGGTTAAGGGAAATAAAGCGTCAAAATGATAAGATTTCATGAGGGGCATTGTTGGAACATCAATTAAGTTATAAAGT
>JANSVA010000006.1:22869777-22885800 GCA_025504915.1 Erythroxylum reticulatum
GAGTTCTTTTGATTGAGGTTTTGTTAATATTGAAGGGAGGCAATAGGAGCAAGAGGAGAGACATCCTTAAACAAGCTTTTAAGCAAGTAGATTCAAGGTTACTTTTTAGAATTGAATAATAAGCCATCAATGTTTCTTTCAAAAAAATGGAAATAAATGGTTTCAACTACTTCAAAAATGTGCATTTATTACTCTTTACATGTTTTGAGGACGTGCTGCATATTTTTCATATAAATTTTGGTTTGACATATGAAAATGATTTTTGAAAGCATATCAAGCTTAAGAAACCAAGTTTCTAAAATGTGCCTTTTGGGCAATATGTTTTACAATTATGGAAATACATGTTATGTGGGTTTGTGGTGGTCCCCCTATATTAAGTCAAGTGCACTTTGACAAAAAGACTTCTCCTGCATGCCCGTTATTGTCCTAGAGCTCATTCAAGGACTCCTATAAGTTCAAGGCTACATAAGACCATTATATGGAAATGCATAAGTACGTTTTGTTTTGGATCCACCTAAACCATTTTGATATGCTTATGTGCTTATGATAAATTGAAAAAAGTGATGCATGCATAATTTGCAATAACGTGAATTTCTGCATTGGAAATGGACTTCATAAATGGCTTTGCTTGTTACAAATTATAAAATTGTTACTCACGGGCTTAAGCTCACCCCCCCCCCCCAAATTTCCTCCCCTACATTCAGGTGATGAGCAACATATCGAGTAGGCAAGGGTCAAAGCATCAATCCAATTTTTGTATATTTTATATTTGAAGCCAACCTTGTAAAGCAAGGCTTTTGTTGCATTTGAGCAAACCTTGGTTCAAGTATCTTTTGTATTTTTGAGATTGTAAGATATTAATGTATTTTCAACTTAAAATGCCCATTAAAGCTTTGTAAAACTCATATTTTGATATGAATGAAATACATATACATTATGGTTGTTTATGGCATTTCAAGTCTTTATATGAAAATTTCAAGTTTTCATTGGGGTAGGATTTATGTTTTGGCTTTGGGAGAAAAGCTGCTCTAGCTAGGCTGATATAGGCAAATGTGCCTTCTAGAAAGTTGTAGGTCTCTCTTTTAGCTTTCCAACGGTATATAGTATAGAATTTTCGAACTTCAGGGGTGTGAGTTATGGTCCTTAGAAGGGGAGATGCTTAGGAGTATATATTGGTATCGTCTGTAAAGACGTATTATCCGTGATGACGTCATAATGATGTCACATCGTCTGTGATGACATCATTCATCTTAAGAGTTGTATCGTCTGTAAAAACATATCGTCTTAGGTTAACTTTTGCTTTGTCTTCAGTTGACCATTTGTATCATCTTAGGTTGACTTTTGCTTCTTCTTAAGTTGACTATCTGTATCTTCTTAGGATGACTTTTCCTTCGTCTTAAGATGACCATCTGTATCGTCTTAAGTTGACCATCTGTATCGTCTTATGTTGACTTTTGCTTCGTCTTAAATTGACCATCTGTATCTTCTTAGGTTGACTTTTGCTTCGTCTGCTTTCTGTTTCATCTGCTTTTCTGCTTCGTCTGTCTTTCCGCTTCGTCTATCTTTCTGCTTCGTCTGTCTTTTTTCTTTGTCTTTCTTTCCCCTTCATCTGTCTTTCCGCTTTGTCTATCTTTCTGTTTCACTTCGTCTATCTTTGCTCTTTGTCTGTCTTTCTGCTTCGTTTGTCATTTTGTTTCTTCTGCTTTCTGCCTATGTGACCTAAACTTATCCTTCTTTACATTATTCGTCTAATGCTATCGTCTGCTCCCTTTTTGACCTTTCAGACGATAGAATCCGCCTTTGATGTGTTCATGGAAATTGTACACCTCGAAGTCTTCTTTCAAACCGTCCTAAGATGGTATTAATCTAATATCCCAAATGACAGTTATGCTAATTACCTCAAGATAAGTGCAATATGAATGAGGTCAAAACCCTATTTGACTCTTTCAACCATAACTTTGTTATGGGATCTCCACATGAAATGACTCTTGTCTTTAAATAAATCAGAGACATAGAGCCACAAATGTTCTGAACAAGTCAAATTTGAAACTTCAGATTGAGGTTTTCCTATAATACTCTGTCCTGAAATAGGAGAAGGGTGTTGTTTTGATGTTTGTCCTAGTGTGGGCTCGCCACCCTTGTGGAGCACGCGTTCAGATGTCACTTAGGATGTCAAGCACGTGAACCACGAAGGTGGGGTGCCAACAATTGGTGTGGCTTTATCTTCTTGGAAATTGATCTCTTTAGGAGGGGTAATATCATAACTTTATAGTAGAGGACAACGGTGAAAGTTTTACTAATTGGTTTTTAGGTACCATTTTGTTGGAGCTTATATGACTTCTAGAGTATATGAAATCATGATTTTAACATTTTCTTGTTCACCCTCTTCATATAATTTCTTCAACTTAATTGCCTCTATAAGGTCTTTATTGGTACTAATTTAGGACAAACTTTTGTACAGTCAAATCTCTTTAGTCCATTTATACACTCATATAAGAAAATTGGTATACCAATGGAATAAGTAAGATAACTCAAGTGTATTTTTGACCAATTTTCAAATGGAATATTATGGTAGTTAACCTAAATAGGGATATGATTTAAATGGATTTTGCTAAGCTCAATACTTAACCTCTAACTTTGAAGGAATATATTAGCTTACTATTTGTTCCATGGTCCTTGTTTAATCCGTTTCATCATGCTTGCTTCATTGTTAAATTTAAATAGGAAAAATTAGTCTCCGTTGATCATTACGCTCTCAAGTCCAAGTTTACTCCAATTTAACTTTAACTTAGGCATTCATCTAGGTAAATAATAGTATCTTTTTCAAGAGAAAAGCAACTAGAGTTTAATTCCACCTTACTATTCCTTCCTTTAGTATTTTAGTTGGTGGTGAAAACACCATGTTATCTTTCCCTGCTACCTAGGGAAATTACTTAAGTTTTCCCATTCTAACTGAATCTTAAACTGCCTACCACTATATGTTTTTAAGGGGATCTTGAGTAAAGGGGTTAAGAATAGAGGGACTGAAGGATGATAAGGTGATATGGGAAAGGAGTGCTACAAAGTCATATTATCCATATCTTTCTTTCACGGAATAATAATATAATTTTGTTTGTCAGCTCATGATTAATCCCCATTACTAGCTTTTTCTTCCACT
Organism: Erythroxylum reticulatum; assembly: GCA_025504915.1. Lineage (NCBI taxonomy): Eukaryota > Viridiplantae > Streptophyta > Magnoliopsida > Malpighiales > Erythroxylaceae > Erythroxylum > Erythroxylum reticulatum. The sequence goes on from JANSVA010000006.1 coordinate 22,872,935, forward strand.
TCCAAAGATTATTTCACTAAATATATTCTAAACTATTAAAGTGCCTTCAAGTGCAATCTCCAAGAAGTCTTATCCCCTTCCCAACTTTGTTTGATATCATGTAAAAGAGTACTTTGCACCTAAGAAACTGCCAATGTATATAACTCATCACTACATTCTTGGCAAACCATCAATAATATTATTCTACACTTCTTTCTTACACTTGATCTCAAAATCAAAACCTAACAATTTGAGAAGCTAAGTTTGTCCAAAAAGGGTTACGATTATATGTTCTAGCAAATATTTCAAGCTTTTATTGTCTATTTTCATTACAAATATATTATATCTAAGTATTAAGACCACTAGTTAATAACAACCCCAAAACCAAAAGTTCTTTTTTATATGTGGACAAATGTAGGTATATATTAGAAAATGACATAATGAAATATTAAATAAGGTATCCTTACCATGTAAGATCAGTTCTTAATAGATTTCCATTTATATATGCTTTAATAACAAAATTATTGTTGAAATTAACAAAAATACAAAACTATATATTTTTAAGGGGATCTTGAGTAGAGGGGTTAAGAATAGAGGGATTGAAGGATGATGAGGTGATATAGGAAAGGAGTGCTACAAAGTAATATTGTCCATATATTCCTTTCATGGAATAATAATATAATTTTGTTTATCATCTTATGATTAATCCCCAGTACTAGCTTTCTCTTCCACTTCCAAAGGTCATTTTACTAAACATATTATAAATTAGTAAAGTGCCTTCAAGTTTTATAGCAATCTCTGCGAAGTCTCATCCCGTTCCCAACTTTGTTTGATATCATGTAAAAGAGAACTTTGCACCTAAGAAACTACCAAGGTCTATAACTCATCACTGCATTCTTGGTAAACCATCAGTAATATTGTTCTACACTTCTTTCTTATACTTGATCTCAAAATCAAAACCTAACAATTTGAGAAGCTAAGTTTGTCAAAAAAGGGTTACGATTATATGTTCTAGCAAATATTTCAATCTTTTATTATCCATTTTCATTACAAATATATTATATTTAAGTATTAAGACCACAGGTTAATAACAACCCCAAGACTAAAATTTCTTTTTTATATGTGAACAAATGTAGGAATATATTAGAAAATGACTTCATGAAATAATAAATAAGGTATCCTTACCACATAGAACAATTATTAATAGATTTCCATTTATTTACACTTCAATAACAAAACCATTATTGAAATTACAAAAATTCAAGACTAATAAAGACACCAAAAATTCCTTCATTCTATTAAAAGCACATTCAACCTCTTAATTTCATCCAAAACAATTACACTTCCATAAAGAGGTTAATGGATTACTCAACTACCTATACCCTTTGATAAAATGCCTATCATATCATGCTAACCCTAACAGAGCTTATATCCCTAACAGGACCTTCATCAAACACTTGGTATGCTACACAAATTCATTCCTAATTTGTTTCAAAATTGTTATTTTTCCCAACATTCACTAACCAATTAACAACCAAAATAAGCCATCACAACTTAATCCACACAAACAAAACCATCAAAAATAAAATCATTTAATAACACAAAATGAAGCAGAAAAAATAAACCTTAAAAGTAGAGACAACCAACGTCAATAATGAAAGCAAAGACAACATATGGACGGATGACCAAAGTGATCCCTATCGAAGATGGAGGAAATAAAGAGGAAATGAAAATGAAGAAGAAACACGAAGAAAAGAAGGAGGGGTGTCTGTTGATTTAATTCGAAGGAAAACGGTATAAGGAGGGGTGTCTGTTGATTTAATTCGAAGGAAAATGACGTTGTTTTCCTTCCAATTTGAACAACGATGGTCTTAGCTTTAATTTATTGACTTAAATTATTTCTGTCAGGAAATTCCATCTATAATTTTAGCCGAGAACCATTGACACTTATTTTTATTATGACGTTTACTATTTCATCGCTAAATTCTGTTGAGAAAGTTGGCGACAAAATTTCCTCTTCTTTTAACGACAAATTTTTTTTCCGTCTATAATTTTTCATCGGTATTTTGTAATTTTCTTGTAGTGTTTTCATCATCAAAGAAAGTAATAATTTTTAAATTAATTTACACATAGGATTTCCCACATTTAATCACAGGCATAAGATCTTATATCCATAATAGATGATAAATAGTAAATTATAATGAATTAGCATCTTTCATATATATAATTATACTATTTCTTTTCTTCTTTGATTATATTTCTTTTTAGTTCTCGATTCAAAAAGAAAGAGTGATAGATCTCTGATGAGAAATATGAGGATAAAAGTGATATTTTTAGGTTGGGTGATTTCATTCCAAAAGATGGAGTTCTCCTTGGAAGTTGCAAAATGATAAATACAACTCACATAATTCGTGGATATTTCAAATGATATCATAAAATAATACAAATGATGTAATAGCCACATATCGTTCATACATGAGGACCATCTCCATCATCAGAAGTTAATAATACTTGGGTTTTTTTCTAATCAAGTCAAATGTCAAGTGAACAAGACAGAAACTAATTTAAAACTAGAAGATCAAAAATAAGAAAAAAGTTATTTTTAATTAAGGGTAAGAAGAAGTGATCCATCAAAATTGGCCACGTCATACATCAATAGTTACCCATGCTGCAAGTAACTATCAAGTTTTATGAAACTCCTTTTATGGGTATGATATTCAAGTTCTAATGAAATTTTTTTTTTATGTTCTTCAATACTTACTTTGATCTGTTTTGGCCACATTCTATGAACTTAACAGAAAGGGAAATGAATTACTTTCTTGAATAAATTGTGAAAAAGAATAATCTATGAGCTTGCCAAGATATAAAGTTTCACTTCACACTAAATATTAATCAATCATAACACATTTTAAAATGTCAAAATGAAGTCAATTTGTTATTTTACCAGAAGAGAAAGGTCCTATATATCATAACATAGCAGGTAACTTTAATTGATTGAAACATTAAACACAGTATAAACCATTACAAATTAAAAACTCCTACCAACTTTCCTTACTTAACTAATTAACGGTAAATTGACATTGAAAACTTATAGACATATAATGTACAATGGGAGATCAAAGTTATACTGACGGTAGTTAAATTGATCCTAAGGTTGGTCTAAAAATTGGGAAATTGAATTTGAGGATATCAACGATGTAATATTGTATAACAAAATATCCCGGGACATGCACCACACAATAATAATCCGAGGGTATGGGGCTCTCTTCCTGTCACTTATTCCTATTTTAAACCTATATCTCTTTGCTAAACATGGTCCTTGATTGTTGTTTAGCTCTCACTCATCAAGCATATTTCTTAGTTCTTGCTATTCAGTTGAATTGCTTTCCTTAGCTTCGACACCTATTAGGGGAATTTTAGTTGTTCTTTGTCTTCTTTACTCTCACCTTGACTTTATACCGTTTTAGGAATCTATTTTTTTATTTTTTTCGGCCAAAAAGGTTTATTCTTGCCTTTCAATGCATAAATCTTGTCAAAACTGCTTTGTCTCATAACTCGCGCACTACCTGACGAATTTCCTCCATTACCCCTTATGTTGAAACCATGTCCACCATTACTAACCCTATGCATGCTTCCTAGCTAGCTAACAGTTATGCCCATAGTGCAAAATAAGAGTTAGAAACACATGTTAGGGGATAACTTAAACTGTTCATTGCATTACTATCACCTATAAAACACGAAGATGGAAGAACAATTGTAGCTATGGAGTTTGAGGTTCTAATGGTAGGTGCTAGTAGTTAGGAGGCTACCCTACTTCGCTTATTCTTAAAGAAAGGACCAACATTTCTAGTTATGTTCAGGTGGACACACAACCACTAGAAATTAAGAGTGTTGCTAAAAGGTTTGCTCTCAGAGGATAATTTGATCCTTTTCACCTTCACATCTTAGTCTAAAGCTTTGAAAGTAGTGGAGGAAGGGTTATGGCATGTCTCCTAACTTTCTCAATTCATTCAAAAATAGAAACCAATTTTCAACCTAGGAAGGATGAAGCAACATAATGTACCACTATATGTGAACTTACACAATGTGCCACTAGAATATTAGACAACAAAGGGACTTAGCATGCTTGTATGTTACATGGGGAAAAACCCTTTTACATAGATGAGAATATGATGAAAAGGAAGACTATACCATTAATGAGGATGGGGATAACTCTCTTTAAGGACTCTATATTGGTAACTTATCAACAGAAACCTTCCTTTAAGCTACAAGGGAAGAAATGGAAGGCTACGGGTAAAACCTTCAATTAGGGAGACCACTATAAGCTTATGAGGAATAAAAAGGAGGGGACTGGTGATGAGGATAAGGGATATAAGAAATAGAAGGCAAAGGAACTCAAGTGATAGAAGAAAATGTATCTCAAGTAGGGAATGCACCAATTGAAGGGTTTGAGATATGACTTGCAAGCAATAGGATAACCTTTTATTTATATTAGTGATAGCTCGGAGATGCTGGAATTTGATCAGATAAGAGAAGCAAATCATTAAGATATCAAATAATAATACTCAAGCACTTTTTCTAAAAATAGATAAAAGAATAAGACTAAGGAGAGAGAATTCCAAAGTGTCAAAAGGAGGAAATCAAAAAGAGGTAGTAATAGAAAGAGCTCTAAAAAGAAAATTTCAACCATATAAATATAATAGCTTAGAATATGCATGGTCTAAACTACCTTTAGAAAGCTATAAGCTTTAAAGGATTTTGTATTTGTGGAGAAACATGGTCACCACTAAAGAATAATAACCATTAGATAAATCTCTGATTTAGTGAAGATAAAGGAGCTCAATGCATGCAATCAAGTCATATATTCTTGGATATACTTTATATTGGACAATATAAATGTCTATGCCTCCTTTGTATATAGTGCAAATATTAATTTCCAAAAAAAACTGCTCTCAAAGATCCTAAAGAGAATGTAGGGGAAATGCTTGAGGCCTTAAATAGTAAGTGGGATTTCAATTATATTATGTATAGAACTAAAGCATAAGGACACTACAACATGAGAAATTTCACTAAATATTTCAAGGAATATATGGAGGGGATGGGGCCTATAGGCTTAAAGAGTGACGAAAATGTGTTTATCTAGAGAAATAAACAAGGAAACTCTAATTTATAGGTTAGTGCTAACAAAACTACTTGTTCCTAATTTATTGCACAGCTTTTGAAGTTGAGGGACTCTTTTAAGTCAAACATAACATACAAAATACTAGAAGGAGCTAAAGATTCTATATGGCATAACAATTGGAATGGATATGGCCCTCTAATTGAAAACCAAAGAGCAATTCAAATAATACACAACATTCTTAGAGAAGGTAAACTGGGAATATAGATCAATAGAGGATAATGGAGTAGTTTCCTTAGAGAAATAAGTTATCTACTCCTAGCTTACAACCCTAATCTAGATAAAGAGGGATGTTATATATGGAATAGTCTCCCTACAACTTAGTTCATTGATAGATTTTGTAGAAAATAGCTAGTTCCAAAAGGCAATCGAGTAGGGTGGCATAAGTTGATCTGGTGAAAAAACTTACTACCTAGAACTTCATTACTATTATAGACAATAATTACGAAGAAAATGAACATCATAGATAGACTACAATACCTAAAACATTTAAAACACTTGAACCTTATGCAAGGAAAGGGAAGAAGTTAAGAGGTTATGTCAACGGCAAATTAGATAGGGGATACAATTTAAGGGATAATTCAATGGCCATAGGATCACAATAGGATTTCTAAAGCCAACCTAGGTGTACTTTTGATCAGTCTAGAGACCTAGTTATAAGAAACATGGCAAGAAAGGAACAACAACAATTTCTTAAAGAAGGAAGGAAGTCATGAAGTTATGATAGAGAGGATTAAGCTAAGTATTAAAGAACAACTTACAGTAAGTAAGCAAGCTCAAGAATGTATTGATAGTATTGCCTAAGCATGAAGAATTAAGAAACCAATAGTGGTAATGTAGGCATTCAATTAGATATAAAAGATGAAGAATGTGAAAACAAGTTAAAAGGTTATAAAGGCTAACTTAATGAGAGCATCAGGAGAAGTTATAGAATAAAAATTGATGATAAAACATGAAAGTTTTGCACTTTAGCATTACAACTCATAACATGCATCCTCTAAAGTCACTATTATGCATAATTCTTCCCAATAAGCTTAATTTTTCTTCTATCCTAAACTACTTCAAACAAAATTTAATCAATTAAAACTTGTATTATCATGGAAGTTTAAAACAATATAACATTGAAATAAAAATAAAACTAACTAATAGGTTGAATCCCATGTAGCGTTTCTTTATCGGCTTTAGCTTGATGTATCTCTTTTGATCAAGTTGGGTTATATAAATTGTATTGTTATATCCTTAACATAGGTTCCATAACTTACAGATGGGCTACCTTCTGAGGCGTTCCACCACATTTCTCCTTTGGTTTGTTCCTTTGAATTTGTGACAGTTATGATGGATCCTTATATGTAGACTCCTGTAAAACACCTTGACAAGACTGCTTAACCTCAATAGAATCCACAAATTCAAAAAAATTGCTTTTGACATTGGAGACTCTAAAGATCACCTCTTCATCCCCTACCCTTAAAGTTAACTTGCCTTTGTCAACATCTAAACTAGACTTGGCAATTGCTAGGAATGGTCACTTGAGGACTAAAGGTATTTTTGAGTCCTCCCCTAGGATTTTGTAAAGTACTATCTGCCATCTAAATGCATATCTTAGTCGATTCAAGTTCTCCTATTCCCATTTTTTTCAAATAAGGTATAAGGAATCATATTTACGCCAAACCCTAAGTTAACGAAAGACTCATCCACTTTTAAACTATTTTAGTACAAGGGATATAGAAATTCCTTAGGTCAGTTTGCTTCTCTAGTAGTTTGATCTTCTTGTTGTAGTTCTCCTCACTTAACACTTTAGTCTTTAACTTCTTTGAGTCCTCTTGTTTAATGATGGCTTTTTCAATGAATCTGTGCTCTTTGGTTTTTTCAAAAGAGATTCAATAGAAGAGAACTCATTCCTTAGTTATTCTACAAGATCAAGGATCTTATCTAACTCTACATCTAATGACTATCTCTTTTCTCTAATAGAATATGGAATTACAGGTCAATACTCCTTGACTCTCTTCAGGCATTTTCCACCTTTAACTTTCGAGTGACACTTAGTAGTCACTTCCTTCTCTTACTCTCAAAGCTTCTTTTCAGTAGTCTGGGTGATTTTCTATTGGGCACCCCACCCTTACAAGACACGTGCTCGATGACCTAAGTGACATCTGAACATGCATTCCCACAAGGGTGGCATGCTCACACAAGTCAGTCACCAAAATCAAACTCCTTCCTTCAACTTCAGAACAGATTTTGGAAATCTTAAGATCAGAATTTAAAATTTGACTTCTTTAAAAACATTGTAGCTTAATGTCACTATTTTATTTTGAATTAAGAATCACCTCATTCGAAGCTCTACAGATCAAGATATCATCAAAATACCGAAGTATGTTCAGTGCAATATCCAATTCTCACTATTCATACATGTTTTGGTATAGAAGACATAACTTTCTTTATAGGTGTCTGATTAAGGTAATTCTGGAACTGGTTCGAAGAGGACTTCTAGATCTAAAACTTATATGGAGACTCCAAAGAGAGATTTTTCCTTTAAAGGGGTTAAAATAACAAGAACAAAACCTTTCGGGAAAAAGTGTTCGTCGTGGTGAACTTTGAAGGTGAAGAACAAAACCTTTCGGGAAAAGTTCACCGTAGTCAACTCTTAGGTTCACCGTGGAAAAACTCCCTTCTAGAAAAATTCACCGCGGTGCACTTTTTGGGTTCGCCGTGGCGAACTCTAAAAATCAGACAAAAAATCTGTTCAAGGAGAGTTCTGCAGACTGCCAAAACCTATTATCATGTAATGACCATAACTTTCTAATCCAAAGTCCAAATCTTACAAAATATATACCGTTGAAAAGCTAAGAGGATAAGCTACAACTTATATGAAGAAAAATTTGTCTAATTCTGCCTAAATAAAGTTTATGGTTCCCCTGAAGTCAAACACATTTTTTACCTCTATGAAAAACTTGAAAAATGCAACATCCAAACTTTGAGAAGTCATGAGCAAGACACAAACATTTTTCATTAACATCATAAGATGAGAAAGTTTTTACAAAGCTTTAATAGGCATTTCAAGACACATTACATCATAAACCAAAAATACAAAGTTTACATAAACTAGAATCGCTCAAAATGTGACTAAAGCCTTGTTTTACATAATCTAGCTTCAAAAACAAAATATGCAAACTGAAGTGATGCCTGGACTCTCGACTCGATCACTCAATACCTTGCTCATCACCTGAACACATAAACACAGCATAATGGTTTGGGTAGGTATAAAAATAGAACATAGTACACATTTTTCATAAGGGTCCTGTGTAGACGTGAATAGAACGTACTATCGTAATCCCACAAAATGGTTTTATGTAACCGTGAACTTCTGGGAGTTCGTGAAGGAGCTCCATGCTATTAGCCGGTAGGTAGGAGAACTCTTTAGTCAAAGTGCACTTGACATAATTAAGAAACCAATCCAAACCCACATAACATGTATTTCATAACTTATAAACATGTTGCCCGTATGTCACATTTTGAAAATGTGTTTTTCATGAACATGAAATATTTCATATGCATTTCTATCATTATTTCGCAATTTATCAACCAAATTCATATACCAAGCATATAGAAATTTCTCAAATCATTCAAAAGCAAAAAAATGTCACAATTATAAAGCAATGAGAATTCATTTTATTCTCTTGACTTAAAAGAAAACATAATAGCTCATTATCCAATTATAAACATGAAACTCACCTTAATTTCCTTGCTTGAAAACTTGCTCAAGAATGCCTCTCCTCTTGCTCCTCTTGTCTCTCTTGCCTCCCTTCACATTGGAAAAAGTCTCCAATTCAATAGGAATCCAAAGAGAAAATCCCAAGGAAACATACACATAAAATTGATCTTATAATACTTAAACTCATACATTTCCTAAGCTCTTTGTACCAAAATCCTTCCAAAAATCCAAAAGATTAAACACAAACTTACCTTGAATCGTCACCAAACAATGAGTTTCTTGGCTCTAATGGAAACTCTAATCTTCCTCTTCCTTTTCCCTTCTTGAACAACTTCAAAAATCACTCTTTAAGACTAATAGAAATTAAAACCTAGCTAAACTCTCTTCTTTCTCTCAACCCACGACACTCTCTCCCTCTTTCTTTCTTATTTTTGTATTTTCTCTCTTCTTTCACTCTTCACTCACATTTTTCTCTTCTCAAGTGCAAGACACAATTCCTTTTTTCTATTTTGCCCTTCCTTCAGTGCCTTAAGACTTTCCTTCTTAAGTGATCTTCCAAAAATGCCCCTCATGCAAACTTACCACCTTAACATTTTAATTCAATTATCCTATGTCATAAAATCTTACTCACATTAACATGCTAATTAACTCCAAAATAAATTAATCTATCAGAACTCTAAAATTCATTTTAAATCATATTTAATAAAAAGAAAAAAATTTGGGGGCCAACATTTCTCCCCCTCTTAAAATAATTTTGTCTTCGAAATTATTACCTGAGGCATTAAAAAGCTATGGATACTTCTCGTTCATGGCTTCCAAGGGCTCCCACATGGCCTCTTCTACATAATGGTTTCTCCACAAGACTTTAACTAGTTGAACCGTCTTTTTTCTGAGGACCTTTTCCTTGGTGTTCAAAATATCCACTGGAATTTCCTAATAAGTTAAATCAGCTCTCAACTGAACCTCAGTGGTCTGAATGATATGGGAGGGATCCGATCTATATCTCCTCAACATGGAAACATGAAAGATATAATGTATCTATAATAATTTTGGTAGCAACACTAACCTATAGGCTAGTGTTCCAATCCTCTCAACAATCTCATAAGGACCCACATATCTTGGGCTCAACTTGCCCTTCTTGCCAAATCTGATGACTCCTTTCCAAGTAGATGTCTTAAGGAAGACTTTCTCACCAACTTCATACTTCATTTCCTTTCGGTGTGCATTAGTATAGCTTTTTATTCTATCTTGAGCCGCTTTAAGTCATTGTTTAACTAAGTTGACCTTGTCAATTGTCATCTGAATCAATTCTAGCCCTATCAGTTTCCTTTATCCTTCTTCATCCTAGCATATTGAAGTTCTATACCTCCTTCTATACAGTGCTTCATAAGGAGCCATCTGAATGATTAAATGGTACGAATTATTGTAACCAAATTTGACCAATGGCAAATACTCGTCCCAAGCTCCTTTAAAATCCATCAGACATGCCCTGAGCATTCCCTCAAGGGTCCGAATGGTCCTCTCAGATTAACTATCTGTCTGGGGATGAAAAGCAGTCTAAAATTCAACTTGGTTCCTAGAGCCTCTTGTAAGCTTCCCCGGAATCTCAAAGTAAACCAAGGATCTCTGTCAAAAACTATAGAATCTAGAATCTCATGTAATCTTATTATCTCATCAATATACTTCTTTGCTAGCACATGCAGAGAATCAGTCTGTTTGATTGCCAGAAAATGAGTTGATTTCGTCAAAAGATTAATAATAACTCATATGGCATTATGCTTCCTACTGGTCTTGAGCAAACCCATTAGAAAATCCATGGTTACTCTTTGCCACTTCCACTCAGGAATGGACAATGGCCTTAACTTACCTGAAGGTGCCTAGTGTTCAGCCTTAACTTGCTAACTCACTTGACAATTACTTACATATTCTTCTACATCCCTTTTTATGCCTTTCCACCAGAAATGCTCTCTCAAATCCCTATATATCCTGGTGCTACCTGGGTGCATGGCATAAGGTGCATTATGTGCCTCATCCAATATCTAATCCTTCACTTCCTTGACATTCGAAATACAAAGTCTTCTTCCTATAATCATGGGTCCATCATCCCTCACTACTACTTCAGACTTCTTGCCATTTTGAATTTTTGCTCGGAGCTTGCTCAATTCTGCATCCTATACTTGTAGCTCGCTAACCTTCTCTCTAAGTATCGGTCTCACTCTGAAATTAGCAAGAATACAATTTAGTTCCTCCTATTTCAATCTTATCTTAAGCTTAGCCATTTCTTCCAATAATGGCAAAAAATGGTCTAAATGTGAGCTATAGAAGATTTACTACTCAAGGAATCCACCACCACATTCGCCTTTCTTGGATGGTATTTAATCAACAAGTCATAATCCCTGAGCAACTCTAACTACCTTCTCTGTCTCTAATTCAATTCTTTCTGACTTAATAGATACTTGAGACTTTTATGATCTATAAAAATCCTTGTTTGAACCCCATATAACTAATGTCTCCAAATCTTCAAGGCAAAAATCATTGCTGCCAATTCCAAATCATGGGCCAGATAATTCAATTCATAAGGCTTTAGTTTCCGCGAAGCATATGCTATTACTCTATCTCCCTATATCAACACATAACTCAAACCCTTTCTTGAAGCATCACTATACACTATATAACCCTCATCTCTAGTAGGCAAAATCAAAACTGGAGCACTTGTTAATCTGTACTTGAGCTACTCAAAACTTTTCTGACATTCCTCACTCCAGATAAATTTTAGATTCTTCCTTAATAACTTAGTCATTGACGTAGCTATCATAGAAAATCCTTCAACGAATCTCCTATAATATCCTGCCAAACCCAGAAAACTCCTCACTTTTTCCACTGTCTTTGGTGCATACCAATTCACCACTGCTTCAACCTTCCTCGGATCAATATGTACCCCATCTTTCGAAATTACATGTCTAAGGAATACTACCTCATGAAGCCAAAACTCACACTTGCTGAACTTAGCATGAAACTCCTTCTCCCTCAATGTTTGCAATACTATTATAAAATGTTCCTCATGTTCCTCTTCACTTTTGGATTGAACTAAAATGTCATCGATAAACACTCTGAAAAAATGATCCAAATACTCCTTCAAGACCCTATTCAAGAGATCCATAAAAGCAACTAGAGTATTGGTCAATCCAAAAGGCATGACTAAAAATTCATAATGTCCATACCGTGTCCTCAAGGCTATCTTGTTTACATCAGACTCCCTGATTTTGAGCTGATGATAACCTGACCTAAGATCAATTTTTGAAAATACCTTTGTTCCCTATAGCTGGTCAAACAGATCATCAATCCAGGGTAGAGGATACTTATTCTTAACAGTCACCATGTTAAGTCTCCGATAATCAATACACATCCGTCATATTCCATCCTTCTTCTTAATAAATATAATAGGAGCTCCCCAAGATGACGAACTCGGTCTTATATACCCCTTCTCTAACAATTCTTCAAACTGTTCCTTAAGCTCCCTCAGTTCAGCTAGAGCCATTCTATAAGGTGGTATCAAAATAGGTGCAGTATCAAGATTCAAGTTAATGGCAAACTCGATTTCCCTCACTAGTGGCAACCAGGTAAGTCCTCTGGGAACACATCATGAAATTCCCTTACAACCGGAAAATCCTCTAACTTCTCTTCACTTACATCAATGTCCATAACATACACCAAGAAGGCTTCATACCCTTTCCCATAATCTTGTTAGCTATTAAAGACGAAATAATTCTTGGTGATGGTGTTTTCCTGTCTCCTCTGAAAATCACCTTCTCACCTTTTCCAAAGTCAATCTCTACCTCCTTGAGGCTACAATCTAACTTCGCACAATATTTCTCCATGGTACCTAGTATAACATCTAGACCCTTCAACTCTAAAGGCAATAAGTCTACTACCATTCTAGCACTCTTAATAACCAGTTCACAATCTCTATATACTTGACTTATTATCACCTTCCTCCCT
>JANSVA010000006.1:22886170-22899450 GCA_025504915.1 Erythroxylum reticulatum
CTCTCTTCTTTCACTCTTCACTCACGTTTTTCTCTTCTCAAGTGTAGGAAAACAATTCCTTCTTCCCATTTTGCCCTTCCTTCAATGCCTTAAGATTTTCCAACTTAAGTGATCTTCAAAAAGTGCCCCTCATGCAAACTTACCACCTTAACACTTTAATTCAATTAACCTATGTCATAAAATCTTGCTCACATTAACATGCTAATTAACTCCAAAATAAATTAATCTATCAAGACTCCAAAATTAATTTTAAATCATATTTAATAAAAAGAAAAAATCGTGGGTCAACATTTCCATTAATCTTTCCTTAGTATTTATTTCATTTGTACTCGACAAACTCCCCTTCGATCTTTTTTCCACTAACTTTTCAAGTTGGTCCATTTTAATTTCTAGTTTTTGTATGAATGCATCAGTTTGCTAATATTTTGCCCTTGATTCTTAAATGAATTCTATAATCAACTCATATATACCAAGGTTCCTTGGTTGTTATGTTTGTTGTTGAAATCTAAATGGATGATGGTTTCTTTGTTGTCCCTGATTTTCCTATGAAAAGTAAGGGTGGTTCCTCCATCCAAGATTATATGTATTGCTATAAGGATTATTTTGGGGTCATGGAGAATTCCGTAAATAATTCATATGCTCAGGCTAAAGTGATTAACATTTTTATCCTTAATGATCTAACTTGGACGTTTCACACTACATCACCCTTCCTTGTAAAGCCATAGTCAATCTATCTATCTTCTTGCTCAGGGACTCCACTTGGCTTGCCAACTATGCCATCGTATCTACTTTATAAAATCCCACTGGCCTATTGGTTCGTGCTCTAGCTAAGCACCACTGGTAGTTGTTCATGACCATATCTTCTATCAACTCTTATGTCATCTATAGTGATTTACTATTTAATGTTCCTCCAACTACTGCATCTATTGACTGTCATATGCTTTGACTTAGCCCATTATAGAAGGTTTGGAATTGCATCCATAGGGGAAGTCCATAATATAGACATCATCTGAGCATCTCCTTGAATCTCTTTCATGTGTCATATAGTGACTCACCTTCAACTTAGGAGTATAAGGAGATGTTACTCCTTAACTTCGCAGTCTTTCCAAGGGAAAAGTATTTCAATAAAAAAATTTCCACCACTTGTTCTCATATAGTAAATGACAAATATGGCATAGAATTCAATCATTACTTAGCCTTTCCTCTTAGTAAGAGTGGAAATACACATTGTCTAATGGCTTCATTGTTTTCTCCATTGATCTTAAATGTATCACAGCTCTCTAAAAAGTTGGAGACATGCACGTTAGGTCTTTGTCCTATAATCCATCAAACTAGACGGATTGTTACACCATATGGATGATGCTTGACTTGATCTCGAAGTTGTCTGCCTCTCACTATACTAGATTCTGCATCAGTTAGATCTAGTCTAGCATAGTCGAACATTGTACATGGTTAATCCACCATGTTGTAAGATTCTTCCATATCCATATGACCCTCCAATCCTTCAATCCGATGGTCTACTTTAAACTCTCTTAGATTACTCCTACGAAGAATTCTTCACATTGTTCTCTTTATTTCAGCATTTTCTTTTACCAAGCCCTCAAATGTACTCCTAGTTATATATTGACCAAGAGACTAATTCTAAAACTAAAGAAACTAACAAACAAAATGACGTAAAGTGGAAGCAAGAATAAAGTATAATAAGACCAAATAAAGTAATGGCTAGATAGTTGCAATAATATTTCTTAGATTGGTCATAACTCTCTCATTTTTTGTTACAACTAAGATTATTAAAGATACTATAAAGCCAATGCACAGCTTGAGGCATAGTTGCATCTCAAGTTGAGTGCATATCAAATATTAACCTTTTATAGAAACCCACGACCATTGTTTTTATAGTTTTAGAGTATTTCATATTCTTTCATTCCAAACTTTGAGTTAGCTGCCAAAGGGGTAGAAACAATTAAAGGAGTATAGAGTAGCCATTTTGAAAGAAAATGATATTTGAAAACATCCTAACAGCTCGAATCTCGCATAGGAATATTAAGATCAATTCTATAAATCTTTCTATTTTTCATTTCTTTTGTTTTTATTATTACATATAGTGGTTTAAATATGATGAGTGGGTAATTATTTTTTATGTCTATATAGGATGGAACCTTTGCATTTATCTTTATATATATTAATTTATTTTTATTGATAAATAGGATATATTTCTGTCAGTTGTCTTTGATTAATTTTAGTCCATATTTAATTATACTAGTGATTAAATTTTACTTGAATTCACTAGTGAATGCCTCAAGAGAGTTTGCTTGTTATTGGAACATGACTTAGATAAAAGGGGTTTGAATGGGTTTCTAGAGAAAATACAAGAAAGAATTATTTTACATCTTTCTTTTACAAATATTTGTTAGCTTTCCTATAATATGCATGTGTTTATCTCTTGGGACATGTGATCAATATACTATTATCAATACATTAAATTAGGTCAAATTTTGTTCATTTTTGTTAATTGTACTTGCAAGCTTGCCTACATAACCAAAAATAAGATCATTTAATTCTTAAAACAAACAATATCCTCACATGTGATTTTCAAATTGAATAGTTAGTAGCAACCAATGATTTGATATTACTTGTTAAAAAATATTTATACTTTTTTATTAGGTCATAATTGCAACAAATAAATAGTAGATAAAAGACAAGATTTTTTATTGAAATATATATAAGGAAAAGTTTATAAAGCCCTAATCTATTAAAAAATTTTATAAAATTTATAAAACTTCAATATAGATTACTTCAATGAAATTAAAATAAAATAAAAAAGGTTAAACTTGTAGGAATTAAACAAAAATGGGATAACGCTTTCCTGATTCATCCATCTTTATTAATGGCTTATAAATAAGATTCATCCATCTTTATTAATGGCTTATAAATAAGAGATTTACTTGACAACTACCTTCCTTTTTCTTTTCTTCTCTTTTTTTTCCCCTTGCCCCACCTGTGTTATGACTTATTTTCTCCTCCAAACTCAAGGCAGTTTATCTCTCTTCAAAGTCTTTAAACCTTTTTTTTTTTTTTTGGGTTTTCCTTCACCTAAATTAATATTTTACTATACTCTGTATTCCTTTTTTGTTTTTGTTTTTGCACACTCCTGCACATGCCCTCTTCTATTCACAGACAACTCTAACTTATGTTTATTTTTCTCTTTTCTAACTTTCTACAAAATGTATAGTATTAATATTTTTCCATAACCCTAGCTCACGTTTTATTTTATTCACTTCACTGTTTCACATAAATTTGGTAAAAAGATTCAAATTCGGCTTAGTCCAAGTCAGTTTGATTTGATTCAATTCGTTCAATATGAAGTTAACATATTAGACTCAATCAAAGTTTTAAATGGGCCTAAGATTTAAATAATCAACACAAAGTTCAATCTAATAACTTGAACAACCCACATTCTTGTTGTAAAATAATCAATTTGAACTCATATTTTTAAAACAAAAAAACAAAAAAATCAATTTTTTCTCTACTATCGGACAAAAAAAGTTTAAGATGACCCTATTGTTATGTCTGATAATAGTTTATCCTCTAGCACTTTCAAAATAGAGTAATTTACTCACAAAATGCTAACTCCATCAAATAAATGTTATGTTCATGTTAAATTTGGTCATATGTCCATGTCACGTAAGGTCAGCTGTCATGTAAATAATAATTTTAACAAAAATTAAAATTAAATTATATTTATTTATTTTCCATAAATTAAATTTAGTTTACATTTGTTTGCCCCTAAAACATATATGGATTGAATCCTAAATTTTCCCAATTTGCATCTATTTTCCCTAACCCAACTGAATCCCTTCGTGAATGTTGTGCCTTAACTTATGACTTACATATTATATATAATAAAGATATACCTAAGTTTTAAATTTTTAGTGCCAGCAGACCCTCAAAATCATACCTCTAAACAACGGGTGAGAGATTAATGTATATAATTATTTCTCTTCAATTTAAGCTGGTAGCCCATTGGATTTGGACCACAAAATTGTTTACTCTGCACGAACCCAATGTCTGTCTTAGCTCCAATAACTTTTTGCAGCCGCGGAAAGGATAAGTATCAAAATATGGATACGCGTGTTGTCCACTCTCACATTGAACTGACCAGGTGGAAACTAAGAACCTTAGTAGCTATTCGATGGCATTTCGATACTATTTTGATACATGGAAAAACGGGTCCAACTCCATCCATAGAAGGGTATACATGACGCAGTCATCGGAGAAGAAGAGTTCCCAGGAAGTAATAAGAAAGGCTCCGGCGGAACAATTTGCACCGTTGGCTTCAACGTTTAGGAGGAGACTGCTAGCTGGAGTTGGTTCAGCTTCTCTAGTGGCTGTTGGCGCAAACTTCGCTGGACTTGCCAGCTTGTTTCTGGGGTTATCCCCTGAAAGCGCTCGAAATCTCAAACTTGATGTGCTTTACCCCATTAGAGGGTATAGCCGTTGTATTGACACAAACGAAGGATTCGGTTAGTAAGTTCGATAACATGTCCTTGAAACCAGAGTGAAGTTCTTATTGGACGCACAGTTGTATATTCATTGTCGTTTTTAAGATTGTGTTTTGGACTAAAGAAGAGTTTTGATGCATTTTTAAGGATAGAATTTATATACCCATCAAGCTGGGTTGGCGATCAAAGGCTACTGTATCGTGCAGCTGAGAGAGAAGAATATGATAGGTCACTTGACCCTCCTCCCATAACTGCTCAGAAACCCGATGGCCGGCGGCGAAAGAATGTAAATGAGCCAGTTGTTGCATTTGGTCCACCAGGTTCAAGTGGCGAGCTCAATGTCAGTGTCATTGTTTCACCCGTTCCTATTGATTTCTCGTGAGTAACTATGTTCGTATTGTCAAGGCACGCGAGTAGGAAAATATATATATATATATATACTTGGAAACAGAATCTTGGTCCATGGATTTTAACAGCTTGACGTTGCCTTTCTAGGTTTGAAGCATTTGGAGGTGCTAGGGAAGTGCGTGAGGTCATAATTAAAACGGTCACAGGATCTGGACAACGATCTGACTTGAAAGGAACACTGATAGGAAGCATATCAAGGGTAGGATCAGTGGGCTCTAGGCGGAATGTGAGGTATTACGAGCTGGAGTTCACAGTTGAAAGCCCCAAATTTAGACGTCATAATGTGGCAGTTTGTTGTGCTAATGGTGGTAGGCTTTACACTTTAAACGCACAATCACCAGAGTCGGCTTGGCCAAATGTCAAGTCAGACTTCCGAAGAATCGCAGATTCTTTCAGTCTCATCTCCTGATTTGCGGAGGGGAAAATTAGATGTGCCTTAGGGCAGTTTGTATGCAAAGCCTTTACCCAAATCTATTCAATACATGCTTTAAAGCTGCAACCTCAGTTTACCATGTAGAAAAGAAGATTTCCAAGACTTTTTGCAAACCTGTCAAGACATTATACGAATAACTTCAAACTTGTTCGTTATTTATCATCTAATGATTTTACAATTACTGGCAACCAAGAAGTCAGTCACTGATCTTGAGAATCATACAAATATATAATTCTAAGCACTACGCTTACAATAATATTAAAGTGACATGACAACCTTTTATAAATTATCTTTTCTATTTAGTTATATACAGTAATTCTAATTCAGGCACAGGTTATCTGTCTTCGCTTGGTAATCTTTTCCAGGTTCTCCAAATTCTCGAAAACTGCCGCAGTTAAATTGTGATCCTCAAATCCGATCGCTGCACCAAGTCTGAAATATGAACATATTTAATTCATTAGTCCCACCATAGAAATGCACTTGGAAAACCCGAGCAGCTAACTTCCAAAGGGAAAAGAACATTTTTATTTTTCTAATGTTTCGATGAAAGCTATCATAAAGTCCTCGATCACAATCCTCTTATGTCAGTAGCCAATGAGGGAAAGGGAATGCATGGACAGAAATTTGACAAGTTAATATTAGCTTACTTTGGATCAAGCACCAATTTCTGGACCTCCTTAATGGCTGAACTGGCAGCGTACAGTGATATCTTCCCAACCTGTACCAAACCCAAAAAAGAACTATAAAACCCAATCTTAAATGCATAAATAATATGAAAATGTGATAAACGAAATGTGCAAATACAAATAGTTACAAATAAAAAAGTGCCTAACATTCTTGAGCAACGATTCTTTGCCTCACCTCCAACACTTGAAGTTTTGCTTCGTGGTCATTTGGTAAACAGCGGATTTCTTCAGCTAACCGAACAGCCTCCCCAACACTTTCAGGAGATAAGAAATCAAGTCCCACCTGAACATTGGACTGCAAAATTCGACAGGAATACAAATTATACTTCCATCTACATGACCAGGTCATCAAATAACACACACAAAATTGCTGTATTGTGGAAGATAATTTTTGTCCAACAAACACTACTTATTTCTATACAGAAGTTTTATTCTCTCATGATCAAGATTTCTCCGCCGATCAAAACCAATTAAGTTCCTTTTGAGCAGAAATACACACAAGATATTTCATTCCACTTCCGAAGAATGACCATTCTAATGCAGACAAATGTGCACAAGATAGTCATGGAGAGTCTTTTCATGAGTAATCCATAAAATATAAAAGTCAAATACTCAAGACAGTTATGTTTGACAAAGTGCTCATTTAGGACCAAGAATTCATCTTTGTTTTTCACTGAAAAATCACTTCAGACATGTAATCTTATAGTTAACCTGATGGAAAGCAAATGAATCACCATCAGCTTACCATAAGGTTCCTTGTTTGAAAAGGGCATCCAGCAGGGATAAACACCGCTTGCCCCAAATGTTGATCAAATGACCATGGCTCAACTCCTGAAGACAAGGAATAGGTTTCCATATCAAATCAATTTTCCATGCTGGTACATTTTCTAAAGACAGCAAACTTCATAGGTACACTTATGCTACTCAAACGAGAAGCCTAATTTCCCAACATATAAACACTATCTTGAAAAGTGAATATTTGCAATTTTTCATACCATATTCTTCCTTCAATTTTCTCTTATGGTGCCCATCAAGGAAAAATGCTGCATCATAAAGTGGTCTTGTTGACTGGGAGCCAAGATAATAAGATCAGTGGTATTATTTTCTATAAAAAGGGCCTATATTTTGATGCTGGACGGATAACTTACAAAATCATTAGCTAGATTGTCAGCACGCCCAAATTCCTGACAATGTCTTTGCAAAAAAATGGCCAACTTTGGAACATCCTGCCGACGGAAGACATCCCAGTGAATTCCAGCACAAGTTTCCATAGAGGTGTCACCCCCATTATTTTGTAAATGTGGGTCCTCCAACCTATCACCCTCTTCGATGGTGTTTTGAACCTGTTGATTTTCATTTGTTTTGAACTTTTCAAGAATGGTAGTTGTTCCTGAATCCTCCAATTTTACATTGTTATCAGTAGCTATCTTCAGTCCATGCAGTATGTTATGTTTACCAAGAGGAAAATCCGGTAACCTTCCCTCATTCAAGCTTGTCTGAGTGCCATCTGAGTCACTATCATCCTGGCCCTTTTGCTTGATTTCACAAGTGTGCACCAATACATATACCTGCCACAGCCAATGTTAGAACACAGTATTCTCTCACCACAAAGATACATCTTTAATCTCTAATATTTTCAAATCTCAATAACTAAGAAAAGAACCTAAAAGAATTTTGTTGTGAAACTTAAAAGAAATAAGTTACCATGTCATGCATTTTGAAATGAAGATTGGTCACTGAATCACCACTACCAAGCTCCTGATAGGTCCCATAAGATAAATAGATCTTAGGTCCCACATCATTCTGCAAGGAGTAATTAGGCAACTTTGCAGCAACATTTAGAAGACCCAATCTTGAATGGATAAACTCAAGTAGAGGCAATTGACTAATAAAATCAGGTTTCTGGTAAAACAAGAACTCCTCCGAAGCACTGGGGGAAGGCCAATCCTTCAACTTTAACATTTCTGGTAAACCATTTTCACGGATTCGTCCTTTTTTGTATCCCTTCATAAACTGATCAAGTTTGATTTCAACCTGCTATCACAAGGATTCACATATCTAAGAGATAGAATTCAGTATAAACAATTAACAGAAATCAGGATAAAAATAAATTTCACAGGTTCAAATACAAGGAACAGTCAGGAGCTCACCTCAGACCCATTTAAGCAATCTATAGCCTTCACTATTCTGTTCTCATCTTTCGTTTTCTCATCAGATGTTTCCCGAATCCCTCTCCATATAACCACTGGGTCCCAGCACGAAAATGATGAGGTATCAAATATCTGCTTCACGATGACAGGTTCTCCCTTGACCCAGTGCTGTCTGAAGTAACTTATTCCTTCTACCTTAATGTCTTTAGATGATGGACAATACAAGAAATTATCTTCACTGTCCTCTCTGTAAGAAAACTGGGAGAGTACAGAATCACCTAACCCAGACTTCTGTAAAGCATTAGTATCATAGACCTTACAGCCGCTGACCATTTCCTCCACATTCTTTACCAGTTTTGCAACCCAATTCATCTTGAAGATGCGACTAAGATTCAATGACAATAAATTACAGCCACCATATTCCTTTGGTGGGCATGGAACACTGCCATCACCATTTGCTTTCCAGCCAGGATACTTATCTGACAGATGAAGTCTTAGTCTGGCTTTTTGCCCCAGCTCTAAAGAGGTCTTATTTTCTTGACTTCCTCCATCAGCATGATCTTCGGTCACATGACTTTTAAGGCCAAGTGTTGCTGACCCCCGGAGATCTTGACAGCAATGAAGGCAAAGATCATACGAGCAATTTGTGCAATGCCAATGGTAATCGATAACAGGTATTCTACAAATATTACTGTAGAAAGGCATTTCATAGTTAGTTTTCTAGAGAAAAAAAACAAGCCTAAGAATGACCAAGACATCCTCACAAAGTAGCCACTTAGGAACATAAGAAATTGGCCACAAACAATTCAATTGAATATAAATCACCAATATATTCAGAGACACATCATTTAGGATCGAAGGACCAACTGGATGGACGAGCTAACTCTTGTAATTATGGCAATACTGATTAACAATACACAGGACATGGTAAAACAGTAAGCAGTAAGCTTCTCATCATACCAGCACATCTGCTCATCTGCATTCAGCTTTATCCGAGCAAGATCAATATCCCTTCCTGAAAAAAGTTCAAAAAATCAATTCAAAGAATAATTCATCATCATCACACCCAGTCCGAAATTCCGCAGTAAAGTGAGGTCTGAAGAGGTCTGATAGTACGCAGCCTTATCCCTACATAGTAGAGAGGCTGTTTCCAATAGACCCAATTCTAAGAATAATTATGGGAGGAAATCAATTCCATATGTGATAGGAATATCAACAAAATCTTACCCCTGAGGCTTTTCTCCAATTCTACCTCAGAGCATTGCTCACTGTGGATCTGCTGAATTACAGGAAGGACAGAAGATAATAGGCAGTAGAGATATTGCAATTTGTCTAGGACTGGTATCTCCCGTATTCTTACCTGCAGCTCATAAAAAGTATTATGCTCAGCATCTAAAATGAACCATCCTGCAAGTTATCCATGGTTTATTCAAAAACTAAGTACCACTATATAAAGTTTACCTTTATCATATTATCTCCTCGTAGGCACACCCTACAATTGCATATACCTCGACATGCAGGACAAATTTTCTCAATTTCTTCCAATGAAATGTCTGGATACCTAGATGTAGTAACTAACAAGCTGAGTATCATATAATGAAAAATAATAGGCATCTGGCCAAGTAATCTACTCTTACCATGCAGCGGCACAACTATCACAGAAACCTCTTTTATCACATCTTTGACACCAAATAACTCTGTTTCTATCATTTCTTCGGCACTGGTGGCAAGTTTGCCCACCAGTCTCTTCAGATGAATCCGTGCTTCTATCAGAGTATTCCTGAAAATAAGTTGGACATCTCAGCACCCATAGGATCATACAGCAGAAAGAGGAGCAAAAAGGAATACAATGGGCCATTGAAGTAGCCAAATAATTAAAAATAGAACACGATATTATTATAGCTGATCTAAAACCTCGTAAAGGCTGTCAAGATATACTCACTGTCATAGCACTAGCATCATAACTTCTCTGTGATCTACTCTTGGATGAATCCACTGCAGAAAGGGGTGGCGTTCTATAAGGTTCCCAGTTCTCTTCAAATTCAACATCTCTTTGATAATCAACATTTGTATTTAGAGAGTTGCGAACAGACAAATTCCTAACAGGTGTTTCAGGTGAATACTGAACCTGACCCTTTGACGCCTTCTCCTTGTGCTTCTTTGTTGATGCTAAGAGAGGATAGTCCTCAGATTTCTTGTTCACTAGGGGTATGTCAAATTCATCACTCTTACTCTCCAAATAAATATCACAATCACCTATTAATTTGTTTTTCTTCCTGAGACTAGCCCTCATTGCAGAATTAGCTGCCCTCTTCTTAGCTTGGATGTAATGCTTCTCACAAACTGTTTTATCCGGCATAGACATGGCAGTGCATCTCCATTGTTTCCCATCTGACCTTTTGCAACGTAAATCATCTGGAATCCCAACATTGTCCTCACCATTACCTGAGGAGGATCGCAGGCGATCCATTGAAGTCGAGTGCCAAATTTTAGACGGAGATGAGCACTCCCAGATATTTGTTACTAAGCCACCTGTTACAGGACATCAATTGCCCATGATAAGAAGAGAATTAAGACAGCAGATTTGTAGGCACCTAAGCAAACAAAGACATAAAATTGCACCCAGTGACAAAATTAAAGAATTCATACTGAAAAGAAACTAAGATCAAGAAATCATTGAAAGTACATGGATTGATCAACAAGCAATTCATGAAGAATTTCTGTGAAAAAAAAACATCACGTAAATGAAGCTAACCAAAAAAAGAAGACTCAAATTAGAAGATCCAAAAAAGAAAGGTCCTGCCAAGCCATTCAATTTCCCCAAAAAAACAAACAAACTTCCCTTGATGAAATTCTTCGACCTTAACAAGAACACATCCACATGCTCATTAAACAACAATAGAACGCAGATGGTAGAAAGATAGCATTGATCCATAACCTAACAACACACAAAAAGTCACAAAGCAGATATGATATCAAAGCTGGGAACAATTAGCTATGCTGCCACTAAGAGAGAAAACGTGCCCTTTTTATCTTTTTATCTGCAGATGCATTGGAAATTGCAGTTATAAGCATTAACATGCTATTATATGCACAGACTTGTATATGTACAAAAAGAAGAAGTCGCAACACCGAAATTACCAGTAATGCTAATAGTGCCAGCCAGAAACAACGCAGTATATCTTTGGCTTACAGCCTACCATTCCAAGGAACTAGACACATGCAGAGAATGAAGTTAAACAATTTCCAGCAAGAAGTGGAGAAAGATTAGTAAACCAATTATAATAGACTCAATTATAATAGTGTCCTTTAGTTTTCAAACAAACCCTTTGGTCACGTTCTGAACAACCAGAACAAGAAACACCTAAGATCAAAGGGGAATAACAAAAGCAAAAGAGAGCAGAACAAGTGGGAAATACAAGTCTTGAGGCAAGAACGAAGGGAAATAATTGCGGTCAGAAAACCCAGATCCAAAAGAACCAATGCTAGCGGAAAAGATCAAGAAAGCATAAAAGTTGAAACGAATAAGAGAGGAAGGAAAGAAGGGGTTTTACCTGAGAATTGGAGCTTGATTGATAGAGTGGGATAGAGCTATAACTAGGTAATGCAAGGGGACAATACTAAAAGGAAACAACAGATCATGGGATTTCTTATAATGATAATCAGCGAAATCGAAGAGCTGGTTCCGTGTATATTTTCCGAGTCCAACTCCAACTCGAAGAAAAGAGATCGCCTCTCGCTCCTCGCCGAAATCCCCTTTTCTGTGTTTCTTTGCCTTTGTTTTGGCTTTTTCCATAATTTTTCTTTTTAAGAAAAGGAGGTTATTAAAGTCTCCGGTTTTTTTTTTTTAAGGTCTTTCAGATCAGACAACTGCGGCCCGAGGAATGATGTTCCAGTTCACCCAGCAAAGCAAACTCAACTCTGTTACCCTCTGCAATGTATGTACTTTTGTATTGTATGTTCTCCGTATGTACTTTGGACATACACGTAATCTATGAATGACTTTACTATCCACGACTGCGTATGCAACCGTCTCTATACACAAACCGTACACATTCTTTCGGGAAATCAATAAGAAAAGAAACCGTCTCGCTTACGACATAACAAAATAAAAACTAAAGGATAGTACACGTATGGATAGATTATTTTATTTAAAAATAATAACAATTTTATAAAATAATATAAGAAGTAGTTTCCTCTATTACGGTTAAATATTCATGTAGTCCTTGCAGCAAGTGGCCAACTCAATCATCTATCTTGTAAAATAGAAATGACACAACATCATTAATA
Source organism: Erythroxylum reticulatum (assembly GCA_025504915.1). NCBI lineage: Eukaryota > Viridiplantae > Streptophyta > Magnoliopsida > Malpighiales > Erythroxylaceae > Erythroxylum > Erythroxylum reticulatum. The sequence goes on from JANSVA010000006.1 coordinate 22,898,640, forward strand.
TATTAAAGACTAACCATAAAAATTATAACAAAGTGAAATCTTATATAAGTAAAATTTTACATTAAAATGGAATATTATCCTTTTCGGGAGATAAAAACATTTAAAATTGAATAGAATATATTTTAAATTTTAAAAATATCCAAAATAATGTTAAAATTGTTAGTTTATGATAGGGTGAAATTTTATGTATGACGTTATTATTCAATTGATAAAAAGGGGATTCTTTATTTTTTGTATTAATTTAATTATATATGATGTTTTAATACTAAAAGTAAGATCTCTAGATAATTACTATGTAATTGAAATTATAATGAGATCTTAATTGTGAAATTCAATTTACATTTACGTATTATTTCTAAATATTTTTAGTTGTAGTTTCATCAAGACCAGATATTATTAAAATGGTAAAACTAATTTACATTATGTTTCTTTCTTGTGAAGAAAAAAATTAATCTCATAAATTAAAATATATCAATACTTAAACTAATGTATAGGTAATTATTAGATAATAAGTCACTAAACTGACTCGACAATGAGAATCTCAATTGGAATATTACTTATGTGTCTGTAGATTTTCTCATAATGCTGGCTGTATAGTTGATCCTTAGTGATGGCAGACCCAATAGGAACTTGTCTTAGAGAACCTTCAACAAGATAGAACTATGCCCGGGAGTAGATAAAATCAAGCAAACACACGAAATCACAAGAAACAAAATTGAAAAAATAGAAACAGAACACAAAGAGAAAATGGGACGTTAGAAGAATGTTGGTCGATGAAAAGAACCCTAAGAGAACTTATCTCTTAGAACCC
>JANSVA010000006.1:22912753-22923798 GCA_025504915.1 Erythroxylum reticulatum
GCAAATATTCACTATTTATTATTCATGTGCATATATGAATGCATGAATATATCTGAAACACTTTCAATGATTCTATCTCATTCAAAAATGACCAAAATATCCTTTCCAATTGGTGAGGGGATGTTACAAAATATCACAAAGTAGTGATATATGTTGAATTCAACAAAGTAAAAGGTATACAAATCAATTCAAGAATAAACCCTAAAATAAATTTGGCAATCTATAATCTTGTCCAAAACACGACTATTCAAATTTAGCATACAAGGCAATGAAATACAATAAAGAGAATAGAATGAAATCAAATTGAAGCCTTGATTTGGAAATCTTGGAAAGCTGGAGTTGATCTTGATGTTTCCACTTTTGATCTTTTTATTTGTGACGAGCAACCCTTATTTTTAGTGTTGTCTTTCTTCTTTTGGTGTCTCTCACGACCCTTTAGTTTGCCTATATTTGTTATAGCCTTAATAATATCCTTTATAGCATCAAAATAGGATTTTTGGAACTTACATGGCCATATAGGTGACTGTGTATCTCCAAAAAGCTCTCAATCGTGACTTTACATGATCACAAAAGCTTACACAGACTTATACATGTTAGTGTATGTCAACGTACATAGATATAAACAACATAATTGAAGCTCCACATGCTTATAGTGACTTGCATGGTCACTATACATGATCGTGTAAGTCCAAGTTTGCTTTAATTCTTCCACTCTGTGTGATGATTTCACTTGAATTATTCTCTTTTTGGTCTATGAAGGCAATTATCACCTAAAAATAATCTTGAAACAAAATAAGTACCACAAATACCATAAGACGCTCAAATAACAAAAAAACATACTAAATATGGGTATACAAATATAATCAATTAATAGTTTATCAAGAGTCCTACCCCCAAGATAATCTCTGGAAGAATCTTAATTGCTCCAGACATCCAAACTCTTAAGGATGGTGCACTTAGCTAGTAGTTAGCATTAGTTAGTTTCTTAATTAAGAAGTGCACTCCATTTCCCATCATCCGAAGTTGGGCCCTGAAATAATGGAAAAACTATGGTTTAAAAGAAGTCATACTCTTGGTGGGGAATATGATTTTATTCACATTTGAAATTATTAGTTATGCTAAAGAAATCTTATGAATGGGGCCTTTGCACATATAAGATAACCCTTTATTCCTCCAATTTTGGTCTCAAAAAATAAGTTTAGAGAACATCAAGCAGACTAATATTCCTATTTGGATTAGCCTATATGGAGTTCCCTTGGAATACTGGTCCATTAAAGGACTTAGTATGCTAGCAAGCTTCTTAGGAAAACCTCTCTAAGTATAGATGCCATTACTACTAAAGTAAGGTAAGATATGCCATAATGTTTATCAATATTGACTTGAAGAAAGAAGTTCCACATTTTATCCTTATTATAAGACTTGGGGAAGGGGATGCACTTTAGGAGGACATGGTTAGAGTAGTTTTTGGAAGCCTTCCTTAAAGTGTGAAGGGAGACAATAGAAAGCAATAGGAAAAATATTTATTAGGGGAGACTATGTTGAACTAATGGGAACATAATTAGGTTCTAAAAAGGCTGATCAATGTCCCCCAAGAATAAATGCCAAAAAGAGAAATCAAAAATTACTAAAGAAATAAAAGCTAACAAGGTGAGCTTTACATCAAACCAAAAGATTGATAGCCTAGAAAATAAAGGAAAGTCTATTTGAGTCCTTAAAAGAGAAAAAAATGAATAAGTTTCGATCTAAGGTGAGGATTCTCTGGTTAATGCCATTATTTGTACTCCTTTCATAGTAGAATCACCACCATCAGAGTAAGAGGAGTTTGTGGTTGTTAAAAGTAGGACATTGTGGAGGAAAAATAGGTCTAAAGGACCCAAACACCACTCAAATATGTTTATAATCTTTTGGAATGTTAGGAGAATTAACAACCCCTCTAAAAAGCAAATGTTGAAGAATTTTTTTATAAAATAAACCAATGTGGATTGGCTTATTCGAGAAAAGACCTAGATTGGAAAACTTTTCTAATTGGAATCCTTTAAGTAGGCAATGGTTAATCATTTCAAATCACTAACATCATTTTAGCATGTGATAGTTACTTTCGATAACAACTTAGTTAGTGTACAAATGCTTCAAGCTACAAACTAACTAATGCATTTAGAGTGTTATTAAATGCAAGAGAGAACTAAAGTGCTAGTAATTTGTATATGAATCAAACTTTACTTTCCAAAGATCTCTATGGGCAAAACTAAAGGACTTACATTGCCTAAATAGGGAGTCATGGTTGATCATTAAGGATTTTAAAAAACATATTGTGTTAAAAATTCTAGAGAATTTTGACAAACAAGGAAGCACTTTGGGCACAATTGATTCACACATATTTTCTCAAAAGAAGAAACTTCTTGAAGATGCAAAACAACGCAATCACTTCTTAGTTTATAAAGCAACTGTTAGCATTAAGAAGTCCAATGCAAGATGTCATATTCTGAATAATTGGGAAAGGAACTCTTGCCTACTTATGATATGACAACTGATCATCATCAGGTCCTCTAATTTACAATCCACATTCTACATAATCTAATGCAAACTTTTCCATACAATTCAAAGGTGAAATTAGTGCTACAAAATGGAGATTAGGACATTAGGTTTCTAATAAGCCTAGGAAATGCAGTACCTAGATTCTAAATAATACAAAATTAGAGGATACATGCATATGGGCCAACCATCAAACCAGAAAGTTCACCAACTTAATGCGTAGAACTCAACTTAGCTCCCAGTACGTACCATAAGATAACATGACACTTAGGCAAAATGTTTATTCCTGAAGACTCTTTTCTACTTTGTTTGATAGCAAAATAGAAACTTCCTATCTTAGACCACCTAACATTCCTAACTATTATAAATTGGTGCATCCTTTGTAAGGAAAATAATGAGAACCATAACACCATTTATTTTTTGAATGCCAATTCTCAAAAGAAGTGTGGGAAGTTTCAATTGCATATAAAAGATAAAAATGTTCAAAATTTCTAAGTATAAAATTAACGAATGAGCGAAGAATTTTATATGGTTAGGAATGTATTTAAAAACAATATTTTTTAAAAAAATAAAGATTTTTTAAGGAATTATAAGAAACCAAAACAGTATTGAAATTCCTATTTTATGCACATCTCAGTATGAATTCATATGGTCTTTAGAAAAATAAATATTAGAAGAAAAAAGGACAAATAAAACAACATCAACGAAAATACTACAAGGAAAAACTATGCGATGACAAAATCTCCACATCGGATCGGACCTTGGCTCGAAAAGAATAATAAAACAAAAGAAATGAATCCTTGAGGAGGGATGTGAAAAAGCTGTGTTTAGGCATGAAGCATTACGCTGAACATTAGTGTTTTGTTTATCATTAAATAAAATTCAGAATACCAAAAACCAAATTCTAATTGTAACCATTTCATTTCTCGTTCCCAATCTTCTACATCAAATCTCACTGGCACAGATAACTGAGGTAGAGAGAGAGACATGGCAGCGACGATGGCGAGGGTAAGCTCTGGCCTCGCTTATCCGGAGCGATTCTATGCGGCGGCGACCTACGCCGGATTCGACGGATCTCCGAATGCGGCCAACAATGTATCTTCTAGGTTCAAAAGCGACACCGCCTTGCTCCTTTACGCCTTGTACCAGCAGGTTAGTATTGAAAACTCCCTTGGCTTTTATCTTCAATCCAGTGAATTAAGGTGATCCCTCGCGCGATCTCATCTCTGCTCATTCCTGTGACTTGTTGCAAGTTTAGGAGCCAACCTGCTCGGATTTTGATAAATTTAAGCTTCCATTTCTAATAAACTGGTGTTGAATCTTCTGATTAAATTTTTTATCACGGAAAAGTAGTCCCTGTATTTGAATTATCTACTTTTGTTATTTGATTCCGATGTCTTAGTTAAACATATGGATTTGACCTGCATTATTAGGCGTTGCTAGTTTTAAGTCTTTGGTGTGTAGATTGGATGGATCTGATACTAGTTTTGACATATTTTTTACTTGATCGATCTTAAAGTTGAACCGTTTGTTTATTCAATCCACGGCCCATCTTTTTCATATTATCACTAGGGGTTATCAAGATCATTAACGAGTTCCTGTCTTCGTTTCAAACACTGCTGTCGGCAACTGCATCTTGGTTGTTTTTGATTAAATTTTTTATGGGGATGCTAATACTTCTTCCTTCATCTAATTGCTGACTTTTTTGGATCGAATATCTTGGGATATTAGTAATAGTCTTTCTTAGAGCAGTTGCTTTCTTGTTGCAAATTTCATTCCAGGCAACAGTAGGACCTTGCAGTGTGCCAAAACCTAGTGCTTGGAATGCTGTGGAACAAGGCAAATGGAAAAGGTTGGTGTGCTCACACATGCATATACATCTCCGAGTTGTTTAATTTTTTTTCCTTCTTTCTCCATTTAAAAATGTGATTACATGCTTTTTATTTTGGTTTAGTTTCTGAAATTTTTAGCCTTGTGTTTCCTTTAAAAGATGTGATCACATACTTTTTATTTTGGTTTACATTTGCTTTCCAACTCTCCAGCTGTTGTAGTTGTAGGGATTGGAGATCAATGATTCTTGCAGTATAATTATCTGCGAATATAAGTGCTCAAAGTTGGAGTGAGTAATGTGAAAATGAAACAAGAAAGATCTCTTATCCTGGAACAATTGTTATTTCATTTATATTCTCTAGTAAGTTTGTTGACTATATTGATTAAGGATTTGGAGGCTATTGGTGATATTCTTGCTAATTTTGAATTTTATATTCACCATATACGTGGGCCTTTGGGTCTTTTCTCTTCCCTGTTTCCAGTGATACTCTAATCACATAATAGAGTAATTGTAGTGAGGTATACGAAGTTATTTGTTTTTTCAGGTTATTTCATAAGTCTTTAGGGTAGACTTATATATTGTTTTCGTGCCTCCAACTCCATTAAGAATGGATTCTCTGAATGTTTTGCGCTTGTGCAGCTGGCAGGGGCTTGGAAACATGGCCTCCACAGAAGCAATGCGTCTGTTTGTGAAGATATTAGAGGTCTACAGTGATACAAATATGTGTTCATGTTGTAATGGATGATTTTCACAAACTAATTAATTTCATTTCTCATCAACAGGAAGAGGAGCCAGGTTGGTATTCTCGAGCATCTAACTTTGTATCAGAGCCTGTGATGGACATGCAAATCAATGTGAGTATCTCGGTTATTATGTCAAAATTTTCTTTTAGTAATAGCCGAAAATGTTATGCTGGTTCATTCTGTTCTATATATTGAACATGATGCAGTACATCTCAGTGTCATGTTAAGACTAAGAGTCTCAACAACATTTACCTATATCTTGATCTATGATGACGTGGAGTTAATTTAGGTGGATAATTGTTATATTCCAATGACTGCCTTTTGATGCGATTGTTCACCTTCTTTTTATGCCACTTAGCAGCATGTATGGAATCATGAAATATTATGCAGTTCATTCTGTTGGTCAATCTTATCAATTTGCTGCTTTTGACACTGGCAGCATGTCCCAGAACTTGACCCTGTTGTTGAGAATGGTAATTTGTTCCCTGAAATGAAAACCATTTCAACGGAGAATGGTAGCTATTTGGAAACACAGGACAAAGATGTTGTCTTGGAAGGCCTTTCAGCAATTGCTGTCTATGATCAGTGGGTTGCACCTCCAATATCAGGCCAACACCCTAAAGCCCGTTATGAGGTGCATATTTTTCTTAGTGGATTTCTCTTGGTCCTTTCTTCTTATTCCTGTTCTTGTCAATATCTTTTTCGCTCTAATACTTTCTTCTTCTTTTTTTCATTTAATGTCTTGTTTCCTTTGCAGCATGCTGCAGCCATTCTTCAAGATAAGATGTATATATTTGGAGGAAACCACAATGGTCGTTATCTAAGTGATCTTCATGTAAGCAAAGGAACTGAATTTATGCAAATGTGAACTAGTTAAACATAAATCCCTGGTATTCAACTTTATATGCTGCTCTATCTTGTTTTTATGATCTAGTTCCAGGATATTTGACATGGCACATGCACATTCTCTTGGAAATTTTGATAGTACTAACAATTATCTCTATGTTTCCAAACCTCTATGATTATGAGGATTTTGTTTTATTTTTTCTTGTCAAATGTTCACATTTTACCTTTGGAGAAGGTTTCCTCAATGTTGTTTATTGCTACATTATGACTTACTGTGAAGTTGTAAATTTGGGGCACAAACAGGCACTGGATTTGAGATTTTGGACTTGGTCTAAGATAGAAGCTAAGATTGGAGCAGATTTACAGGATTTTTCTCCAACTGCGTTGACTTCTTGTGCGGGTCATACATTGGTTAGTCTATAGATTAATTTGTTATTCTCTATGACCATTTAAAAGTTAAGTTTGGACAAAAAAATCTCATGGATAATAAGACAATTGCGATATCATATTGTCTCCCTGCCTTGTTGTGCAAGTAAGACTATTTATCTTATTTTTGTTTTTGTAGATACCTTGGGAGAATAAACTCCTATCTATTGCCGGACACAGAAAGGATCCTTCTGAAACTATCGAGGGTATAGCACAGTAATTTTGATTCTTTTCTTGTAATCTACATCTCCTCACTGATGCATTTTCATTTTTTGTGACAGTGAAAGCTTTTGATTTACAAACTTCTACTTGGTCAACCTTAAAGACTTATGGGAAAGCACCAGTATGTGTTTTTTCTTCCTTTAATCTGTCAGCGATCTGAGTCTGTCAACTGGAAAATGTTAGTATGAGTGAAGTATATGCCTGTTCTCTCCAAGTCAAACCTGTGGTCTGTTTACTAGCAGGAGAAGGAAAATTAACTTCTGGTTATCTTGCTAGCCCAAGATACTGAACAGTCTAAGAGGCTAAGTTGTTACTTTTTTGCCCTAGTTGCAGATGTTGCTGCATGATATTGAACTAAAACTTCGTGAACATCTTATTACTGATTAAACTTAAATGAGCTTCAAAGTGGAAATTTTTGAACCTGTATAGAACTGCTATTAAAAGTGAAATTTTAATCCTCTTATCCAGTGAGACAGATTATGTTTGTCAGTGCTATATAGGTTATTCTGATGTTTTAGAACGTTTAATCACAATTTGTAGGTTTCACGCAGAGGCCAGTCAGCTACCTTGGTTGGTACAAGCATTGTAATTTTTGGCGGTCAGGATGCTAAGAGAACTCTCTTGAATGATCTGCATATTCTAGACCTGGAGACCTTGACTTGGGATGAAATTGATGCTGTGTAAGAAAATTCCACAAAATTGAGAAGCTACCATCCTTTTTGTTTTTTGTGGTATATTCTTAGTAGTATTTGGCTGTTAGGAACGATGTGAAATTAATCTTGGGCATTAAATGAACTAGTTTCCTTTGGTGAATGAATTATAACTTCAATTTTTCGATTTGGTAAGGTGGTCAATTATTTGAATTAAAATTTTATTCCTTGTGTTGAGTGGTTTTCCTGGAAGTTACAAATTCTTTATTTCTTGATATTACAAACTATTGTTATGCCATCCAACTTTGAAGCAATTTATATGTTGGCATAGTGGTTTTCAGTGGGTTCTAATCGATCATGAATCTGATATATAACATGTTTTTATAGTGGGCTACCTCCATCTCCAAGGTCTGATCATACTGCTGCTGTGCATGCGGATCGCTACCTTTTTGTCTTTGGTGGGGGTTCACATTCCATTTGCTTCAATGATGTACATGTGCTTGACCTGCAAGCTGTAAGATTGAAAAACCATTAACATACTTTGGATCCTTCTTTCCTATGCTTCAGGAATTTCCGTAATCCATCCTCTTCAATTGATTGCAGATGGAATGGACTAAACCCACACAACAGGGGGACATACCAACTCCACGGGCAGGACATGCAGGTGTGACAGTTGGGGAGAATTGGTTTATCGTTGGTGGGGGTGACAGCAAGAGTGGTATGTACTTTTGCAGCCATGAATTTCTCTTATCTTTGTATCCTGAATGAAAAGTGACAAAAACAAGACAAGGAATAAATAAGTCAGAAGGTTTCTTTCTTTTTTTTTTTTTGTACTAATTTTTTTGTTTATTTTTTTCCCTCTTCATGTGGATCATCTCTATTAGTTAAAGGTATAACTGTGTACTGTTGGACTTCCTTAGGCCTCGCATGTTAGCGGGATTTCTACCAGATGTTTACTTTTGACATGCAATCCTTGAACAGGCTCAGTTTATGTGACTATTAGTCTCACTGGAAGAAAAGGGGGGAGAAATTTGTCTAATTTATCTTTTACTTTATAATTTCATAAGCACAAGTTTCTTTTCTTGTCGACTCTTCTACAGGGGTCTCAGAAACTATTGTTCTCAACATGTCTACACTTGTTTGGTCTATTGTAACTTCCGTTCAAGGACGTGCTCCCGTTGTTAGTGAGGTATTTATTACACAATGGAAAGCTTTATACATTTTAGTGGGAATAGTTTAACTGTTTTCTTTATAGGGCTTAAGTTTGGTGGTGAGCTCCTACAGTGGCGAAGATATTCTCATATCTTTTGGAGGATATAATGGACATTACAGCAGTGAGGTTGGTTATACTTTAAACTTCTCTGTGTGGTTATCTCTTATATAGTTTTTCCTCTTACTGATTTTGGTGACTCACTGGTAGGTCAATGTCCTCAAGCCAAGTCACAAATCTACTTTGCAATCAAAGATAATGGAGAATCCTGTGCCTGACAGTGTTTCTGCTATGCACAATGGAACCAATGCTACCAGAGATGTGGAATCTGAGTTGGAAGTGGGCAAAGAAGGAAAAATAAGGGAAATTGTTATGGTTAATGCAGACATAGAGGCCATGGTATAAGAATTGAAAGCCGTGTTCATTCGTTTGGTTGGGTTAGAGAATTCAAGTTTTATAGTTTTGTGCAGCTTTTACATGCTGCTCAGTTAACATTTTAATTTTGGAGCAGAACTCTATAACCCAGGGAAGCAGAGAACTGGCTATAGCAAATTCAAAGGCACAGAATGAAGAACTGGAATCACTAATAAGCAAGGAGAAGTTGCAAAATCTCCAGTTGAAGACAGAGTTAGGTGAAGCTGAGACTCGCAACACAGATCTTTATAAGGTAATTACTTGAGTTACTTTAGCAGGTTTAATTTCCTTATAAGTAAGATGCAGATGGCCACTTCAGATTAGCATCTTCTTTTTCCTTGCACTCCCATTAATTTTGTTCTCAACCCTGCAGGAGCTCCAATCTGTTCGTGGTCAATTAGCTTCTGAACAGTCGAGATGTTTCAAATTAGAGGTATGTCCCGGAAATTTTTTTCATCTATTATTTTATTAATTCAGTTAAATGTTGTATATGCAATACTTATCTGAGAAATGGTATTTGCCTGCTGAATTGTCTCAATGGCATACTGCTTAATGGACGAAGATGAGAAAAAAGTTTTTGAGATTACAATCATATGCGCCTGTTTGATTCTCTACTCGAAATCAACAGGTTGATGTTGCAGAATTACGACAAAAGTTACAAACTATGGAGACACTGCAAAAAGAACTTGGACTCCTCCAACGGCAAAAGGCTGCATCAGAGAAAGCTGCCTTGAATGCAAAACAGAGGCAGGGCTCAGGTGGTGTCTGGGGCTGGCTTGCTGGAACACCTGGCAACCAAAAAGGAAACGAGGCCTGAATTTTGTCAAAATATTTTAATTAGGAATTCTTAGATTTCATCCCGACTGATTACTTTTTGCATGTTTGTCTGGGTTTTTTCACAAAAGGGGAATAAGAATATCAAGCTTTTATTGGCCATAGCAAAATCCCTTGAGGGGCTTTTGCAGGAATACATGCATTCTAGTTTTATTTTGCCTGCCCTGTAAATTTTCATCCCATAAGATTGTTTGAGTATAGCCTTTTTCTTTTTTCTTTTCATGAATGAAATCGCACTTAGTATTTACTGAATTGAAGTCTGTAATTCTTTTATCTCCTATGCGCGGGAAAATAAAAAAGAAAAAGCGTATGATTGATATGTCGAAGTTGTTGGAGAGCTTGCTGTGGCTTAAGTCTTAACCTTTGTTCTTTTCTTCGTTTAGTTAAATATGGGCTTCGTTATTTACATAACCCTGAAACATTTTAGGATTTGCTTGGTTAGTTCTATTTCTGAAGCAGAAGTTACTTATTTCAGCATGGTCGGATCAACTATCAATACAAGCGGAACACATGATACAGTCTTTTCCATGACTGGATCCAGTTTAAGTATTTAAATGTAGAGAAATGGGCGATTTGGTTCGAGGATAATCTACGATTTGACTGGTTCTAGTTTATGTTGTTTGATCTTGAATTTAATTGAGTTTAAAGTGACTTTAAATCTGTCCCGTCCAAAGCTTGAACCGTCTCCACCCGGTTTTTCTCCATCATCATCAATTTTTCAAGCCTTTTAATCCTTAATCATCGCCCCTCTACCAAATTCTGCCACTTCTCTACTTAGTTCCAGAATAATCACAACATTCTGCAACCCTCGAACAACATTTGGAATAAGCAGTAGTCTAGGAATTTTTTCAAAAAGTAAAACAATTGTAATAAATGATTGAAAGGAAGAATCACTGATTCGTGCGCAATGAGTTTTCAGAGAAGAAAAATGTGAGAGGCTTGAGAAGTGTCAAATATTGACTAATGAAAAGCTGAAGAACAATCAGGAAATTTGAGAAAAATTTCGGGGAAAAAAAAAAGAACTGAAAAAGAACGGAATCAAAGAAGAGGAAGATTTGTGACAACAAAAAGAAGAAGAAAAGTGTTCATCCTTATTTGAATAAGTATAATTTGAGGTGATAGATCCACCCATATTTTTTTTGGTCTAATAATGCAAAGACTCAAATAGGAAATCAAAATCTATTAGGATTTCATCAAAGACAAGTCCAATTTATTAGATTCTAAATTGAACAAAATCATGGACAAGCTCATGAACATGAAAGTGTTAGTAGTGTGCCCTAGGCCAATGGATATTTGTGATTCATGTATTAACATTATGACTTGTTAATAATATATTA
>JANSVA010000006.1:22934247-22947574 GCA_025504915.1 Erythroxylum reticulatum
TGATCTAAATAAGGAATTGGCGAGTTTATTATTTCATTTGCAAGCCTGAATGCTTAGAGCTGGAAACTCCATCCACCGTGTCCTTCAAATAAATAAATATGCACATCAATCTCTGACACTTACCTCGTCGATGCTTTTCACAGACTTCCCGTCAAACTTGATGACCACATCACCAGAAATAAACCCAGCACGATCAGCAGGAGAATCCGGAGTTACCTACGTTTAAACATCAAACATCAAACGGAATCATTATAAAACATGCATACCAGACGAGAAAACAAGGGTCACTTAAAAAGGCCTACCATAGGCACCAGTACACCTCTGTCAACATTGGGGAATGCAGCGTCTCTCTCTCTCAATTGAGCAATGATTTTCTCATTAAGCTCAATCATTCTCAACCCAAGCCATGGCCGTACAACTCTCCTGAACAAAAATAACTTCAGAGAAAACTCCAGACATTTAGATATTGAACGAAATCCACAATTAGGCCATCACTATTGCCCTCATATGCCTATCAGGTAACGTCCATCAAACCAAACTACCAAGGTTATTTTGATCTTCTCTTAGGCATGCTTTTCTTTATTCAACTTGACTAAACCAAGAATGTCTATTGGACAATAAGTAGAAAATATTTGTATTGTATTCATTTTCAAAACTCAAAATATACTTGCCCACTCTTCTTAAACTGCTCTATTATTTTGGCAACTGAATCAATAGGTACTGCAAAGCCCAACCCATCTGCAGCTAATACTTTCATGATGTTGATGCCAACAATTTCACCATCAACATTGACAAGTGGTCCACCTGAATTTCCCTATACCACAAATACAGGAAAACAAATGGACATCAACCTACACTGTTGTGCACTGCAATATGGATGCCATGTCCAAAGTAGTGATGACTTTTCCACAATGAAGGAGAGACTACCTCATTTATTGCACAATCTGTCTGTAAAAACTCTCTCCTCACTCCTCCAAGACCCAAGTCACGGCTTTTCCTATCAACACAGCTATGCAGAAGGAAGAGAAAACAAATTCAGAAAGCATCACGAATAATTACCTGGCCACTTAAAACAGAATGTATTATGATAAAAATTATAAATGTCCATGCCAAGAACATTAGCCAAAAGTACAAAGGAAAATTGTAAAATGATTACATTAATTAACCGCAGACAACTAAAGACCAACCATTATATTTGTTATTGCTAATATTACCTTACAATCCCAGCTGTTACAGTATTTTGAAGGGAAAGTGGACAGCCCATAGCTATCACCCAGTCCCCAGGGCGAAGCTTACTTGAAGAACCAAGTTTAGCTGTTGGCAATGGAGTTTTTGACTTGATCTTCACAATAGCAATGTCAGAATGCAAATCTGCATTGACCAGTGTACCTTCAAATGTCCGACCATCTTGCAAAGTAACATCAACCTGATTGAAGTAGTTTATCAAGTAGTCAAAGTTCTGTACCTTCACATTTGAGGGGGGAAAAAAAGGCTAAATTTTGGATCTGATTGCACATGCTTCTCAATAATAAGGGTAAATCCATTCCTCAAATTAGGAACACCACATTAAGTAATAAGAAATATTCAAGACCAGTAAACACTTCCCGCAGACAAACCAGTTGCCAAAATACTTGGCTATCAACAAGTGGAAACTTCTAGGACTTTAGATGGATGATCCAATTAATACATAGTAATTTTTATTAGAGCTTCGTGCAAATTACCCTAAAAGATGACACTCAAACAGAATAATTAATATGCTCATTGTGGATTGATCACTAACCTTCCCTTTGGATAAAGGTCTTGTTCCTTGAAAGTTAGCCACAACATGAGCACATGTTAAGATAGTACCATCAGAATCAACAATAGTTCCAGATCCCACACTCTTTCCGGCAGCAATGCTATAGAAACCTATAAAAGTGAATTGGAAACAACCCCTTGATCAAAATTTTGATTAGTTTATGCGTGTAACTTAACTTTTTTTTTTTTAAAAAAAGGAAGATTTTTAAAAGCTATACCCAGTGGAACTGATATATTGACAACAGCGGGACTGACACTAGCAGCAGCATTGGCAAGACTGTCTCTGCCAAGACATCCACAGCTTGGTTTTGAACCATCCCCGTCGAACCCAGAACTTAATTTCCCAAAGTCATGTGATGAAATTGGGTTAACTCTACACGAGAACAATGAAAGAGTCACTACAAATTGTAGAGTTCAAATTCATTACTTAAAAAAAAAAAAAAGAAAATCCAGTAGATAAAAAGATTTCCTAAAATAAAACAAGATACCGAATGGGCACCCATCCAGTAAATTAAACGGAGGGACCAAGTCCCTTGACATTTTCCATGGCGGTGAGGGTGGTTGGCGCAATTGTGCAGGAATTGGAAAAGATATGCTTCCACCTAAAGCATTGAATCGAGAATTGTTAACTTCAAACGAACCGAACTTCAGTCGGGTGTCAAATTATGTACAGAAATGAATTGCCAACTTCAAGCCGTCGTCAAAGTTGGGTGACAACCACATTCACAAACACCATCATTTAATGTACCCCGAAACTTAATTCCAACTTTTCACCAATAAGAATTGAGAGAGAAGGGGGAGAATCTTACTGAAATCAGAGTCGCTGCATAAACACAAAACTGTCGATCCAGTGGCAGCGATTGACACAATTCGCAAGACAGAACTTCTAGCGCATGTAGCTGAAACCCTTTTCTAGTCATCAAAGAAGGTAAAATGATAACAGCAATTGTTTCCAAGAGGAGAAAGAAAAAAAAAAAAAGCTTGTTTGTGATGCGAAGAAAGCGCACCTACCAGAAATTGATTCATTTGTTCGAGAGGCAATACTCATCGCAATTGTCTAAAGCCCTTGTCCGGTTAAACCTATCAGATTCGTCAAAACAACACTCGTAGAATTTTGGATCGGCCCAAGTGACAGAAGCCTAATCAAAGTTTGGATACTTTATATGCTTTAACATCTTTTGACCCAACGCAACACAATTCGCATGAAATCGTTGTTTATTGGCAGGGGAAGCCTAAAACTCCTTTAACATCTTTTGACCAGACCCAAATCAGAGTTAGAAATTAAACATGGTTTAATGCATAATTCTAGATTATCAGTTGTAAAGTGTTATATTTGACTTGATAAAAATATTAAGCTAAATTGTTTTAACTCCTTTAGACAACTTTATTGAAGCTGGCATTATAGTTGGTTATTATCAACTTTGCTTTTCAATAAATATGATTATTTGGTCATTACATGCATTGTAAAAAATATCAAAAGAAAAGTGAATGCAAAAAAGGTGTGAAAGCTTTGTAAGGTGCCAACTCCAAAGAATTGTATGGTGTAAAGCATTAATAAAATTTTGAGTGAGTATTTTGTTAACTAGTTTATTTTAGCCAATTATAATTACCAACATTTGGTATCAAAGCTCAGTTAAGTGCTCAGGTAGATTAAGATGGCTTTAAGTAGGGGTGTCAATAGGTTGAGCCTGAGCTCGGGCCGCTTTTAGCTCAGCTTGGCCCAACCCACGGGTTGGGTGGCTACTGGCTCAACCCATGGGTTTGACAAAATGATGTTGTTTTTGATGTTATAGTCAAGTCAAGCTGCGTTGACCTATGCTTGAGTCGTCCTCAACCTGTTGCCCAATCGGATAGAATAATTTTGGCTCGTAGCCCAGTCAACCTGGGCCAAAATTGACATTTCTAGCTTTAAGTTCAAGAAGTTCAACCAATGTAATTATCATTTTTCAAGTTCAATGGCGAAAACAATTTTGAGATGTGGAAATGCTTGATGGAATTATATTTGAGAAGCAACGGATATGGTAAAATTTTGGAGAAAGACTTAGTAGAAAAAGAAAAACCTACAATCGAAGAATCATAACAACTAGTTCGTAATAGTTCATTAAATGAAAAGGCCTTGTTTTTAATTTGTCAATCTGTTAAGTTGCTGATTCTTGAAAAATATTCTATGCTAAACCAGTAAGGGAGGCTTAGAATATTTTACTCAAAACGTATGAAGAAGCAGGCACAGTTAAATGAACAACCCTACAAGGTTTGAAAAGGCAATACGAGTTGATGGAGCAAGGCAAAGATGAAAGTATTTGTGATTATTTTTCACGAATGGAAAAATTGATCAATGAGATGAAAAATAATGGTCATGAAATTACAGAAAAAGATATCTTGGAGAAGATCATGCTTACGTTGATAAGTCGATTTGATTATGTTATCATAGCTATTGAAGAGTCTAAAGGTTTGGAGTCCATGTCTCTTAATGATTTGCAAGCCTTATTAGAGTCCCATGAAATGCGAATAAATGAAAGATCACCAAACACAACATACAAGTTCTAAAAGCCCAAGTAAACTTGAGAAATGAAAAGGAAACTACAATAGGCAAAATAGAGCATACTCAAAGAGGTTCAAATTTCATAGGTAGAGGAGGCAAAAATTTCAGAACCAATTCTAGTCCCAGAGCAAGAAAGAGTAAAACTCCTCATAATAAATCCACTATTCAATGTTACAAACGCAAAAAGTTTGGTCAATGTCAATCTGAGTGCGAGTCAAAGATTCAATTCCATAATTGCAAAAAATACAGTCACTATAATAAAGTATGTTGTGCCTAAAGACAAGAACATAAAGATAATCGAGTTGGAATCACCGAGAATAATAATGTCAAGACCTTATTGATGGTCACTCATGAAACCGATAAAAGTGATAATTGTCAATGGTTGGTAAATTCAGGTTGTAGCAATCACTTCGGTGGAAGCAAGGAATTTTTTTCCAAATTACATGAATCCTTTCATTCTTTCATAAAACTTGTCAATAACTACCAGATTCCAGTTTTGGAAAAAGGAAAGATTGCTATAAAATTGAAGATAGGTCTTTAAATTGTATTATTGATATGTACTATGCTCTTACTCTTTGCTAGAATCTATTAAGCGTTAGACAACTATTAGAAAAGGGTTATAATTTACACTTCAATAAAGAAGGATGCACCCTAAGTGATATAAAAATGAAATGATTCTAAAGACAAGAATGACGTCCAATCGTCTATTTCCAAAATGCCTTAATTACGATAATACTTATTGCTATAATACTATGACTATCAATGATAATTGGTTTTGGCATATGCGAATTGGAAACTTAAATTTTGGAAGCATTAAGTTTCTTGCAAACAAATAGTGGGTTTCAGGCTTGCTAACCATTTAAGTTCCTGACCAAATTTTTGAGTCATATGCAATAAGGAAAAAGCATAGAGATCCATTTCCTACAAAGTAGGCATAGAGAGCCAAATGTCCGTTAGAGCTCATGCATTTAGATATATGTTATGTGGAGGTTTCATCAAAATGAAGGTATTAAATACTTTATCACATTTATTGATGATTATAGTAGAAAGGCATGGGTTTATTTTTGAAGTAAAAATATGAGGCGTGCAAAGTACTTAATAATTTTGTAGCGTATATTAAATGTGGTTATTCTTTCAAGACTTTAAGAACAAATAGAGACACAAAATATATTGTTTATGAAGATTTCTTAAGCAAGCATGAAGTTAAGCATCATTTGACAACTAGGTACACTTCTGAATAAAATGAAGTGGCAGAAAGGAAAAACTGAACTATCAGGGATATGGTGAAAACTATGTTATTTTGTAAGAAGTTACCTAAAACTTTTTGGGTAGAGGTCGTAGCTTGTGTGGTCTATATTTTGAATAAATGTCATGTTAAAAGTGTTCGTGATAAATCTCCACAAGAAGCATGGACTGGACGAAAGCCTAATCTTATTCATATGAGAGTGCTTGGTTGCATAGCATATTCACATGTGTTTGATGAGTTGAGAAAGAAGCTAGATGATAATGCAAAAAAAGTATATATCTTTGTTATAGTATGGAAACAAAAGGTTATAAGCTTTATAATACAAAGACTTAAAAAGTGATCATTAGTTCAAATGTTAATTTTAAAGAAGATGGAGTATGGTATTGATTAAAAAAAGAAAAGAAATCATTCCTAGTACCCATGTTTATAATCAATGAATTGGAAATGACTAATCAAATTGGAGAGTCATCTTCACCTTCAGCTCCTAAAGAGCCAACTCATATTGATCCTAAAGTGTCATCTCCTCCTACTTCATATTTACTTAGGTGCTCACAATGAGAATGCCATCCACCCTCTTATTTAAAAGATTATCAAGTATGTAATGATGACAAAAATGAAGAAGTTATGGCCCATTATGCTTTCTTTGTAGATGGTAATCCAGTAATGGTTGAGGAAGTAATGAATGATGGTCATTGGATTAATATATGGATGAAGAAATATTTGCCATAGAAAAAAATAAAACATAGAAGTTAACCACTTTACCAAAGAAGCCTATTGGTGTCAAATGAGTATACTAGACAAAGTAAAATTCCAATAAAGAAGTGGAATGCTTTAAAGCAAGACTAGTCGCTAAAGGATACAAGCAAAAGTTTGGTATCGATCATTCTGAAGTATTTGCACCTATTGCTAGATTGGATACTATATGGTTAATCATTTCACTTATTGCTCAAAGTACTTGGAAGATTTATCAAATAGATGTCAAATCAGCCTTTTTTGAATAGTTTACTGTAAGAAGAAGGATACGTTGAGCAACCACTAGGATATGTAAAGCAAGGAGAAGAAGATAAGGTTTATCGACTAAAGAAGGAGTTGTATGGTCTTAAACAAGCACCAAGGGTATGGTATACTTGTATTGATAATTATTTCATTGAACATGGTTTTTCATAAGTATCCATACAAACATACTTTGTATATCAAGATTAAGAAAGAAGGAGACATTGTTATAGTTTGTTTTTATGAAAATGGTTTGATATTTACTAGTAATAATTAAATATTGTTTTCAAAATTCAAGAAAGACATGGTTGCTTACTTTGAGATGACAAATATGGGATTAATGTCCTACTTTCTTAGGATCGAGATAAAGCAAACAAATGAAAGGTAAAGCAAACAAATGAAGGAAAATTTATTTCACAACAGATTGAGAATCATAAGCAGATTTATGGATTCATCACAACAATCTCATTAGCAAGTCGTAAAACAAAATTTAAGATATATTAAAAATACAATTGATGATGGCATATTTTATTGAAACAGTAAAAACATATGACCAGTTGGATATCTTGTGATTGAGCTGCTGACAGTGAAAAGAGAAAAGGCACTTTAATTGTAGAAGCAGAGTATATACCAGCAACAAATTGTGCTACTCAAGTGATTTAGCTACAGATGATGCTTAGCGAATCAAGATGGTCCAATGATAATCTACTGTGATAATAAATCAACAATTTCCTTAATAAAGAATCTAGTATTCTATGATCGAAGTAAGCATATTAACATTAAACATCATTATATTCGAGATTTGGTTAAAGACAAAAAAAATTAGTTGAATATTACACATATGAAGATCAAATAACATATATTTTCATGAAGCCCTTAAAAGTTAAGTTATTTTTCAAGTTGAAGAACATGCTTGAAATAATTAAACCAAGTTTAAGAGAGAATGTTAGAAATTAAACTTGATTTAATATATGTTTCAAGATCATGAGTTGTAAAATGTTATATTTAACTTGGTCAAAATACCATACCAAATTATTTTTGAATTTCTTTAGACAACATCATTGAAGCTAGCATTATAGTCGACTATTACTGATTTTGCTTTTCTATAAATAGAGTCATTTGTTCATTACATACATTGTAAAAAAATCAAAAGAAAAAAAGGGGATGGGGAATTTTAAAACTTTATAAGGTATCTAACTCCAACGAATTGTATAGTATGAAGTATTAATAAAATTTTAAGTATTTGTTTTATTAACTAGTTTATTTTAGACAATTATAATTGCCAGCAGTCAGTGTTATACCTAAAAAGTTCTAAAAATCACCTAGGCTATTCAACTCGCAAGTATACGAGGTAGTTGTAATGATTACCCATGGTCGTCTCCTATGGAGGTGAAAATGGTTCACTTAAATTAATCTAAAAAAAATAAAAACAAATGCAATCCTGAACATTCTATCCCTATATGTTAAGTTAAGGTTTTAAAGAACATAAAAAATTAGTCTGAAAAGTAAATGATTCAACTGAAAGCAAAGATGAATAGATTAATCAAATTGGAAGGCTCTTGAGAATTAATGTTGCTAATTTAATTTCCTATACATGATTAAAGGGTACTAAAATTAACAGTTGGGTTCTAAATTAACTTGAATAATGAACTAATCTAACTTTTGTATTCAACAAGTTATCATCCAAATTAATTATAAAAACTTGACCACTAATTACCATTTAAGTTAATATATTTCTAGTTCTTAACCTAAGCATCCATAGTTTCTTGTTCCATATTAAAATTTTTCTCTTGATCCTTGATTTAATACTAAAATGATGTAAAGTTTGGTCATGCCTTTACATCCATTCAGCATAGAAACCACAATAATTAATAAGACAACAAAATCGTAACTCATTCATGCATAATTGATTAAAACAACTACATTAATCCTCAACAAAAAGATTCAACCTATCATAGTATAAACACGATTCATCATTCTCAAATACTTAAATCCCATATTCAAGAATAACAAAGAAGTATTAAGGCAACAAAATAGGGAATACCAAAATGGACTATCTTGTTTTTGTCTCCGTCTCTCTACCTTACCCCTCCCTCTATTCTTTTTGTTCCATCTGAATGTGTCTCCACTGTGAGTGAAGAGTGAATAGTGAATAATGAATAATCTCAACTGCCACCCTCTCCTTTTCTTTGGTAGTATGCTCCTAGGTCTAGGGTTTTATGCCCTCAACCTCTGTAACTACCACGTAGTAACTAAAATAATTATGGGAAAAATATGTGAAGGTTGGTCATGGTTGTGACATACATGTCACAACTATGACATATATCATAACCATGACATGGTAAGTAACGTGATGCCTATTTTCACGAACAATTTGTCATGCCACATTCATAAAATAATCCAATTAAGATCTATGTAACATCCACACTAATTTCACTAAATGCATATCAAATTTGAATTAAATTGCAACCAATTTCAATATATGAAAACAAGTAAAACTAAACAAAATTTAACACAATAATTCCCCCACACTTAAACTATACTTGTCCTTAAGCAAAATAAAGAATACTAGATTATAAAAGCACAAACAATGAAAATAATGATTTTCTAGTTAATAATCAAAGATATCAACAATCAATTCAACAAACACAACCTGAGAACTCGAAACTCATAATATTTCGTGAATAGACTATTTTTTACATGCTTAGCCAAAATTAATAAGTACTTCAACTCAAAAACTATTAACAAGTGTGATGGATACTCACTCCACTTTCCATTACTCACTCCACTTTCCATTCTCTCAAGCATTCAAAGGTAGTAAATATTCAATCATTATTCAATTTATGTAAGGCATCTACCATAGGCTTGCTTACTAATCCAATCTCCACCACTCATATCAAACACAAACATCAATATGAAGGTCTTTATTTTGGTTATAATGGGGTTAGGATAAGGATAGGAAAAAGGAATATTGCAGTTTAAAAACCATATAACAAATTGAGCATTTAAAGTAATACAAAACAATGAACCATGAAACACTTAATTCTTTCGTCTCATTTAACAAAATTAACACTTCCCATCTCTTCATTTTTTGGTCATCTTCTCTTCCTTCCTTTTCTTTTTTATTTACTTTTCTTCTTTTCTTTTTTATTTGTTAAAATTTTCATTTATTTATTTAGAATAAGATCAAGTTTAGAAAAGAAAAATGTATATTAGAGATACAAATTATTATAACCCTACCCATTCCTAACTTAAAAGTCAACTACATGCTATGATTCCCCCACATTTATTCAAACAATTATTCCCTAAACCCAATCGTACATACTCAAATTCTTAACTTACCTTATGGTAGGTGTAATGAAGAGGATAAACAATTAAGGTCAAGGCTCATATTTTAAGTTTAAAGAAAGAAAAGGTTTCATTTAAGCTCAAAGGTGCTCACTGAGGGTGACATTATGGTGACTTTTTAAGCAAAAGGGGTAAATCCTAATTGCCTTCATTATTTCAATATTTATATAAGATTAAGTGATCTTAACTAGTATTTAAGCAAGTTTTAGAGTTCCTTAATCATAAAAGAACACTCTCAACAAAGAATACTTGAATTTGGTGTTTAATAGTTAAAAAAGGCTCCAATTCTTACCAAATGAAAAGTGTCATTTATCTATCACAACAAGCTAATATCCCTATCATCAAAATCCAAGCCAATTAGCCTAAGCATGCAAGTATACTCATTCACTCTTATTATGCATTTCTAACCCATATCGAGTTCATTTAATAACCATGCATCTCTAACTATTAAATGGGAAAACAAACACACAACACACAACACAGAAATAATAAATATTTTTTAAACTAATACTCCCTAAACATCACATTGTTCCTAATGTGATACAAAAAAGTAAAAGAGGGATCTAAGACATAAAATAACAAGAACATGAACTAACATAAAACTAAAAGACATTAAACTAACAAGCATTAAAACAATTTTTAAAAAGAACAAGGATAAAATACAATACAAAAGTGTGAGTGGTGGCTGCGTCGATGTAGTGTGAAGCATGATATACTACATCGACGAGTGGAGAACAACTGCGAGGAAGATAAATAGAAGAGATTGAAAAGTAGATATGTGCACACAAAGCAAACATAGTAGTTGAGTTTTACTAAATAGAAATAACAAACAACTAATTGAAAAAAAAAAAAATGGGTTGCTTCTTTAATGTCTTGTAGCTGGATGCCTCAATGGTCATGCTTAAGGTGGGTCACTCAAAGTGATTGATTCCACTGTTTCCTCCTTTTCATTTGAATCTGTCTCCTAGAATCTCCCAAATACTTCCTCAATTACATTCACTAGCAATTGGTAGCATTGATCACTCTCCTTAACCAAATCCAGCTTATTTTCTTCTTTTTCTTGTAAGGCAAAATGAAAATTTGAAGCATTAACTTGATCAACAAAAGAACAGTCTTCAGAAATAGTAAAAGTAGGCATAAGTTCAACATTAAAGATTGAAAATTCTATTGTTTCTCCTAAGACAATCATGGTCAATTTCCCATTCTTCACATCGATCAAAGTGTTAGTGGAGGCCATAAAACGCCTCTCTCGAAGTATAAAGTGCTCCTTTTCTTTCTCCTTCACATCCCCCATATCTAGGACAACAAAGTTTACGGGAACAATCAATCCTCCAACTTTCACTAACACGTCCTCCATTATTCCTTTTGAATAATGGATTAACCTATTAGCTAATTGCAAACATATGTTCGTAGGTCTTAACTGTCCTAAATTCAATTTCTCATAAATAGAGTGAGGCATAAGGTTTATGCTAGCTCCAAGATCAAGCATACCTTTAACCTCATCACCATTACCTATTGATACTTTCATGATAAAATGTCCATGGTCTTTTAGTTTGGGGGGGGGGGGTTAAATACTGCTGTAGAATTACACTTGCTACTTCTGAAACTATCACCTTTTTGTTAAACTTTTGTTTCTTAGTGATTAGTTCCTTGTAGAACTTAAAATAAGTCAGAATGTTCCTAATCACATCTAAAAAAGGGTAGATTAACATTGACCTTAGAAAGTATGCTATATAGATAGGAAAACTGTTAATTTTGTTTTGATTCCTTAAGACAGCTTGGATAAGGAACTGGTGGTTGATAAGGATCCATTGCCTTGTGTAGTTTTTGCCCTTCATTGTCCTTGGTGTCATGCTTAAGTTGTTTACCCTTTTAAACGTGAATTGAAGAGTTTCTCCCAATGTTTTTCTCATTCTGCTCATCTTCTTCTTTGGTGAGGCTTTCCTTCTCTTGATTATTAGTATCAAACAGCATAGATGGAAACTTAACATGATTGTCAATCACTTTACCACTTCTTATAACCGTAATTACTTGGGCTTGCTCGAGTTGACTAGGCAGCCTTACCTTTTGATTGTTATACATTTGAGCTGCAAGTTGCCCCACTTGAATCTCAATCCCCTTGACATATACTTCTAAGGAGTTGATTATCTTGTTGTTTATTTCTTGATTCTAAGTTGTGACCTGAATGAATGCATTCATGCTTTCCTCCAAAGAAGGTTTTCTTGATAGGTTATCATTTAAAGATTGCCTTTGGAAAAAGTTTGGCCTCTGAAAACTTTGATACTGTAGTTGGGGTTGCACTGGTGGATTATTGGTCTTTTATGAAAAATTGGGGTAGCTTCTCTAACTAGGATTGTGGGTATTTGAATATGGATCATTTTGCTCCCTTGGTTGAAAACCGTTAAGTGTGTTCACTTGCTCCTCTCCATCAAAAGGTTTGAAAGAATATGTATAAACATTCGCTCCATGACTACAAGTTTCCCATATACCACAAACTTCTTGATTTGGAACGTTCTAGAGTAGTCTCATAGTTAGCATCTTTACATGACTTATTAACTCAACTAATTGCATAACCAATTCTTGATTCGAGCTCACTTCATAAACTCTAGCTCTTCTTCCCCTCATGCTCTTTTATTGAGAATTAACCCCCAACATTTCGAAGATTTCATATAATTGTTCGGTCGTCCTCTCTCTTACAGCCCCTTCTGTTGCATTGACCACTGCATACTAGCACTATTATGTCAACCTATCATAAAAGAATTGGTTTAACATGTGAAGTAGAAAATGATGGTGTGGGCATTATATCAACAAGAGCTTAAAGTGTTCCCATGCCTCGTGAAATGGCTCTCCCTCCATCTGAGTGAAGGTAACTATCTTGATATGCAACTTAAATGTATTTTAATGTGAAAAGAATTTTCCTATGAATTTGTTGTATACCTCTTCCTATGTAGTCATTGAATTAAGTGGAAGGGTCATTAGCCATGCTTTGGCCCAATCTTTCAATATGTATAGGAAGTACCTCATCCTGAGTTGATCCTCATTTAGTCCATCTAAAGGGAATGTTTGGAGAGTGGTATAGAATTCTCGAATGAAATTTAAAGGATCTTTATTAGGAACCCTAAAGAAATACGACAGCAAGATGTAATGGATGCTTTTCAATTCGTAATTTCTAGCTGCTTCTCCTAAACGTATACACGACGTCGCAATACCAATCACTGGTCTGGCGTACTCCTTCATCATAAACTACCGTTCGCCCATCTTGTGGTTATTCACTTGATCTTCACAATTAGGTTTGTTGGACCAATGGTGGTTGACAAATTAAATACCACTTATGTTTTGATAATAATAAAATGTATAGAATTGGTTAAGAAATTATTTCAGGTGTTTTGGATTGAAATAAA
>JANSVA010000006.1:22959661-22970718 GCA_025504915.1 Erythroxylum reticulatum
AGCCAACCTAATACGATACAGATGGTCAACTTAAGACGAAGCAAAAGTCAACTTAAGACAATACAAATGGTCAACTTAAGACGAATGACGTCATCATAGATAATATGACGTCATCACAGATGATATGTCTTTACAAATGATACATCTTTACAGACGATGCATCTCTTAGGACGAATGATGTCATCACAGACGATATGAAGTCATCATAGACGATACCTCTTCATAGACGATGCATCTCTTAAGACAAATGATGTCATCACAGACGATATAATGTCATCACAGACTATACGTCTTTATAGGCAATACATCTTTACAGACGATGCATCTCTTAAGACGAAGCGTCTTTACAGACGATACAACTCTTAAGATGAAGGATGTCATCACAGACGATATGATGTTATTACAAATGATACGTCTTTACAAATGATACCAATGTGTACTCCTAAGCATCTCCCTTTTAAGGACCATAACTACGACCCATAAGTTTGAAAATTCTATACTATATACCGTTGGAAAGCTAAAAGAGAGACCTACAACTTTCCAGAAGGCACATTTGCCTATATCATCCTGGATTAATTTAGACCTTCCCTTGAAGTTTGAATATGAACTTTTCCCTTATGGAAACTTTAAAAAAATGCAAAGTATAAACTTAAAAGAGAGTCATGATTAAAAAATGCAATTATATTCCATTTGCATTAAAAGATAAGAGTTTTACAAAGCTTTAGTGGGCATTTCAAGCCACAAAGACATTAACATCTTAAAGTTCCAAAATGCATAAGGTACATCATCCATGATTTACTCAAAATGTAACTAAAGCCTCTCTTTACAAAATTTGCTTCAAATAAAAAATATACAAAAATTGGAGTGATGCCCTGACCCTTGTCTACTTGATATCTTGCTCATCACTTGGATGTGTGGGAGGAGAAAAGGGGTGAGTGTAAGCCCATAGGTAATAATTTATAATTGATAATAAGCAAAACCATTTAGGAAGTCCTTTCCAATGCAGAAATTTACGTTATTGCAAATTATGTATGCATCACTTTTGGCAATTTATCATGAGCACATAAAGATATCAAAATGGTTCGGGTGGATCTAAAACAGAATGTACTACGCAATTCCACATAATGGTTTTACATAGTCGCGAACTTATGGGAGTCCTTGAAAGAGCTCTAGGCCACTAGCGGGCGGGCGGGAGAAGCCTTTTGTCAAAGTACACTTGACTTAACTTAGGGGACCACCACCAATCCACATAACATGTATTTCCATAACTGTAAAACATGTTGCCCAAAAGGCACATTTCGGAAACTTGGTTTCTTAAACTTGATATCTTTTCAAAAATCGTTTTCATATGTCAAAAAAAATTTATATGCAAAACATGCATCACATTCTCAAAACATTCAAAGAGTAATAATGCACGTTTTTGAAGTAGTTGAAACCATTTATTTCCATTTTCTTGAAAGAAAGGTTAATGGCTTACTATTCAACTATAAAAAGTGACCCACCTTGAATCTCTTTGCTTGAAAGCTTGTTCAAAGATATCTCTCCTCTTACTTCTCTTGCCTCCCTTCAATCTTCACCAATTAATGAATTTCTTGACTCTAATGGAAGCTCTAATCTTCCTCTTTCTTTTTCCCTCTTTGATAACTCTCAAAATCTCTCTTAAAGGCTTAGTAAAATTAAATCCTAGCTCAACTCTCCTTTTTCTCTCTATCACCGACACTATCTCTCCCTTATTTCTTACTTTTCATCTTCTCTCTCTTCTTTTCTTCTTCACTAATGTTTTTGTCTTCTAAAACACAAGCCTACAATTCCTTCTTCCCATTTTGCCCTTCTTTCAATGCGTTAAGACTTTATAACTTAAATGATGTTCCAACAATGCCCCTCATGAAATCTTATCATTTTGACACTTTATTTCCCTTAACCTATAACATAATATCTTACTCACATTAGTATGCTAATTACTCCAAAAACATCTAATCTAGCAAAACCCCAAATTAATTTAATCATGCTCATTCATTAAAAAAATTTCCAGGGGCCAACATTTCTCCCCCTCTTAAGAGAATTTTGTCCTCGAAACTATTAACTGAGTCATTGAAGAGTTGTGGATATTTCTCCCTCATGGCTTCCAAGGGCTCCCATGTGACCTCTTCTATGGAATGGTTTCTCCACAAGATTTTTACTAATTGAACCATCTTGTTCATGAGGACTTTTTCCTAGTGTCCAAGATCTCCACTGGAGTCTCCTTATAACTCAGATCATCTCTCAACTGAACCTCAGCAGTCTGAATAATGTGAGAGAGATCTGACCTATATCTCCTCAATATGGACACATAAAAGACATCATATATCCGTGACAATTCCGGTGGCAACACCAACCTGTAGGCTAGCAGTCCAATCCTATCAAGAATTTCATAGGGACCCACATATCTCAGACTCAACTTGCCCTTCTTGCCAAACCTCATGACCCCTTTCCAAGGAGTTGTCTTAAGGAATTTTTCATCGACTTCATACTCCATCTCCTTTCGATGGGCATCAGCGTAACTTTTCATTCTATCCTAGGCCGCTTTAAGCCTTTGTTTAACTAACTTGACCTTGTTAACTATCATCTTAATTAACTCTAGTCCTATCAGTTTTCTTTCTCCTTCTTCATCCCATCATATAGGAGTTGTACATTTCCTTCCATATAGTGCCTCATAAGCAGTCATTTGAATGCTCGAATGGTATGAATTATTGTAAGCAAATTTGACTAGTGGCAAATGTTCATCTTAAGCTCCTTTAAAATCCATCACACATGCCCTAAGCATTCCCTCAAGTGTTCCAAATGGTCCTTTCAGATTGATCATCTGTCTGGGGGTGAAAAGCCATGCTAAATTTTAACTTGGTTCCCAGAGCCTCTTGTAAGCTTCCCCAGAATCTTGAAGTAAACCGAGGATCTCTATCAGAAACTATAGAGTCCGGAATTCCATGCAGTCTCACTATCT
Organism: Erythroxylum reticulatum; assembly: GCA_025504915.1. Lineage (NCBI taxonomy): Eukaryota > Viridiplantae > Streptophyta > Magnoliopsida > Malpighiales > Erythroxylaceae > Erythroxylum > Erythroxylum reticulatum. The sequence goes on from JANSVA010000006.1 coordinate 22,962,642, forward strand.
CATCGATATACTTCTTTACTAGTACTTGTAGAGAATCAGTCTATTTAATTGCTAGAAAATAGGCTGACTTTGTCAATCGATCAACAATGACCCATATGGCATCATGCTTCCTATTGGCCTTGGGCAAACCCATCAGAAAGTCCATGGTTACTCTTTGCCACTTCCACTCAGGAATGGATAATGGCCTTAACTTTCCTGAAGGTGCCTGGTGTTTAGCTTTGACTTACTGACACACTAGACACTTACTTACATTCTCTGCTACATCCCTCTTCATGCCTTTCCACCAGAAATGCTCTCTCAGATCTCTGTACATCCTGATTCTACCTGGGTGTATGACATAAAGCGCATTGTGTGCCTCATCCAGTATTTCATCCTTTACTTCTTTGACATTTGGGATACAAAGTCGGTTTCCTACAACCATAAGTCCATCATCCCTCACTACCACTTCAGACTTCCTGTTATTCTGAATTTCTTCTCGGAGATTCCTCAATTCTGCATCCTGAGCTTGCAACTCCCTAACCTTCTCTCTGAGTATCGGACTCACTCTGAAAGTAGCAACTATACAATCAGGTTCCTCCTACTTCAAACTTATTCTAAGCATAGCCATCTCTTCCAATAATAGTAGATAAATTTTCTGTACATGGGCTATAAAGGATTTCCTACTCAAGGCATCTGCTATCACATTTGCCTTTCTTGGATGATACTCAATCAACAAATCATAATCCTTAAGCAATTCAATCCACCTCCTCTGTCTCAAATTCAGCTCTTTCTAACTCAGTAAGTACTTAAGACTTTTATGGTCGGTAAAGATCCTCGTCTGAACACCATACAAATAATGTTTCTAAATATTCAAGGCAAAAATCACTGCTATCAATTTCAAATCATGGGTCGAACAATTTAACTCATAAGGCTTTAGTTGCCGCGAGGCATATGATATTACCTTGTCCCCTTGCATCAATACACAACCTTTCTTGAAGCATCACTATACACTGTATAACCCTCATCTCCTATAGACAAAGTCAAAATTGGAGCACTTGTCAATTTGCGCTTGAGCTCCTCAAAGATTTTCTTACATTCCTCACTTCAGATAAATTTTTGATTCTTCCTTAATAACTTTGTCATCGGTGCAGCTATCATAGAAAATCCTTCAACAAATCTTCTATAATAACCTGCCAGACCTAGAAAACTCCTCACCCCTAACACTGTCTTGGATGCATGCCAATTCACCACAGCTTCAACCTTCCTCGAATCAATATGTACCCCATCCTTCGAAATCACATATCCAAGGAATACTACCTTATGAACCTAAAACTCACACTTACTGAACTTAGCATAAAGCTCCCTCTCCCTCAGTGTCTGCAATACAATCCTGAGATGCTCCTCATGTTTCCCTTCACTCTTAGAATACACCAAAACGTCATCGATAAATACTATAACAAACTGATCCAGATATTCCTTGAAGACCCTATTAATAAGATCCATAAAAGCAGCTGGAGCATTGGTCAGTCCGAAAGGCATAAATAAAAATTCATAATGCCCATACCGTGTTCTGAAGGTTGTCTTGTTTATATCAGACTCCTTGATTCTGAGATGATCCCTACAGCTGATCAAACAGATCATCAATTTGGGGCAGAGGATACTTGTTTTTAATAGTCACCTTATTGAGTCTCCGATAATCAATGCACATGTGCCACGTTCCATCCTTCTTCTTAACAAACAGAACTGGCGCTCCCTATGGTGACGAGCTTGGCCTTATGTACCCCTTCTCTAACAGTTCTTCTAACTATTCCTTGAGCTCCTTCATTTCAGCTAAAGCCATTCTATACGGTGGTATTGAAATGGGTGCAGTTCCGGGAATCAAGTCAATAACAAACTTAATTTCCCTCACTGGTGGCAAACTAGGTAGATCTTCTAGAAACACGTCTAGAATAGCCTACCTCGTTACTACAGAACTACTCACTGGTGCGGCTGTAGCTTCCTCTCTAGTCATAGCACCCTAGCCTGAGCCTGACCCCTTGGCCTTCCTGGAGGAATAGCCTACCTCGCTACTGCAGAACTACCCACCTCGGTGACAGGCCCGGCTCCCCCTGTTTCTTCTCTTCTTGAAGCTTACAATTTCAAGCCCTCTCGCCTTGTTACTTGGGGATACTCCCTGATCATGTGTCCCTTCTCTCCACATCGAAAACATGCTCCAAGTAACTTGAAGCACTCTCCTATGTGAAGCTTTCCACAATGCTCGCATTGGGGGTTCATGTTCCTGCTCCTCTCCACCCTGCTATTGCCTCCTGCTATTGAGGCTTACACTGACACTGCCCTTGCTTACTTGTTCTTAGCAGACGCACTACTCCCCGCCTCACTTTGTGTGCGAGAGCTCTTCACACCCCTTTCAGGTATTGAAGCACTTACCCCCTTCCTGGAAAACTGCTCTCCGTTCTTCCTCTTCCTACTCACCTCATACTTGATATTCTCCAGCTTCTCATCCTGAAGTGCGGCATCTACCAACTGCTGGTAGTCACTGAAATTATGGATCAAGACTTTCTCTTTGATCCCCATATGAAGACCTCCCTCAAACTTACGACTCTTGTCTTCCTCATTCGCCACAATGTTGGCCGCATACCATGACAACTGGGTGAACTTCAACTCATATTCACTCACACTCATATCCCTCTTGTGAGGTTTAGGAACTCCCTGTCCTTCTCTTGGATATAAACCCTTGAGAAGTACTTCCTCCTGAAAGCTTCCAAAAAGTCTCTCCATGACAACACCGGAGGTATATCCTGACTGTGTGGCATTGATTCCCACTAATGAAGTGCATCCCCTTGCAGCAAGCTAACTGCATAATCCAGCTTCTCCTCATCAAAGCACTTCATCTGAATCAGAACCCTCTCTATCCTCTTTAACCAGGCTTCAGCTTCTTTCGAATTTATAGTTCCACAAAAATCCACAGCTCCATACTTGCAGAGCTTATCATACTGTCCACTTCTATCTACTGAAGCTGGCACTGGCACTTGTGACCCTTGGCCTATGGCATATGTGAAAGCATAAGCAAAGGCTTGAAAGAACCGTGGGTCCATAGCAGGCATAGGAGGAGGAGGCAGTGATACTTCATATTGCACACTAGGTGCCTCAGAATTAGGAGCAGGCTATGTCCCAGCATCTTGCGAGACATAGGATTCATCTATGCTCCCTTAGTGAGAGCTAGATCGAGTCACAGCTCCTCGAAGTCTCCTTAGAAACGGCATTTTCTACTCCTTTAATTTAAAATCATTGAAAATCTTTAGTTTAAGCAAAACAGTTTCAAATCATGTAAAAAAATTCAAATCATATAAAACAATTTCAACTCTTGTAAAACAATTCAAAACAATGCAAGTTATTCACTTTAAAATAATGCATGTTCATTTTATGTCTTAGACTACCCACTTCATGCCTAGGATACTCTTAAACCTAGTCGGTCTGATACCATAAGTGTTGGCACCCCACCCTCGTGGTTCATATGCCTGACATCCTAAGTGACATCTGAACACATGCTCTATAAGGGTGGTGAGCCCACACTAGGACAAACATAAAACAACACCCTTCTCCTATTTGATGATAGATTATTTTGGAAAAACCCCAATCTGGAGTTTCAAATTAGACTTGTTCAAAACATTGGTGGCTCTATGTCTCTGATTTATTTAGAGACAAGAGTCGTCTCATTAGGAGATCCCATAACAAAGTTATGGCTGAAAGAGTCAAACAGAGTTTTGAACTCAATCATATTGCACCTATCTTGAGATAATTAGCATAACTGTCAGTTGGGATATCGGATTAATACCATCTTAAGACTGTTTGAAAGACGACTTCGAGACCTACAATTTCCATGCAGACCTCAAAGGCGGATTCTATCGTCTAAAGGGTCAAAAATGGAGCAGACGATAACATCAGATGAATAATGTACAGAAGGAGAAGTTTAGGTCACATAGGCAGAAAGCAGACGGAGCAAAATGACAGATGAATAGCAAAGGCAGACGAAGCTGAAAGATAGACGAAGAAGATGGTCAATTTAAGGCGAAGCAAAAGTCAACCTAAGACGATACAGATGGTCAACATAAGACAAAGCAAAAGTCAATCTAAGACGATACAAATGGTCAACTTAAGATGAAGCAAAAGCCAACTTAAGATGATACAGATGATCAACTTAAGACGAAGCAAAAGTCAACCTAAGACAATACAGATGGTCATACAAAATAAAAATTTTATCTTCTCACTTATATATGCAATTGTTCTTCATTTGCTTAATTTTTTAGGAATGACTAATCTTTAATTTTAATTTTTAGATAAACAAAATTAAATTGGAAACTTTACATTAGTTAATATCTTATTTTTTATTAGTTGAATTAATATGAAATGCAAACCACATTTCATTATTTCCAAATGAATCAATGTTTAGTGAACAGGACAACATCATTCTTGTTCCCTTCATCTACCATTAACCTTATTATTTGTATAAAAAGAAGCATTTAATTTAAATACCCAATGATTTTTGCGACAAAAAGGTGTGAGTCGCAGAATATCGATTTTCGCGACCAGCTTCCACACTTAGTCGCAAATGGTTGACAATTTGCTGCTAAATATCCACATCGTTGCCAAAACCCAAGCAAATTCTTTACTTTCTAAATAATTAACAAATTAACATCTAGATAAATAATCTAAATTGCTTTCTTAATTATTTAAGTGTTTTATTTAATTTGGAAAGTGGTTTTCTTTTAATATCAAAAAATAGACTATTGTGTAACAAAATAGTAATTTGTAATGATGTGATAGAAATAGTTTTCTAATTGTATTAGAATGTCTTGTTAAATTTAAAAAATTAGCTTTTCTAAATTATAATAATTAAAATGTATAATTTTATGAAAATTGTAAGTCAATTATAATTTATTTGAAGGGTCAACAAGTTAATTTGGAAATAGTTTTTAATTGAATAATTTAATTTTTTATTCAAATTATGTTTTATTTGTAATGGGAAAATAAATTTATAAAAAATTATTTATGAACCCGCAGGTTTTAGCGACGAACCATGTATTAGTCTTTACATCTGACGTTTGTCGACCAAATACAATAGATCATAGCAAATTAATTAATAGTACTTCCAAACAACTATAGTAAACAAGAAATGGCATCATTTACCTAAACAAAAAAAACGACGTCATTTTGTATGAGGTTTTCAATCATAACCATAATAAAAGGCTATTTCATTCTCGTCCAAGCCATCAACATTTCTTAAAATCTTCCATTTTGCAAACCTCTATCTCCTCTCTTCTGTTTGGGTTCTATATTGTGGTCATCACCGTCGAAGAACGATCATTAACTGAATCGGTATTGTTCTTTTGTTATATTTTCATTAACAAAGTTGTGCTAAGTTTAACTTATACCTTTAGTTGTTTATTTTAAGTTCTTAATTACGCATTTGATATATGGATTGTGTTTATGGTTGTGTTTTGAAGATGATTTAATGTCTATCTTTGTTATTTGTATATGGGTTAGCTTTTTCCCAACGACCTTTACATAATAGATTTCTGAAATTTTAGTAAGGGTAACTTTCATATCATTAGGCACATTGAAGATGTATAAGTGCTAAACTGAACTACCTTTTCTTATCATCAAAATTGGAGTTTAACATATCATCATTTTTTTCTAAATCAACATTTGAATAATATACCTCTTAGCATTATTAATCAAGGAATGTCGACATGGCGACTAGTTCTGGATGGTACTAATTCAATCTGTTGGGAGGAATATGGCAAATTGTCCCTACTAAAGAAATAAACAATGTAGAAAAAATCTCCCCTATATAAACTGATGATCGTATAGAAAAAATCTCCCCTATATAAACTGATGATCGTTTTCCTTCCATGCCCGATCTTCTGCTTCAAGGTGTTTAGTATCATCTGAACAATGTCACTTTCCTTATTATGTACATCTCATTTCCTTTCATGAAGCTATTATATATATTCACATTTGATGGTATATACTCTATGTTGTTTTAAGCTTCTTTGAATCTCAAAGATGACATGTAAGCCCATGGAGGCGGGAGCAATGTCACAACAGTCCATAAAGGATTAGAGAAATTGGTTGTTTTGGAAAATTTGTTAATTCCATAGACTTCATCTGGTCATTAACTTATGCATGTCACTCCAATTTCGATTCATTTAATGTTTTACTAATTTGACATTATCTAATTTCTATACTAATTATGTTTTAGGTAAATCGTTTCGTACTGGCAGTTCACCTGGAGAACTTATCTTCCATACTAAATTTGACGATTCATGTTGGGTCCCATTTTTGAAACCCAACTCTTGCTCAAATAACATAAATGTTGGGCACCGTTTCTAGAACCCAACTCTTGCGAAATCATAATCACTGAACTTATTTCAATGAAGTTGCCTTAACCATCATCGAATCCTTTTCTTGTTTTGATACCATAACTGTGTTGGATCCTGATTCCAGAGCCCAACATTCCTTATTATAAGACGTATGCATATGCTTGTTACCATGCAAGGTTATTCCCATTTAATCCTCATTAATCATGCTCAGTTCATCCTCATTTCTTAATACCTTAGCATCGGGCCCTATCTTCCAAATCTTTCTTATACTGAAGCAAATATTATATGCTCAACTCTCATCTAGATATTAAGCATCTTAGAGGCTGGGTTAAATTTTCTAATCTGAATTGATAGCTCTATGTCTCTAGTTTATCTAGACATAGGATTCACCTCATTTGGAGGTCGGATAACAAAGTTATGACCGAAAGAATCAAACAAAGGTTTTATCCTCAATCATATTGCACCTATCTTGGGAAAAAAGCCATAACTTGCTATAGGCTTTTCATATTAAGATTATTCTAGGAGGGTTCGAAAGAGGACTTCAAGATCTGCAACTTTTATAAAGAGCTTGAAGACAAATTCTATCATCTAAATGGTCAAAAATGGAGTAGACGATAATATCAAATGAATAGTGTGCAGAAGAAGAAGTTTAGGTCATATAAGTAGAAAGCAGAGGAAACAAAGCAGACGAAGCAAAGCAGACGAAACAAAGCAGACGAAACCATGCAGACGAAACCATGCAGACGAAGCAGAAAATAGATGACGCAAAAAGTAGAACGAAGCAAAGCATGTGAAACAATGCAAATGAAGCAGAAAACAGACGAAGAAGAAAGTAGACGAAACAATGCAGACGAAGCAAAAAGGGTAGGTGAAGCCAAAGAGCAAACGAAACAAAAGATAGACAAATCAGAAAGTAGATGAAATGAAAAGTAGACGAAGCAAAAAGCAAACGAAGAAAAAAGGGCAAATGAAATGAAAAGTCGACAAAGTAAAAAGCAGACGAAGCAAAATGGGCAGATGAAATGAAAAGAAGACGAAGCAAAAAGCAGACAAAGCAAAAAGTAGACAAAGTGAGAAGGGCAGACGAAGTAAAAAGCAGACGAAACAAAACAGATGAAGCAAGGTCTTAAGACGATGTAGGGTCAACTCAAGACGATATGATGTCACCACAGACGAAATGACGTCACCACAGACGATACGTCTTTACAGACGATGCATCTTTACAGACAATGCATCCCTACAGACGTAATGACGTCATCACAAATGATGTGACGTCGTCACAGACAATGCATCTTTACAGACGATATATCTATACAGACAATGCATCTTTACAGACAATGCATCCCTACAGACGTAATGACATCATCACAAATGATATGACATCATCACAGACGATGCATCCCTATAGACGTAATGATGTCATCACAAATGATGTGTCTTTACAGACAATGCATCCCTACAGACGTAATGACGTCATCACAAACGACACATTTTTATCCTCCTAAGCATTTCCCTTTATAAGGACCATAACTCTGGATCCAGAGGTCCATAAACTTCATACTATATACCATTGGAAAGATAAAAGAAAGACCTACATCCTTCTAGAAGACAACTTGGTCTAATTTAGCCTACATCAAACCAGATTTTTCCCTTAAGTCATAACACAAATTTTACCCTATGGAAGGCTTGTAATTTTGCACGGTGCAACCTTGGAA
>JANSVA010000006.1:23016444-23036153 GCA_025504915.1 Erythroxylum reticulatum
GTGATTAATCTCATCATAGCAATGGTGCAAATATCCTTAGACTTGAGGTACTCAAGGATATCTTGGATATTGATCCTATGCTTTGACACCATTACTTGTTGGCTCAAGATGAAGTCGCTCATAGGGTGATGATTGGGTACAAGTATTAGTATTTGAAGGTAATTTGGTAGCCAATAAAGGATTCACCAATCCTGGTAAAAGGAGATGATGCCCACGGCCTCTTATCTGGGTTATTACTTGGGGGTCTTTGGCTAGAGTAGTTATGTGTCACGAAGATAGTCTTCAATGACCCATACAGTAATAAGATCCCCAGGACAAGAACTAACATCACTTGGACCAGAAGTGGCATGGTCAGTCTAATAGAAGTTGATACTTAGCCCATACTTTGAACTAAGTGGGATATAGGATGGTGAAGGGTTGAATTGCACGGTAATTATCTATAGAAAGGTTTGTAAGTCAGATAATTAACTATCGGAGAGTTTATGTGTTAATTCACTTAGGTTTTAGTAAATTGACATTATGAAACCCTTCATGATTTGCTTGGATTAAGAGTTAATTCAAGTGGTATAAAACCATTCATGATATGCGTGGATTAAGAGTTAATTCAAGTGCCCAAAATAATCAGGAACGTAAGGGTCACACTTATAAAAGATCGGATGAAATACAAAGTATGCATAGCTGTCATTTTAAGCAAGTCACAATAACTCACGATTGTGACCCACTTTATGACAGGTGGTACATAAGTGAGTTCTTCGCTTATGTATATATTAAATTAAGTCAAAAGCACACACAATTGAGAGGCAAGGGTCTAAAAGAGTTCTGGAGGTTGAGAGGAGTGATCTTGAGGTTTGTTTATGCAATTATATGCAATCGCTGCATGAGTTTAATTTCATGTAACTTATTTATGATCTAATTCTCAATTGAGCATCTACTTCAATTCTTATTATTTGGTGCTCTAACCACCCTTACATACTAATTTTTCTTCATCTTTGCATGTTCTTCATTGGCTGTTGAAGGTGTTTGGTGTTTGATACAACCCAAATAAGTAGAAGATTCAAGAAAGGAGGAGCATTTGTAATAGTAGATATGCTGTAATTTCATGTTTCTACATTTTGCTTATACATGCATATGGATTCTGGATTTTCTGGGGATATTGGGGTTTTGGAATATTGATTCCAATGCTTTCACTACATAGCCATGCATGAGATACATGGACCATGGCTCTCCAATATATCTTACCTTAATTAGCTCAATCAAATAATGATTTTGATCAAGTTATTCAATTAGGATGATTTCTTTCCTTAATTAACTCTTACCTTATACCTATATAAAGGCAAGCATTGTATTGTTCAAGACACTTAAGAAATTTTCAAAATTTATTAAATGAGGTTAATTTCTCTCTGGTTCTTTTGTTAACTCGTGAAATTATCAAGATTATTATCTTGTGGCATTCAAAACCTATCTTATACCTTTGGTTCTTGTCTTTCATAGACATCGGGTCAAGGTTTTTCTATCCTAAACTTGTTTTCAACTTTCTTGGGTCCTTGATTCCAATTGTGAAATTGTTAAAAAATGTGTGATTATTCAAGTTTGGCTTCTCTCAAGACCCAAATGATTATGGAAATATATAGACTTAGAATATAATAATAAAAGTTGAAGAAGACAATAATATTAAGCTGATTATAATAATAGGTAATAATGGAGTAATCAATATAGAGGTTAATGGAAACCTACAAAGTGATAAAAACTCCAAAGAAGTAGCAACCGATAGTAATGCTTCTAGTACTTCCACCATGGTAATTATAGTAACTAACATCTACAGCAATGATGAAACAGGCTTCATGACTGCTAGGAAGATAGAGCAAAAGGAAAAGGTCCTCATTTGACCAAACCTTATGATCTTCTCAGTATGGAATGTCAGTGGTCTCAATTCCCCTGAGAGAAAAAAAGTTTTGTTAAAGGATTTCATATCAGAGAATAAGCCTATCCTCCTAGGTATTTTGGAATCTCAAATCAAGCAATGTAATCGTGATATTTTGGATTTTTTTTCCATGTTAATGGAAGTTAATACACAAGTATGATGCACATCCTAATGGGATAATACTAGTAGTGTGTAATGAAACTAGACTTTCAATCCTCTGTTCCATAATTCAGGACTAGATCATACATTTAGAGGTTCAATTGTTAGCACTGAAAGTTAGCGTCCATTTATCCATTAAATATGCTTGTAACTGATCATTTTAGAGGGATGCTTTATGGTCTAAGCTTAAAAGCATTGCCTCTGTGACAGAGGATCCCTAACTCCTTTTAGGTAACTTCAATGCTACAATATGTATTGAAGAATTAAAGGTATAATAGCTCACAAATACTTCTATGAAAATATAAGAAATTATTTTAAGGACATTCAGTTGATTGATCTCCCCTATGGAGGGAACTATCCCCTCAAGAAATCAAGCTGCTCTCTGAACCTTTATCTACTCAAGAGGTTAATAAGGCCTTTAGATCATTGCATCCAAAGAAAGCTCCAAGTCTGGATGGATTCAATGACAATTTCGATTTTAAAACACGACATATCACTAATAAAATGGTAGTAGAGGTAGTATTGGAATTCTTTAAAAGGGCAAGTTACGAAAAGAAATCAAAGACACCTTGATCACACTAATCCCTACAAGTAAAAATCATACTAGTTTTGGTGAATTTTAACCCATAGCCTGCTACAACGTAATCTATAAAATCTTCTCCAAAGTTCTGTTAGTAAGATTGAAGGTTATACTTCCAAATCACATTTGAGTATATAAAAGGAGCTTACATCCCTAGTAGATCTGTTGGTGACAACATATCCATTATATAAGAGCTCCTCAAACACTACACAAGAAAGAGAGGTCACAAGAATTGTGCCATGAAAGTTGGTTTCCAAAAAACACATGACATGGTGGATTGGTCTCTGTTAATCAATGTACCATATGCCCATAGGTTTCCACCGCTCTTCATAACATGGATTCAATAATGTTTAAGCATCGTATCTTTTAAAATCTTTGTTAATAGTGAACCATCAAAACTAATCCGTGGTGTAAGTGGGATTAGACAAAGGGATCCAGTCTCCCTTACTTATTCTCACTAGAAATAGAAGTTCTTAACACGCCGGCAGCCAGGGTGGTGGAGAAAATTCCAAGTTTTAAGTTCCATGGGAAACGTAAAATGGTAAAAATCATAAGCCTAAGTTTTGTTGATGGTTTGTTTGTGTTCTCCAATGAGGATTATACTTAGTCTCATCTTTCAACTCAACCCTCAAGATGTTTTACAGAATGTCTAGACTATTTATCAACAGCAATGAGAGTGTTATATTCATATGTAGAAGTGTAAACAACATTAAACCACTACTAGCTTCTATTATAGGATTCAGGGCATAACATCTACCTTTCCAATATCTAAAAATTCCTTTTTCTTCACTAATCCTACCCAGGGTGACTACAAACCCCTAATTGATAAAATCCTCAATAGGATTAATAACTAGAGCCACAGAGAGCTTTCCATTATAGGCAAATATTAGTTAATTAAATCAATACTATCATATATGGAAATTCACTAGGGATCACATCTAGTTTTGCCTAAATGTACCATTAAGAAGATAAATAGAATCCTCAAAAATTTTCTATGGTTTGGTCATAAGCTAAAATCCAAAGGAAGTAGAGTGAAGTGGTTTGAAATATGCCAACAACAAAAGTAAGGGGGTTAGGCATTATGGCTTCAAGAATATTGAACAAGTCCCTTCTAACTAAAAAGACATAGAGAATGATTCAAGACAAACAATCTCTGTAGGTTAAATGGGTGAATTCGTACTACATTAAAGGGAAATATTTATGGAACTTCAAAATCCTTAGAAATGCCTCAATATTCATAACACATTAGAAAAAACTAGAAACAAACTAAAATCACATTAAGAATAACAAGTTGGTAATGGGGAACACTTCAATTTCTAGTTTAATCCATGGTTCCCTTATGGTACTTTTTATCATATCCTTCAATTAAAGGGATTCAAAAGCTCCATCAGACAAAATGTTAATGTTGCATGTAGTTTAAGCATTCTAAAATAGTGCTCTAACAGGGATTTAACCTTAAATGTAGTTCAATTTCTATCCAAATTCAATTTGAAAAGGCAAGTAAAGAAGGTTAAGAGGAAGTTAGAGGCTTTAGGATGATTCTCTACTGGCTCAACTATTCTTATTTACAATGTGGATCATCCTCATGTCAATTGACACCAGGTTGTATGGTGAAAAAATTACAGTTCTAAGCATGCACACACATTATGGCAAGCTCTAAAATTAAGATTAGCCACGTTGGATAGAGTAGGTAAATGCCTCCATATCCCTAATTGGGGCACCTTATGTAAGAATTATGGTGAATCTCATAATCATCTCTTCTTCCTATGTCCCTAGTCTAATAGAATTTGAAGATCTATAGTGGTAATGTGTGGTATTAATAATCCACCTACATCCTAGTCAGTTATAGTAGAATGGAGAAGACTTCACACTCATATGCAAGAAGTAGATAGATGGATAATTTATATCGCATTAGCTTACCTTACTGCCAACATTTGACCTAAGAGAAACAATAGAATCTTCCAATCCTTCTTGACTATTGCACAAGAGACTACATGGAGCACTATAAACAAAATCAGAATGCACATCAACATTTATAAAGGTAAACACACAATCAGTAGCACAATGCAAGATAACTGTAACATTAGTCAAGGTGAATATCTGACATGCAACCTGATGTGAAGTGCTAAGTCTCTCTATTCATGCAAGGAATGGTTTATGGAAGCAAGGCGAAGTCTAGATATAGTCCACACAATAAGTATAAGGAAGTAGGCTACTAGAACTAATAGGAAGTAAAAGATGGTTAATGGGGAAACTAAGCCTTGGTGATGAAGCAACTGCTCTTATATAAAGTAAAGATTGGAACCTACGAATAAAGCAAGGAAATGGTGCTTACTTGCTTGAACAATGCGTGGCTCTCTGATATTTCTGCACCTATGTTTTATTGAATTAATCAAGCATAATTAAGGATTTAATTAAGTTAGAAAAAACTTTTTCCTAATGTCAAGTGTAACTTAGCTAAGGTTATACACTACCTAGTATTCTTTGAATGAGTTATTAAATCTTTAAAAAAAGATAAGGAATCTAATTCTAAGTTCTTCCGCTGGTTACTGCTTGCTAGGAGAAATCACAATGAAATATCCAAATTACTCACTGATAAGGATATAATTATCACTGACCAAAATGAGCTCAAAATCTATGCTAGAGATTAATATACTAAAGTATTGGGAACTCCAGGTGCTAGGAATCCTGCTTACCTAGTTCATGGAATTTCCATTTTTAAGGTAATCTCCTTTGAGTAGTCTGAATTTCTTAAAAAGGAGTTTAACTAATGAGCATATAAGTGCGATGGCATTCACTCTTAGTCCCAATAAAGTCTTAGGCCCTGATAGGTTTAACGGCTTCATTTATTGACAAAATTGGAGCTCCATTAAGTTTGATAAATGCAAAGTTATTGATGAGTTCTTATATATGCCAAGAAGTTAAAGGTATGGAATTGCACTCATTTATGTTTAGCCCCAAAAACACATAATTCAAACTCTTTGGGGGACTTTAGACCAATTTCTTATTGCAATACATTTTACTAAATCATCTACAAGTTGTTAGATAACAGGATCAAATATATGCTTCCTTCATTCATTAGCCAATATCAAAGCTCCTTTTATACAAGGTAGAAGTAATGGAGCCAATGTGTTGCTAGCATGGGAATCATTAAAGAATTACCATATCAAGTGCTCTAGAGCTAATTATGCTAGCAAATTCGATATTCATAAGGCATTTTACTCAGTTAATTATATTTTATGTTTTTTCTCTACAAGTATTTGGGTTCCCTAATAGGTTAACTACTTAGATCTCCTAATGCATAACCACTACTTCATTTAGTGATTTGATAAATAGGGAAGCTAGTCAATTTATCAAGGGTTTTAGAGAGCGAAGGCAAGGTGATTCACTCTCCCGTTATCTCTTCACTATATTCATTATGATACTTAATTGCATTGTGTAGAAAATTGTGCTTGTTGATTGTGGCTTTAAGAATTATAAAAAGTTTAACAAGCTAGTTGTCACCTATCTTACCTTTGCTATTGATTTGTTATTATTCTGTAAAGCTAATGAAGCCTCAATGGCTTGCTTAATAAGATCTTTGGAGGAATTTAGTGTTTATTCTGGGCTTTATATCAATAGCAATAATCGTGAACTAATGTCTCTTGTGTGGAACAAGCTTCTTATCCTAGGATTCTCATTTACTTTGTGGCTTGCAATTAAAGAAACTCTCATTACCTTGGATAGAATAAGAGCACCAATTAATATGAATTGTATATTGTGTTTGATGGACTAAGAAACCCATATGTATCTTTTGTTTAATTGCCGTTCTTTTCATTTGTAGGGATGCTATTGGCTTTTGTAACTTGGATTTACATATCAAAGGCTTGTTAGGAATAATTTAATGTTTATGTTCCCTTCGTAAGTTTATGAGATTTGTTGTATAGTTTGGTTCTTCGCAACATGATTTATGGTGTTTGGTGGGAAAGCAATCCGAGGATCTTCAAGGGCAAGTTCAACTTTCCAGAACATGTAACTGAATGCAACATTAAACGTAATGGAAAGCTACTTATAGCTAGAGGTCAAAACTTGTCACTTTTCTCACTTTTGAAATTAAATTGATTCCTAATAAGTTCTAGTGAGTTCTCTTAACATATTACACATTTGGTACCTTAATGAACTTTAACAGTCTTAAATTGTATTTGATGTATTGTTTTGTACATTTCATATAAACTATGGTTAATTGTTAATGCAATTTATTTACTTAAAAAAAGTTTTGACTTGATTCTGCAGTAAAAATTGCTCTTGATCACGTCCTTCACGTATAAATTTGTGTATACATATAGTTAGAATTTATTATGAAAAATAATACAAGCAACTATTACGAATTTATTAGAAAACCTAACAAATTAAAAACACAATTAGACATCTATTTGATCAAGTTCTAATTGTCTCGACCTCTTTTTCACCTTTTTTATTAAATTTGTACTAAAATTGCATAAGCATCAAATGCCTGCCGAGTAAGCGAAAACATATCGTTTATGAATTCTTTTTATCAAGCATTTTGAAAAGGAGAATAAAAAGGTAAAGCTAAAATTCTTAAGGCCTACTTGTTTTTATTTTCGTTTTTGTTATTATTATTGTTCTTTTTATTTTTATTCGCAAGAAAAAAATAGAGAGAAAAAACAAGAGGAAGGGAAAGGTACAGGTACTGAGTCGGGAGAAAAGGCAAATTATAAGTTAAATTTAGAATGAGTATAGCAGCTTCGCCATTCCTCCTCTACCAAGTACCCATCTCTTTCCTAATGCATTCCTTCCTCTCTTAACCACTTCCCACAATCCCAACGCATTCCCAAATCCTCTATTCCCCTGTTTCAAAGCACCACCCAGTCCCTCACTGCTTCTAGCTAATGGCTACGCAATTAAAGATAGAGGAAAAAACAGAAGGTACTAAACCAGAAGCCAAAGAACTTGTAACAGAAGAAGATGAAGAAGTTGCAGAGCGTCCTCTTAAGTGCAAGGTAATTCACGATCTTCTTAATATATTTAAAAATGTCATCTTTCTGGGGAGATTTGCTTCATTTGCTAGTTTCGAATAATATCTTCTCTTTTTTCCTTAGACATGGGTTTTGAAAGTCTCTATTCACTGCGAAGGCTGCAAGAGGAAAGTGAAAAAGATCTTGACTAACATAGATGGTATGTAATTTATAGTTTATTCACATTCTTTCATTTCAGCTTCACTCTTTCTAGAGTGTCAATTTCCCTCCTCTTTTTATGTTACAACTTCAAGACTGCTTTTTTCTCATCTGGGTGTTGTTTATTTTGCCAATATATATCCAACCGTATCACGAACATACGATTCCAGGATTTTCTCTATATGTTTCCTTGGCCAGTGATCTTTTCCTCTTGCAGGTGTTTATACAACAGATATTGATTTGAGACAACAGAAGGTGACAGTAGTAGGAAACGTAGACGCAGATGTTTTGATCAAGAAACTGGTGAAGACAGGGAAGCATGCAGAGTTATGGCCTGATAAAAAGTCTGATAAAAAAAACAAGAAAAAGAAAGGGAAAGGGAACAACAACAAAGAGCAAAAACATAGCGACCAAGAAACGACTGAAGAAGCAGCTATTGGTGGCGGTGAGAAAGAGAAAGAAACTTTGAAAACTGAAGTGGTACGAGGACACGACCCTTCGAAAGCCTCCGCATATGGTGGCGGCCACCCCACTAAAAACTGCGGCGATGGTGGTCATGGTTATGATCATGTCATCAGCAAAAACGGCGAAGTCGGTACAACAACAACAACAACCAGTAAATCTTGCGTACAAGTAAAGGAATTGAAAGCCGACGTGAAGCAAGTAGTGAGCTTCCCGTCGGTTGTTAACCTTTCGCCAGCGACCGAGAAGGTTGCGATTGCTGAAAGTGATGGAGGTGAAAAGAGTTGTGGTGGCAGTGGAGGTAAAAAGAAGAAAAAGAAAGGGCAAGGGAAAGGGAATAACAGCAATGTGGCAGAGGGCGAACTTTTTGTCGATGCATCCGCAAGCACAGGATCACATAGTCATGGTCAACGGCAAGTTACACTTACATATCCACCCAATCATAGACCTCCTAGTAACCACGCGTATGCATACCAAGATGCACATTATTATTGCCCTCCAGCGTATGCTGTAAATTGTAAGGCTTGTTACCCTAGTCCGTCTTACAACGCATCATACTGCGCTCGATCTTATTTATATGCGTATATGCATCCGGGTATGGCAAGCGAGCCACCACCAACGGATTTGGACTCTTACTCATCACAGTCGTCCAACTCGTTCGAGATTTTCAGCGACGAAAACCCAAATGCTTGCTCAGTAATGTAATAATATTGTAATTTGTAAGTCCATGGGGACTAATTTTGTAATTTATAGAAGTAGATTTTGTATATCATGTTAGCTTATAAGTATATGGTAAGAGGTTGAAAGAAAAACAAGAAAATTATACTGTAAGTCAATGATCATTTGATTGTCTATTTTTCTGATTCATTATGCTGTAAATTTGTGTTCTTAAAGTCTTTGTACCTAGAGGTCAGAATATATGGAGTTGAGCCTTGACTGATTCTGACCATTTTTTTAATTTAAAATGTAATTGTTTTTGTATATAATAGTTAGATTTCGAGCTTTGATTTCAATTAGCCTGTTGTGGACTCCATTTCTATCCTATCAACAATGGAGTTCAGATGAAGTTGAGCATCAAGATTCTGAAAATCCTTGAAAAGAATATGTCAAAAAAAAAAACTTTTTTTTTATTTATATATTTATTTTTGTTCTTTTGCGCACTTGAAGGTCATTTGAGATTCCAAGCTTTTGTATGCATAAAGAGAATCTGATTGTGTCTATTCTTATTCTTGATTGAGGTGTCCGGTTGAAGAAACTGCAGAATATTTTTAGTAGCGAACCAATAATTTTGTACCTAAAAAGCCCTCGTGTTGCCCTGCAAACCAACTGGATTAGTTTTCATTTGGTAGTTCTGCTCAGCCTCTTCTTTTCGGTTTTCTTAGCAAACTAGATACCAAGCCCTTGCAAGTGACCGTCACTAACTTAACTTCCTAAGAAGTCTGATTAACCTAAAAAGGAGACGACATAAACTTGACATAAGAAGTAGAGTTTTTGGTCCATTTCCATTAGATGAAAATGATTCATGATAATTATCACAATAAATCAAAAACATGAGTACCACATATTCCTATCTCAGCAATTTCCCTTTATCAAGAACCAGATTCCTTCAATCCAATTTATCTTCCTACCCCTATTGTTCCTCCACCAATAAATGCAATTAAGTCTTCAACATTAATAACCTTTTCTAGTCCCAACTAAATTATCATATTATTGCTTTTGTTGAGCTCCAAACACTTAAAAAAGTACTTATTTATTGATATATATATATATATATGCCTACACGTAATTAATTGATTGGTTATAGACTTTGTTACTTAACTAATTACATGTATTTTTCATTTTATGTGTAACTAATGTATAAAATATTATTCATAGGAAAAATATATTTTGCATATAAAATTATAATCATATCATGATTCACATTACATTTGTGTATTTTTCCTATATTATCTTTAGTCATTGCTATATTAAAATTAGATATTCAACAAGTAGAAAAACTATCACACATTGTGTTTTTTTTCTTATGAAGGAAGTGGTCAATCTCATCAACTAAAATATAGAAATACTTAAATAAAAATGTGAGTATTATTAGGGAATAAAGCAACCTAATTATAAGGACTTTGAATAAAACATTACTCATATCTACTTAGATCTCCTCATTATGATAGTTATATAATTGATTGTTAAACTTGAGGTTACCAATATATCTTATATGAGAATTATTATGTTTTGATGTTACTTATAGCTTATTACATGTAGAGTATCTCAATGATACTACTTGAATATAGTATGAGACAATTGTGCAAGTTAGCAAAAGATTCCTTATGTTAAAGTAACTAGAAAGAATATTTTATTATTCTCGATTAATAATAATTTAAATAATTCTCTGACCAAAGTGATTAAAATTTGAAAATCATGCTTATAAAAATAATTATAAAGAAAAAAATAGGATGCAAAGAAAATAGCTGTTTTTTGTGTATTGGAGAAATTAATAGAATGAAAGTTGTAGCTACAAGAATAACTTACGGTTGGTGGTACTTATAATCAAGAAAGATTGTTTGTGCATCTTGATCAACAAGAGATTCACCACACCAACCGAACTTTATGCTTGTGTTAAAAGAAATTGCTCCAATATTAAAAGTTACTCGTCTTAGTAACAGGGAGCTAGAGCCCTCTAAAAAAATATAATAGAACAGAATGTTTTTGTTTTGCAAATTTATGTAATCAATTGTTAATCCCAAGGCGAACCCATTTAAAGACATTTAATGAAGCTAACTTTGAACAACGGAATTACTTTGTCAGTGTAAAAATGATCCGATATTCATACCGTTCATCGGTCGATTATTAGTGCCAGATGTTAGTACTAGATTTAATTTTTTGGGTGGTACCGGTGATGTCAGCTGGTATCACCCAGTCTCCACTAGTGACATATAGGAATTCAATTGTAAAATCAAGCCAAATAAGTATCAACTTGAAGAAAAAAATCGATTTGCCTTCTTCTCCCCGACGCATGCTTCTGCTTCTTTGCTGAATATGAAAAACTCAGCTCAATCTCTCAATCTCAACTCACACTCTCCAGTTTCGCGTTTGAGGAGCAGTTTCGGTGTTGCCTGCACATGTGGTATGGTACGGGAGTCCCTTGAAGTTTCGGAAGATTTTGAGCTTCCAAGATTACACCACTTGCTTTACTTCAACAGCTGTCCCATGACACGCGAAACTGATGCACTTTTGTGTCACGTGTGATGAGATATTAAACGCACACACAATGTGTTCAATGATATTTCCCCAAATGGCCTAAAAGTGTAGTTATTGAACATACTGATTAGAGCATATTCTTGAAGAGTACCCTTGTGAATATAAGAATGATTCTAAAACGATTTTAAGGGGTATAAGTTCAGAAGGCTACAGCAATTCATGACATGGGTTATTGTGACAAATTTTGTGATTCATGCAGTAACTATATGATTCTGGGTTATGAGGTTAAGCGGCAAAACTTGGGGTTTGGAATTTATGATGTTCACGTCGTTACGTGCATTTTGTTAGTCAATTTCTTGTGAATATTAGCTATCATCATTTTTTGGTTGTTTAAATTTTAGGAAATCGATAATTGCAAGAGCTTTAATTAGTTATAATTGGTTTTGTAAATTAATGAATTATTTTATAATTTTATAAAATTAAAAATTATTTTATAATTTTACAAAATTATTCAAAATAACATCTGATATTCACTAGTGTCAATATTATCTTGTACCATAATCAAATATAGTATTACGTCTAGTACAATACTTACAACATTTTTGTATATTGAATTTCAATTTTATTATTTCAATTTTTCTACAAATCAAAGAATTGGATGGACATCAAGTCAATTATGAACATGAGTGCTGAACAAGTAAGGTATTAACCATATGATTTTTGTAATAACATAATATATTACTACTAATGAATTTTTTTTAGTGGTATTAGCAACTTTATTATAATAAATCAAACATCATATGAATGGTGAAGTAGAGCATATATGTGATTCAATTGAATAACCAAGAACAAGGAGAAACCAAGTCTATTAAGTCTAAATCAAATCATTATAATCCTTCTTCTTTTTTAGAGTAATAAATGGAATTCATTAATGGAAAGGATTCAACAAATCATATATAACAAATAGACCAACTCCATTTGGATTAGGAGTTAACAACTTGAGTTTACAAGAAGGTTAATTTGGGAAGTTTGCAAGTGAAGTTAACATACTTCACAAGTCTAGTTTATATTTTAACCTCATTGATATTACATCATTATTTACACTTGTCAAAGCAATCAGTCTAAGCTTGGTTAAAAATCCATGAAAGCTGGAGTCTCTTTTAGCACCAATATCTCTAAAAATTTTATCATTTCTCAATCTTCATATATGATGGACAAGCAAAGCAAATCCAGCCTTGAATAGCTTATGATCCCCTTTAGCATTGAATTTGGTTTTAGCTGCTTAGGGTACTTTAGAGATCCATCCCTAATTGGTTCCATGCAGATTAAATAGCAACAAAAGATGATTCCATAGGAGGCTAGTATAGATACATTCAAAAAAATAAGTAATTGTATGATTCCATTGAGAGATCACATAGTGTGCTCTTAGGATCAGGGATGGAGAATTTATATTTGTCTCTCATCTCTAGCCTTTGAAGGGAAGCCAACTACAAACTAAATGAATAAGAGAGTGATATACTAGTATTCCATATGAATTTATAGTTGGGAAAATTCTCAGTGGATCCTAATAATAATTTCTTGTACGAAGTTATTATGAAGGTCCTTGATTTATCAAGCTCCCATTGCATACTATTTGTATGAATTTAATTGGGTTGACAGCTTGGAATACTTTCCATAATATTATAGGAACCTCTTAGTGAGTGGAAAGGCCACATCTAGTTACCATTTTGAATTAGTGCTTGAAATTTTATATTTGCAGGGACATATCCCCTTAATCATTGGAAATTAAGTGTGAGAAATAGAGGACCCATTAAATGTCAGTTATCATACCAAAAGCATGTGTTTATGCCATCTCCAATTTTCCTGTTTGATATGAGCATGCATAAATAACTTAGTTCTTAAGTTTTTTGTAACGTATGAGATTGAGAAGATATACAACTAACAATCCATAAGCTCTCCTCTTTAAGGTAATACATATGAAACCATTTAACCCAGAGATTCTCCTTTTTAACACAAATTCTTCAAAGCCTCTTAGCCGTAAGTGCATTATCCATTATGTATGCAAAGACAATACCAAGATCTTTATGTTGCTTTAGGAGAATAATTATACTCCTCATAACCTTAGTGGTTTTTCCATGGTTAGTATTCTTACCATTCCGATTAAATTCCCTAATCATTATGTCATAGTCTTCAAGGTACTCTTTGGTAGAGCAAGATGAGAGCACTAGTAGACATACAAGTTTACAAAAATTGATATTGCTAATTGTAATCTGCCTCCATACGAAAGGTGCTTGTTACATCATAGAGATATCCTATTTTCAATGGATGATATCAATGGTCCACAATCTGTCCCCTTAAGCTTCTTAGTTGAGATAAGAACTCCAAGATATTTGAAGGGGACTTGCAGGAGCTTAAGGCCAATTGTGGATATCAAAGATGTAGTGTCTGACCTATTATGTGTAGGAAAATAGGTAGAAATCTTGTTTGGTTAAAACTTAATCTAAGATTTCCTTGAAAGTTTCCAGTGGTTGTATTAATAATCTAATTGACATGAGATCATTAGCATAAAACATCAATAGATCATCAGAAAATGAAAGCTTTGAAATCTTTAGATTCCCATACTTGTGATGAAATTTGAATTTAGGAGATCTGGAAATATTCAAGTCAGTAATACTATATAATACCTCTATGGTTATTAGAAAAAGGTAAGGAGACAATGGATCATGTTGTCTGAAACCTCTAGTTGCTCTGAATAGGTATGAAGGCTCTTTAATAATTAGCATTGCAAATGAAACTATGGAGATATAAGCATAAACCCATTTGATGAAAATGTTAGGGTATCCTAATGCTTAGAGAGAAGTAACGAGAAATTTCTAGCTCCCTATGTCAAAAGGCTTTAGAAAATTCAATTTGAAGGGAAAAACTATTGATATTCTAATTGGTGTTATCGTCTCAAAAAAGCTCCTAAACAAACAATATATTGTCCCTAATATTTCTTCTAGGCACTTAGGATCCTTGACATTCATTTATCACTTTTAGCCAAGACTGCTTCAACATATTTGCTAGTATTTTTGAAATAATCTTATAGATATTATTACATCATGAAATGGGTATATGGTCATTGAGGCTAGTTACATTATGAGTTTTATGAACTAGATATAAATAGGTTTTATTTGAGTAACCTGTACTCCTGGAGAATACACAATTCATTTATAGTTTAATCTAGGTAAGAATGAACAATAATAAAATTACATCCTTAAGAAAATAAGATGGTTGACCGCGCGTCATTACGCTAGTCAAAATGAAATAACTAGACTACTACTATAGCAGTGGTGAGTCTAGGTCGATCCCACAGAGAGTGTGTGTAAAGTTTATAGAATGAAATTAACCGGTGTGTTTAGGAAAAAGGAGGTTTTGGATTTTTAAAGAAGAAAATAAAATAAAACTAACTAATAAAAACAAATTAAAGAAAACATGCAAAAAATGATAAATGTGGGAAGTACGGTAGGGACCCGGTTCTTTGATTCAATCTCGACCTACACCCTGACTAAACATATTTTATTAATTTGGTGTTCTTTAACCTCTTCTAGCAATTATTAATTGTGAGTTAACAATTAACTCGAGTTTTCCCTTAGGTTTTATTTAATCAAGATAAGATCGTTAATTAAACCTAACCACCAAACAATCTATGATATGATCTCTAGATTTAATTAGGAAATAGCATTACGAATTAGAAAAACCAATTAATCAAGGCAATAACTACATGCGATGCATCATTTAACCTACATACGATACGTCATTTAACCTAAGTCATGTTATCTCTAATGGTTACGAATCATTAGTCGCTACATATGAATTTCAACATAACAATTACGGATTATATAGAAATTCTAGCAATGGGTTTGAAATTAATGATTCAATGAACGCATTAAAATCATCAACTCAGATTATGTAAAGTCATAAGTAGGAAACAATAAATCACTTATTGTTTGAATGTTAATACATATCTTGAGTAATGGCATAAATCAAAAGCCTATGTGAGGTCCATATACCATCCTCAAATTGGTAAGACCTCATCTATTGGTGCAATAAAAATCATAAAAATAAACATGTGGACTCGAAAATGTCTAAACAAACACAAAAAATATGGTATATGGCATATGGTTGGGGAGAAATAGAAGAATTCCAAAATGAAATCAAGAGATACATGAAGTTTGTCAATTGCAATCGTGAACATCATAAGAAAGTAGTTAATAGCACATCATAGATAAACGAAATACAATAAAGAAATAATACATAAATGGAGAATACCATAGCCCTTCACGTCACTTAGGAAGTAGATAAAGTAGAAAGCAAAGATTACAAAGGAAGTGATTTTGAACATAACATCAAAGGCCAAAAAAACTATACAATAAAGAAATAATACATAAATGGAGAATACCATAGCCCTTCATGTCATGTAGGAAGTAGGTACAGTAGAAAGCAGAGATTACAAAGGAAGTGATTTTGAACATAACATAGTAGTAAAGCAGGGGAGGAACGAATTAACTCTTCTGTAGAGTGTTGAAGGAACTTGAGGAACACAGATGAAGAAACCATGCAACCACAAGAAAAGCATAAAGCCCTAAATTTGTTCGCACTAGCATGAAGATCTAAAAGGATAAAAGCATCAAAATGATATTTGATCTTAGGTAGCTTGAAGAAGATAATGTCTCAAAGGCTAAAGGAGTTAATAGAGAGGTAAAAGACATGTGTAATATGTTGTAGCAAGAGCATTTTGTGTGCACAATTTTATTCATAGTTGACTGAAGTACATTTAAACTCTTAAAAAAATGTTTTTATTCTTGTGATGACTCTCTAATCTAAACCAAACCCTAACATGCCCCCCTAACATTGAACTAAATTATCACCTTGAGCACAAGAACAAAAATGAGAAATCATCGAGATTTTTAGAAGCAGATATTATAATGGACAAGAGTTTCTTTTGTGTGTTATGGTGAGTTAGAGAAGCTTACTTTAAAACAGAAAGTAGTAGGAAGTGAAGTAAATGTTTGTGTTCTCGACAATTCAAGGAAAAGGTGGAGACATCAATAAAAGTATAAAGTCTTCTCCCTTTCATGCTCTTTTTCTCTCACTTTCGTTCCTCTATTCTCCACAATTTTTTACTTCTACTAGCCACCTTCATTGCTTTTTCTGCCCCTCTCATATATTCTCTCCTTTTCAATTTTATTCCCTCTATCTTAATGGTTTTTCCATTTGTGGTTCTCTTATTAAAGAGCCAAATGCCCATTCTTTCTTTCATTTGCTCTTTGAGTTATTGCTTAGAAGTTGAAAGAAATTAGGAATTAAGTTTTATTGAGAATTAGGGTTCTTTGCAAGAGAATTTTGTTTAATTAAATCAATGAGTTAATTAGGATTAATTATAATTAAATTGTTTTCATTATGAATTTAAAAATTTTTTTAGAAAATTTAACTTATATTGATATGTGAGGTCCATTATGCCATGTAGCATAGTGAGCCCCATATATCTAATCAAAATTTTAAAATTTAAATCACTTGTGATAAAATGATACATAATAAATGAAAATTTAACTTTATTTATTTTCTGTCCACTCAAGTTTTATTTGGAACGTTTTATAAACATTAAAGTTTACTTTAAACACTTCAAAATGTCATAATTAAACTTTTAAGGATGTACCACTTAATTCCTTGCATTTGTAGTCTGAGCTCAACCCGATCAAATTCATGCCAAAACTAGAATTATGTCATTTTAGTTTAACTAATCAAAATGACATTATTTTATTTCGTTAAGTTCTTTAAACTATAGACAAAAATGACATTATTTAGTTAACACGTTAGAAAACCAGTAGAATAAAATATCATTTTAACTAGTTTTACCAAACATGATTAAACCGGACCAGACCTCCAACTTAAGCTTAACCTAAAATATAATCAACCCACATGTTAATTTCAAATCAGAGTCGACTTAGTTTACCATCCTTAGTTTACTTGGGTAAAGACCATTTTAAATCAGAGTAGATTTGAGTTTACAATCCTCAGTTGACTGGGGTAAAGGCCATATTCTCTACTCTTAAGCCCAATAATGGACCTCTTTAGATGATAGATTATTCCCGCCAAGCCAGAAGCATGCATTTCACCCTGCCAATGAATCGTTCAAGTTTTATAACAAGAATTATTCCCTAAATCTTATCGTAGACCCATATTAGGGCGTAACTTGATCAACACAAACCAACACGGACTTGAACTTCATGCACCTGTTCGGTGACACCCTAAATTTACTTGAGCTTAACATTTCAAGCACATACCAGACCAATCACGTCGCCATCCCTAAAACTAGTTATAACCTCGATTCGCCCATTTTCAACAAGCTGGGATTTGGTTGCGCTGTCTAAAGGCTAAACCAATAATCAGGTCTCCCCTTAAATAATGGAATCAACATATACAGCATAAGCTACAAGGGGATTTTGTATGGGAACCAAGCAGAGAATGCTCCGCTTAGTTGGCTCCCTTATTTTTTTTACCGAGCTTAAGCAACCCAACGCATTCTCTCAAGTACCACCCCATCTAACATTTCGTTGCGAAAGGAGTCTGTGGGTCCAAGTTTATGAAGCTAAAAGTAAAATTCAAAGGCAATAGAAATGGAGGTATTATAGTGGCAGAAAGGGGGTGGCTCCAACATGAAAAAGGTCAAAGTAGACGCAAAGTTGACCACAATAGGATAATCCATTCCCAAAAATGAAAAAAGCAATTCGAATAGTTGATATCATATTCTCTCTACACAAATGACGATGTCTTAAGCGGGTCCATAACAAGCTTGCCACAATTTCTCATTGGCGAAGTTCAGCTTTCTTCTTTTGCCAGAGCCTGTCAAGGGCACTGTCAGCATCACCCTGGCAAATTCAAGACCAAGATGAGCATAAAAACATTCAACACATCTTACACAGATTATTAAAAAAAACAAAAAAAGGAGAGCTAGAGAAGACAGAGGATACAGTTATAAACACCATCATGTTGAATTCTTACACAAGATATATAAAACTTTGAATAAGCAGAAGCTAATCATCCAAACATAACTTTTACAGAAAACATTTCTGTTGAGAAATATGTAGCAATAGGAGTGGATACGCACAAACCAAAAAGCCTCAATGAAAATAATGGAGCTTGGGAACCAATATCACCAATTCATGGTCAGAAGAACAAGCATAGAATAAGGATATGACAAAAACTAAATCAAATCAAGTAGTTAAAGTCAAAATGAGAAAAGGGGGCAAAAAAAAAAAAAAGGACCTGGGCGCGGACGAAACCGCAGAGGGCATAAGTGGAGAATTGGCCAGTGTAGTGGCCACTGCCATCCAAATGTCCAATATTGATCTGCACAGATGCATGGTCCTTGGCGGTGATCAGCCTGTTCGTCGCAGAACTGCAATAACCAAAACCAACAAGGTTAAAAACACGTAACCAGAAAAAGAAAAAAAAAAAACCACTACATGGCAGTACCATTTTCTGGGGATGTAGAGATCCATGTTTTGTCCTTCTTCGTTCTGCATCTTGCCCAACTGATTAAGCTCAAATCGAATAAATTAAACTGAATCGAATTCCAGAAAAAGGAATTACCAAGGCGGGGCGGATGAGGAGGAGACGGCAATAGAGGGTGAAAGAAGGATTGGAGGGTTTTATATACCAAACCCTAACCTAAGTTTTCGTCTTGTTTTTCCTTTTAATTAATGGGACTGGGCTACAAGTTACTCACTCTGTTTTTCAGAACACGGAAAGGCCCACACTATCAACATGAAAAACTCCCAATTTTATTATATTCAAATATAAACACCCATTTTTAAAATCATTTTTTAACTTCTATTGTGTCGTGGACCTAACGGCATGTTTGGTTCAATAAAATATATATTTTATTTTTGGTGTGTCCTTAAAACTTAATTATTTCTTTATTTGATTAGATTAAAATACATAGAATGTCTAATCTTAAAATTAAATATTCGTTAACTTTCAGCAATAGCTAATGACCATCTTCATGTCTACAGCCATTCTAATAATAAAATCATTTATTCATAGCTTTGATATCCTTCACTTCATCTTGTGTTTCATCTTCATTTATTAAAAAGAAGAAGAAAATTAATAATAATAATAATAATAATAATAATAATAATAAGAAGAAGAAGAAGAAGAAGAAGAAGAAGAAGAA
>JANSVA010000006.1:23041638-23095678 GCA_025504915.1 Erythroxylum reticulatum
TCATTTATAATACTTTCTAGATTTATTTCAATCCAAAACACCTGAAATAATTTCTTAACCAATTCTATACATTTTATCATTATCAAAACATAAGTGGGATTTAATTTGTCAACCACCATTAGTCCAACACATACTGGGAGGTCTCCAAGCATGGTTATTTTTACTTTATCCTCTATTAGCACCATATTATCATTAAGTCCCATTATAGGGACTTCATTAGACAAATCTGTGAATGCCTCTACAGCTATACATATTCTTGCAAAGTTTATCCTTTTAGTCTCAGTAGTAGCTTAGTCAAGACAAAAAGGTCTTCTAATTAAGCTAGCAAGGTAGCTGAACCCTTTAGTGGTCCAATACTTAAGTGGTTTGACATGTATATGTTAGATTAGTGCCCTAAAGGCAATCACCTTTAGCATGTTTTGTACAAAGTTTTGTACATACTTTATTTTCAATAATAAAGAAATGCATATTTCATTAACTTGGTGTTCATTATTTATGAATTGATGTTGATCTATAAGCAAATTAATGAAGTCCATGATATATGACATAGCATGAAGGAAATCATGATGTGATTATACAACTGAGATCCCTATCATATGTAATTATGTCAGTATCTAAAGCATCCCTAGTCATAGGATTAATGATATTGCACGTCATTAATCCAAATAGACTAGCACATGTCAAACTCCTTGATTTGATCAAGTAATGGATCTCAGAAACTATAAATATAAGTTGTTTAGAGTTAAGATGTGGATGCTTACTAAAAGTAGTAAGTACATTAAATGACCTACCATGAGATCATCATATGGATGTCCTTTTCTAATGTCAGTGATAATCTCATCATAGCTATGGTACAAGTATCCCTAGACTTGAGGTACTCAAGGATAACTTGGATACTGATTTTGTGCTTTGATTCCATTCTTTGTTGCCTTCCAGAGGTCACTCATAGGGTGGTGGTTAGGACAGCTTGATGTATTTGAAGGTAATTGCATAGCCAATAGAGGATTTACCACTTCTGTGATAGCAGAAGATGATACCCATAACCTCTTATTGAGGTCATTACTTGGAAATCTCTAGCCAGAGTACATATGTCATGAAGAATGTCTTCATGGACATATAGAGTAATGAGACCCAGGACAAGAACTGATATCACTTGGACTAGATTTTATGTAGTCAGTCCAGTGAGAGTTGACACTTTGCCTATACTTGTAACCAAATGGAGTACAGTATAATGAAAGGATGAATTACACAGTAATTGTCTATGGGAGGGTGGGTAAGATGGTTCATGATGAGCATAGGTTTGTTCATCAAAGCACTTACTTTTTGGTCAATTGGAGGTCATGATGTGTTGCTGGATGCCGCTCATGACTTGCTTAATTAAATGTTAATCTAAGTGGGCAACATAACTAGGAACTTAATGAGTCACACGAATAAGAGGGACTCGGAGGATTCATAAATTGGGTTTGGATAGAGATCAATTATATAGAGAACATTAAAACCAAATGTATCCTAATGAGATTGGGATATGTCTCGATGAGATCACGACATCGATATTGCTGAAATAGGTCTCTGATGTTTTTCCACACCCGAAACCTGGTAAGACTGACCCCAGTATGACTGGACCACCTCAGCATTTATATATATATATATAAGATTTGTATAATGTATAAGATGAAGTAGATGAGTTCTTTAAAGTGTTGTATTTTGTCTTATTGTTGTCCTTAAACGATAAAAGGCATAAATAATAAAAGACGAAAACAATGACAGCAAATAAAGAAGATGATGATCATGATAATTTTTTAAAACAAGTTTTTAAAAGGTCATCTTTATGGTTCTCTCTCATCTTTCTTACCTTCTTCATCTTCTTCCTCTCCTTCACGTTGATCTCCATATAACAAAGGTGAGAGCTAGCACTCTTTTCTTTATTCTAGCCATTTCTAGATCAAAGACTTTGAATCGGTTAATTTCTCCAATCTCTACGTGGATACCATTGGAGACAATCTATTTTGGTCATTGTGATTTACGACAACTCGTCGAGTAGAAGATTGAATAACGAAGGAGACTAGATACAAGGTACATGGTCATTATATATATATACATATATATGTTATGAACATGTATGTGAATTGGGAATATTCAGCTAGGTTTTATAGCATTTCCTTATATAGGCACATAAATCTTGGACTTAGGGAAAGTTCCAAAATAAATTTTTTATTTTTCCACACGGCATTTATACGATTCACCCACCGGGATTTCCCTACAGTGGTATCAGAGCCACTTGTGTCTCATATAAAGGAGAAACTGTAACATGTGTGATGCTGCCAATTGGTTGTGAAAGTTGTACATTCTGATTATATTGAATTCGAAATCAGTATATAGATATTGTTTTTGAAATTTTCTTACCTAGATTTTCTCATGAGATAATGCTGAATATGTTTGAGGAAGGAAAAAAAATTATCGATGTGATTTGATATTTTTTTCTAATTAATTCCCTACTATTTTGGTAAATGTGTTTATGCACATTACATGAATAAGCATGCTTACAAATTCAAGATTAAATTCTAGAAGAAATTTTTGGTATTTTCTTTCACCATCATCTTTCCATGATGTTTATAAATGTCTATGAAGATGGAAAAATGTTTTCAAGGTTATTGAATATTTATTTGAGAATTTCTTGTGTGTTGCTGGGAATGCCTGTGTTGAGGAACATAAATTCTAGATTGGCTTAGTTGTTAAGGTTGGTTGAGTTTTTCTTGGAAATAAATTATAAAAAAATTCATGAAACATGTTGTGAAAATGTTATTTATTGAAATTGTTTCAATGAGTTTTTCAACCAAAAGACAGAGCTGGACAATTTTGAGAAAACTACTAGACCTAGTTTGTTTGAAGTGTTGATTATCTGTTTTTTGGTTTCAATGCTTTGGATCATTTTTTATGTGATCAGAAATATGTTAATTTGATGTTGTACGCATTCCAAACCGATTTGATTAAAATTGGGTTTCCAAAAAATTTTGTATGTCAAATATGTCATATTAGCGTCTTGTTGGTGAATTTAGTTGTCTTGATTGTTTTCACCGTCACTAGTTATGTGACAAGTGTTGAAGTATTCTTGATGAAGTGGAGACTACCTAGAGATACTTAGGGTGATAGTTTGATTTTTCTCAAATTATTTGGAAATCTAAGAGATTAATATTGTATTAATCTATTTAGAGTATTTCATGTCTAGTATGACTAAAAATGGCAAGCATAATACAATTAGAGTGTTTAATTAGTACTTCAAAGTAGAGGGTATTACACTTGGTATATTGGTATTTTTGAATTGGAACTGAAGATATACGGATTGGGAAATTAGTCAATGCCAACATTAGAAAGCAATTCAGTTCAAGAGTTGAATCGAACATCAAATCTTTAGATGCATAACACGTCACAACCTATATAGGAAAACCTTGTGAGATGATTGCATTAAAGAATGCATGCTAGGGTTGGTTAGGTGGGATAATGGATGATTATGGATATAGATTCAATGTGACTGATAAAACATCCTAAATCATTCCATATAGTCATTGTGACTATAATCCTATGACTTAGATGAGACTAAAGTATGAAATCACTCACACATAATATGAAAACTAACGCCTTCCATTAATATGGGGAGAACCAGGATTCTTTTAGAGTTGGGATTATTGGGTAAACCTAAGCCCACTCTATACGGATATGTTCGAACCATGGAAATAAGATTTTGGGATTAATGGGGTCAATTTTCACTAGAAGCATTGATTTGTTAAGTAAACTCAAGGTCAACATAGATAGAGGCGCAATTGGGTAGCGTACATCATATGTACGTGCATCAAAAGTTGATAACCCAATGTGCATACATACATCATGAGTTGATAACACTAGACGATAGTTGCATTTATGATCCAATTGATATGACTGATACCTACCGATTGACCTAAGATGGTTTGTTGGGTAAACCTAAGGTCATTCTAAGTAATGTCAGATATCGATCCACTAGGACACTTTGTCATAATTTTTCTTGCATTCATAGTGAGGGTTGCAGATTCTTTGAAACTAATGGGAGTCATATGCATTTCATGCAAGTCCTTATGATCAAGCATGTATTTATATTCTAAGATTTTTTCTCTTCACATTTAGGTTGATTGAAGATGTCTTTCAGTGTGAATTTACGCTCACTTATGGATTCTAATAAATTACTAGACCTAATTTTCTCGATTGGTTGAGAAATCTAATAATTGTTTTCAGATTTGAGAAGCTAGGCTATGTCTTATATGTTCCACTTCCTGATCCACCTATTGTTGATGCTTTTGATGAGGATTAGAGAGCATATCGTAAGCATCTCAAAGATAATGACTTGGTTACTTGCATTATGATAGCCTCTAAGTCACCAAAACTACAGAAGCAACATGAGTCTATAGATGCTAATACTATAGTGTTTCATTTTAGAGAGCTTTCTGATGAGCAAAATCGGTTTGAAAGGTTCGAGACCTTGACTTTGCTTTTCACGACTAAGATGACTCTAGGGACATCTACAGTGCAGTATGCTCTGAAGATGAATGGTTATATTGAGAGTTCGGCCACCTTGGGTTTTATTATGGACTATAAATTAAGTGTTGACTTAATTCTAGTTAGATTGTCTGATAGATATTCACAGTTTATGTTGAACTATCGTATGACAAAATCTCCACATTAATCCCTGAATTGATCAATTTGCTCAAGACAGCAGAGTAAGCTATCAAGAAGGATAGCAAGCCAGTGCTAATGGTGGACTCTTCTTCTTTTGGTTCAAGAAAAAAGAACCAAAAGAAGAAAAGGTCTAAGAAACCAAAAGGAAGTACAACCAAAAAGCAACTTAACAAAATTACGTTGAAAGGACCTTGCTTCTATTATGGCAAGACTGGTTGGTCACTAGAAACGAAACTGTAAAATCTGTCTGGAGTCTTTGAAGAAGTAGTAGGCATCAGATGCCCTAGCTCCTTTAAGTATGTTTATTATTGAGGTTAATACTGTTTCTGATCATAACCTGTGGGTATTAGATACGGGTTGTGGCTCACACATTTGTAATGATATACAGGTCTTAGGGATAGTAGAAAGCTCATGAAGGGAGAACTGGACCTGCATGTGGGAAATGGAGCAAGAGTTGTAGTATTAGTTGTAGGCACTTAATTTTTGTCACTCCCTAATGGGTTTGTAATTAAACTAGATTATTGTTATTTTGTACCTATTTTAACAAAGAATATATTGTTCCAGTTGAATTTCAATAGCAATTGTTGTTCAATTAGTTTGAATGGAATGATATATGGTACTGATATATTATGCAATGGAATTTACATATTAGATATGTCACATCCAATTATGAATGTCAATGACACAAAAAGAAATAAACGAGATAATTTAAAATCAACTTGCTTATGGCATTGTCACTTTGGCTATATAAATGAGAGACGCATAGCTAAGCTCCACAAGAGGGGTAGTTTAGAGTTATTTGATTATGAATCATATGACATGTATGAATCTTATTTATTAGGCAAGATAACTAAGTTACCCTTTAAGGGAAAGGGTGAACAAGCGACTAGAGTATTAGACCTAATACATTCAGATCTATGTAGTCCGATGTCCATCCATGCCATAAGTTCTTTTCTTTACTTCATTACCTTTATCAATGACTATTTTCGATATAGGTATCTGTATCTAATGAGATACAAATCTGATACATTTGAAAAGTTCAAACAATTCAGAAATGAAGTAAAAAACCAACTTAGGAAAGGTACCAAGACACTACGATCCAATCAAGGTGGGGAATACTTAGACTAAGAATTGTTAGATTTTCTCAAAGACAACGGAATTTTATCTCAATGGACTCCACCTTGCATATCACAGCATAATGATGTGGCCAAAAGGAGAAACTAAACCTTGTTGGACATGGTATGGTCGATGATGGGCTTTGTAAATTTACTAAAATCTTTTTGGGGGTATGCACTCGAGACAGTTGTTTATTTGTTAAATAGAGTTACATCAAAGATAATTGATCTTACTCTATATAGGATGTGGACTAATAAGAAATCTTATCTTTCTCATTTGAAAGTTTGGGGTTGCCCGGCTTATGTAAAGTAGATACAGTCAGATAAACTTAATGTGAATTCTGACAAGTATTTATTCTTAGGATATCCTAAAGAAATAATGGGATATCAATTTTACCTTGCTGAAGATCAAAAAGTGTTTGCTTCAAAGCATGTTATCTTTTTAGAGAAAGAGTTTCTTTTAAAAGAAGACAATGGGAGAAAAATTGAACTTGAAGAAGTTCAAGATGCTCGAATAGACATAGATCAACTACCTGAACCTGAGACTGTGACTCACACAAATGAAGTAACAGTTCAACCTTCTTCAACACAGGAAGTTTGTAGGTCATGTAGGTTACACTCTGTTCCCGAGAGATATAGATTTCTCGTGATTGAAAAAAATGATGTATTGCTTATAAAAGATAATGAGCCTACTACCTATGACGAGGTTCTGAAGAGTTCAGAATCTGAGAAGTGACTTAGTTATATGAAATCAAAAATGGATTCCATGTATGAAAACTAAGTATGGACTTTGGTTGAGGCAGGTAGGGGGATAAAAGGTGAGTTTGAATTTTGGATTATGGTTCCTTACAACTTGCACCCAGGTGCGTCTAGTTGGAGGGACTAGAAGGTGAGCAAGATCATCTTGAGAGGGTGGAGAAGATAAGGTAGTTAATAAAGAAGCAACAGTGTTTGTGGATAGTGAAGGAATCTTAGGATATGAAGAAGAGGAGGGTAACAAAGGCAGGAAGATGTTAGAATTAGAAAGCATGGTTAAGAACTATTAGTTAAAATAAAAAACTAGAGGACAAAAGGAACCTAGATGGAATGAATTAAGAAGAACGGTAATGCATAGGAGCTAGGGAGGAAGAAGAAGGACAACAAAAGATGTGAAGAAAAAAAATAGAATGGGATAGAAGTAAGGATGAAAGACTAAGTAAAAAAAAAAGAAAACTATTAGAGAGCCTAAAAGTTTTACCAAATCAAAATGAGCTCGAGGTACTATAGAATATAGTAAAAATCATAGCTACAATATAGGAATGTAGGATTTTCATAGAAGGAGCTTCATGGCATGAAATGGCACTATCATCCAAACCCCTCATTTTCTACTATATAAGTTTTAGTGGATTTTATTAAAGAAAAAGGGACATATATAATGAATTCTCTCCTTTTTTTTCTTCTTTTGTATCATTGATTATGTTTTCTATTTTTATAAACTAAATTTGTTTAGTACCTAGGTGGGATGAAGGGATGGACTTTGTGATTTGACCTTATATTTAACGCAGTTTGATTTTTTATTCATTGGATTCAATTATGTGCTTTGACTATATCTTGAATTAATATTTTATGGATATTAATTCATTTATGATTTCATGAATTTGAGATTGAAAATCCTTTGTATAAATAGATCTAGCCTAATTGCAAGGAGCTACACATAATCTTACAAATAGGACAACAAAAATCTTTCAAATTTAACTAAATAGAGAATTCAATTAATCAACCTTGGATTAGGTGTTCATAATCTTGAGAAAGATATTAACATAAAATGAGAATTTACATGATCCATTTTAGATTAGAGCATCTTACTGTGGGTGGCAATAGAGTCCTCTTTAGAATTAAGCTTCCTAATCTCCTCCTTTAATTCTTCATTTTTCTTGCCTTGTGTGGTAAGGAAGTCTTCTGAAAGGGACTCATAGGTTTGATTTATACGGAGGGGGTGAATGTTGTAAGGTGGAAGCCAAGTGGTTGCTTATTTAGAGGTGTAAGGTTAAACACATTTCTATAAGAAAGATTGATGTGGTTTCTCCATCTATAACAGTAAGTTTTTGAAAATAGATCATTCTTGTATTTGGAATCGCTAATAAAGCTAAAATGTTACAAAAAGAGATCATGTGCAAATTGATTCCCTAACTGGCTATTTGTAGCTAAATGTTTATTGTGTGGTTCTTCTTCAAATCTTCCAAAACTGCTCTACTTTGTTCCAATTCTTCTCCAAATTTGCTTTTTTTACCTTCCATAAGTATAAATATCACCTAGAATGACAAAACTTTATACTATGACAATAAGGATAAAAAAAATAATGTCTGTCTAGGATATATCAGAGTGAGCCAAAGAGAGTAAGAGTAATGAAACAAAAGTAAACACCTAGAAAAATTTCAATCACTTTGTTCAATTCAAAAAATTAGAGAGAAAAATGAGGGGAAAAGTATAAGCTTGCTAACGATACTAGGGAATGTCAGAGATGCATTCTTATTCAAACGTTACATTTTTTCTTATTTATAAAGATTATTTCATTTCTCATAAAGTTGAAGCTAATGTTACTTTAACTAGTGGCTTTATGTCACTTTTTTACGAGTTTAATGATCTCTTCTAAAGGATATAATAAGTGGATACCACTCATATGAGGGATTGAGTATCAATTTGACTTCATTTTAGGTGTGCATATTTTAAATAAACCAACCTATTGGCAAATCTAAAGGAGATCAAAGAGATATAAAAGCATATAGAGGTTCTTTTGGATAAGGTCTACATGAGCAAGAATCTAACTTATGTGACTTCTATTTTGCTAGTACCAAAGGAAGAAGGAACATAGAGAACGTGTGTAGATTAGCAATCCATCATCAAAATCACTTTAAAGTATTTAAATCTTATTCCTAGATTAGATGATATATTTGATGACTTTTTTGTGCTTATATGTTCTCTCAAATTGATTTAAATTTTGGATACTATCAAATAGTATTAGACAAGGAGATAAATATAAAATTTACTTTAAAAATAAACATGGAATGTATGAGTGGTAACTAATGCCTTTTGGTTTGACTAATACAATGAACTATGTTTTACGTGAATTTTTAGGCAATTTTATGGTAGCATACTTTGATGATATTATTGCCTATAGTATGACAATAGATGTGTATGTTTAGTATTTAAAAAAGATTTTACATGTGTTACACAAGAAGAATTGTATACTAATTTGAAGAAATTCAGATTTTACATTAAAAAGATTGTGTTTCTTAGATATGTAGGGAGTGTAAAAGGTATAAAATAGATAACATGAAAGTAAGAGCTATTAGAGAGTGATTACACCAGTGACTGAGATAATAAAAAACAGTGTGTGGTTTTAATTGTGTGAAAGATTAAAAGGTATCCTTTACATTATTCAAGGAGAAGTTGAGTTTAGATTCAGTGTAATCAAACTAGTTTGTTTATTTTTAGTGACATAATTACTTAAAGGCATCCTTTATCTTATTTATATTCATTTAATTAATGGATATATTAGATAATATCCATAGGATAAATGTACATTGTAAGTGAAATTATAATGAGATCATAATTATGAGATTCATATTGCCATTATATATTATTCCTAAATTATTCCTAGTGATTATTCTTTCAAGATTAGACATTAGTAAAGAATTAGAAGACTAGAACATGTTACGTTTCTTTCGTGTGAATGAAGTAGTTGATCTTACAGATTTAAATAAATATGTGGGTGCATTTTAGAGAACAAGTTCACTGAACATACCCAAAATAAGAATTGTATTTAGAACATTAATTATATTTTTATAAAAAAACTCTCTTTGTGATCATAATATAAGTGATCCTTTAACTTGAGGTCTTCAAAATATCTCACAATTGGATTGTTATATTTGGATACTACTTATAACCTATTCTTATCAAAGATAGCTTTATTATTCCCTAATGACATCCAAGAGGTGAGGTGAATTATGTGTTCATAAAATTCAACAATTTTTCTAACCATTGTACTCAATTAACATCAATAAATATAAATATGAGTAAATTGCTTAAATATAAGTTTAAAAAAAATGAACAATAACTTAAAGAGGATAGTGAGGAGATAATGAAAATTGATATTTATCGGTTCAACAAATAACCCTTGCCTATGTCCACTTCCAAGTCTCTTATTAAAATTCCACTATAATTCTTATTTCAAGGTGGAGAATAACCTTTATACAATCCTTCTTAATAAGAGGAACCCTTCTTACATTCTTCTTATAAGGTGAAGAGGAACATAAATCCCACCTGGATCACCCCCAAGTACAATAGTCAATACCCCTAAAAAATTATTACAACTAAAAGATATCTCACTTATTCCCTTGAAAACTCCAAAATGGCTCATTTATACAAATATGACACAATAATGCTTAAGTGATTCAAAAAATCTTTAAAATATGTGTATACAAAACCCAAAACCTACTTCATACTAAAACCAAGTTGAAAACAACTATTTATAGTGTTTTCGAACCCATAATAGCATTTGAAGCCAAGAACTAGCTGTTACAATATTTATATAAAATGTATAGTTGACTAGTATCCATTAATAGCATTAGAGTCACTAGTTATTGGACACTGAGCAACCATTACACATATTGTTCTATCAATTGAGATGTAATTTTATATTTTAAGCTAAAAGTGCATGGTGTAGTTGTAGATAGCACTAGTAAGTATGGATTGATCCCATAAGGACCAGAATTACTACTACTGATAGTCTTTCTATAATCTAGCCTAACAAATTATGGTGTTTAAGATAAATGAACTGTAAAAATAAACAATAAAATAAAATATATCAATCCAATTAACTAACTAGAATGAATATTTAACTAAGAAAAAATCAAGGAAAATAGTGATATCTAGATTTCGAATCCCCGTAAGATTACTCAGGCAATTATGATTTCACTACTCGATTTAATCTATATTTTATTGGATTGAGGAAATTCTTATCTTACGTTGATATGTTTCTTAAGACTATTACACATAACCCTTAGTTGATTAACTGAAATCTCTTTCTAATTAAATCCCCTAAGATTTCATTAGTTGATTTGTGAATTTTACTATTAGGTTTGAACCTAATTTAGAGGATTTATATCAACCTATCTCTAGGTTTGTATGTAACTCCTTTCAATTATGCTAGATCTATTCATAAAAAATTATTTCTCAATCTAAATTACACGAATCATGTATGAAATAATACAATAGCATTATTAATTCATAAATAATTAGGAACATATAATTGAATCTCAATGAAACTAAAGAGTGAATTAAGTTAAAATAAAATAAATGTAAGGTCTATCCTATGGTTGTTTTAATCCAACTACCAAAAAAAGTTTAGGTCAAAATCATAACACCAAGACTAAAGGAAAAATAGAAAACTAAAAGAAACATGATGAAATCACTTTTAATTTTCATGAAATCTACTTTAAATTGATGAAAATCCACCCCAAACGTGTTTCATTGCTTGTTTTTTGTTATCTCCATCTTTATAGGCCATTAACTTGTTTTTTCCAAGCATCCTACAAACCCCATTTTTGACTTCCCCTCATTTTCTCTTCATTTTATCCATTTATAGCTTAAATTTGGGGTTTCTCCCTCAATCTTACTTCAATCTTCAAAATTTGTGAAGAAACTTGGTCCTAAAGAGCTACACAGGTAGTTACACGGCTATGTAGACTTACATAGGAAACCACCAAAATAGCTTCAATTCTTATATTTTCTATTCTAATTTTTCCCTAATTCTGCTCCTCTTTATCTATGAAGGCTAATAAGACCTAAAAATGCAATAGAAACAAAATAAGTATCATAGATAATAAGAAACTCTCAAATAAACAAGAAAATGCATTAAATATAGGATTAGAAATATATTGTACTTAGAATTTATCAAACTCTCCCATACTTAAGCGTTTACTTTTCATCAAGTAAATCAATTTCATTACTCTCAATTTAATAAGAAACATCTCTAGAACATCAACAACAACACCTAGGAAAAATCTCACTGCACAAAAAATTCTAAAAAATCATTAGACAAAAAAGATATCCATCAAAGTTATCCATTATTCATTTCATTAGAAAGTTAATTGAGATGTTGAGCATTTATTTACTTGCATCAACTTATAAATCAATCAAATTCAACCCAAAATTCTTCAAGTTTTAGCTTAATTCTCACCATCCCACTTAATGCATAAAGTGAACATATTTAAGAAAAATACTAAAACCTTTAAACACTTTCATACCCTTTATTAAAAATAAAACACTAAATTAAACATGTTAAGAGCATTTTGAAGCTATTTTGATGTCACCTAGCCTTTTGACGTGAGAGTAAACACCATATCATGAATACCTTAGTTACTTAACTAGTTCACCATCTTAAATGGATACAAGCACCTCTCATTATATTTGATCTTTTTATGGTATCAAAACTAGTGGAGTGAAATTCTTTTTTTCTCATTTATTCAAATAATACTATTTGTTCTTTTATATATATATGTGAGATAACAAAAATGACCAAAAGAATTCATATTTAACTTAACGCATGTACAAATTATATATAAAGTATCATAATGTAAATCAAGTATCCATTCTCAAAATTAATGAACTAAATTGAATTCAAATTAACTATTAGAACTTCTAACTATTTGCCTAAACAAATTAAATCAAAGTCACAATCAAACTTATAATGAATCATCTTCATTAACATCCTCTTAAAAAAATCCTGAATTATTCTTTATTAAGCTAATTATAACAAAATTGACAAACTTGACTACTATTGTCACGACCCGGAATCACATCGGGCATATGACAACTGCCACATACCAAGGCTAAAGATACTCATGGTACCCTTAACCTAATTATGCAAGGCTAACTGAATATACTTTGAAACATTTGGATAGCATAACAACTGTATTTTGAAAATCTCAAAACTCAATTAAAATACCTATAAATCAATTTTAAACGCACTTCTATATTCACATTTAAAACTCTACCACAACTTTTGGACTTTTAAATCCACTTAAGAGCAATCTCAACAACAACACAAAAGTTTATACATAAGATCATTTACAAACCACAAGGCAGTCAAAAGTTAATTTACAAAATCATAAAGCATATCAACATAACCAACTTAATAAAAACAATTCCTGAGTCACTATACAACAAAAGTACAAAATGGAGACTACCTACGTGTGATAATGCCCTAAAAATGTCAAAAGACCGCACGATACACTCAGAGTTTCAAGCTCACCGAATTAACCTGCATAGATAGAAAGCGGAGGGGATAAGTACATTATGTACTAAGCGAGTAGTAAAAACATATATCATAAATAGAACCCAATACACACCAAGATGGTCTAGATAACCTAAGGATGGGTTTTTCACACACCTAGCATACACATAACCACTTATGAAGTGAACATACATGACATAGAAACACATAGCCCTAGCCTATAACTCAACATGTTAGGAACAACATAGGCCTAGCCTATTAATCACTCATCCAGTGAACATAGGTTCCAATTCTAGTACATAAAAATAGAAAAGCATTATATGTATAAATCAAATCTCGTCAGGAAAGTCAAATCTTAAAATAGGCCAAAATAATCATGTGTGTCGCCACTAATTGGCCAAATTAGTGTGCAAATGCACCGATTCCTAGTGTTGGCCCGACTTTCACCCTGGTGAGTCCAGACTACGGTCAACAAGAGCATCAAGACCATAAGTGATGACCTCGTCGGTAACCAAACCTCTAGGTTTACAATCACCTGCAAGTCCTGTAGAAAGGTGTCAATATGAGGACTCGACTTTTATGTACCAACGTCAAGGGTACAGGGGTCAATTAATCTATTGTACCTAACACGTGAATGGCCAATTGTTACTTCACCAATCACAAAAAATTATATACAAATATTAAGTACTAAAATAAAGTAAGGCACCATACCTTTATTTATTGGTCCAACCAATAAAATGGAACCTTGCCACAGCTCTAAGCCAAAAGAGAACACATACACGCAACATACATGTCTCGGTTATGCATATGAAAGTTTCAAAACATTATTTCATGCAATAAAAGTCATCTTTTGCACTCCAAGTGCAAAGTTTTTCAAAAATGTAGTTTCAGAAAATAAAACATTATCCTTTGCACTTGAAGTGTAGGTTTGTTGAAAATAATATCATTTCTAAAAATACATTAAAAGAATCAGTTGCACTCCAAGTGCAAAGAGTTATTCAAAACAATGTCGTTTATTAAATACACAAGTATACCAGCATCTATTTAAGATTCAATTATACTATGCATTACCTAGGCTTAAAATTCAGATACAAGTCATCATGCATGTCATGGGATGTTCTAATACCATTTAAGAGATATGGTTTCCTTAACTTACCTCAAAAGAACGTGTACACTCCCTTGATTTCAACAATCCTAGGTGTGAACCCCTTGATCCACAACTTCCAAGCCTTTATACACCCAAATATACAATATATATACTACTCAAACACGTATCTCATATTCATACACCACCATAACCAAATTCATTCCTAATTAATCATCATAAATGCTATTCTAACATATGTCAATAGGTCAATAATTCACTTACTAATTTAGATCAATGGCTCCTCAACCATTAAGCTAAGCTGACCTTATGTGCAATGTTTACATCATTTTCTTCCTAATGTTCCTTTATGAACAAGCTATCTTCTTTTAATCATAACTATCTCTAAAAAAATCCAAATGCCATGATTCTTGTGCCTCCCAATACTAGACTTCCATTAGTCTTAATATATCTAAAAATAACACAAACAATATCTCCAAATATAATCTCCATCCAAATTATGTCCTGTTTCTTGTAAGAAATATATTAGCAACCAATACTCAACCCTCGATAAATCATTATTAATACATCTCCTAACAAAATCGTATCACAGAAGCATTAATAAGATATCAATAATCATTTTTCATATTTTATAATTTTACTAATTCGGACTCTAAGGCCCTCAAAATTAGGAAATAATATAAGGTTCTTGCATAAGGGGCCTATCATAGGCAGTATTAGGGAAACAAGCATAACTTGAACTTTAGTCACTATTTTGTCAAGCCACTTTCACAAAGGTCAAGTTAAGACCTATAAAAGTTTCTTCAAATTCATGCTCTAAGAATATGAAAGACCGATCAAAAGAGAAAGATAAAATTGAAACCAGAATTTTAATTTACCTTGATAACTTCGTTCCTTCTCCTCTTCTTTTCCCTTTTTTCCTTCCCTTCTCTTCTCATTTTCTTTTTTCTCTCTTTTCTAACCTTATAGACGACCTCCACTCTCACTTCTATTACATTTTTCTCTAGAGAATTTAAGAAGGTCAAACTAATCTATGTGTTACCATTCCATTGGTCCATTTGTCACCCTTTTATTGGTACTTATGTTATCCTTCTATTGGTCTATATATCACTATTTTATTAGTCCATGTATCACCCTTCTATATGGGTACATATGTTATCCTGCTATTGGTCCATATATCATTATTCTGTTGGTCCATATGTCACTTACTTTAGGCTCCACATGTCACTCATTTAAGCCTACATATGTCACTACTTGTAAGGCCACACATGTTACCAATTACAAGGCTACATATTTTTCATCATTTGTAAAGCTACATAGGTCACCATTCTAAAGCTCCACATTTCACAAGTCTAAAGTGCCATTTGTTACAAATTTAAAGGGCTACTTGTCCCTTATATACTCAAGCCACTTGTCATTCAATTAACTGAGTCATTTGTCACTTATTCCCAATGCCACATATCAACATTTCATAGGCCTAATCAACCTAAATTCCCATGTATCAATTTCTTAAGCTCTTTAACACTTTTCTTAGACTATATGCACATATCACCTCATCAATTACTCAATTGTAACCATAAATCCCAATTTACTAATTATAGTCCATCAATTCATGTTATTGGTAAATCAAAATGCAAAACATTGGGAATGCACATTCATTTTCGTTCCATACCCTAAAATATGTCAATTGAGTACATATACTATCTTGAAATGTTTTCTAAATCATGATTCATATATGTATACAAATATTATGCATGTGAATGAAATGCACCTCATAAATTCTTACATGAAATAATTCATGTGACTCAATCTAACAGTTTAATCTCTTAACAATTTTAGGAGGCAAGATATTATAGCCATGTCTTTCCCCATATTTAAGTTGTACATTGTCCTTAATGTACATAACGTGCAAAAACACTGAAAAATATGAGTGATAAAGGGGTTAGGATAATAGGTACTCCTCTAAAAGAAATAGATTTCTAATATTGGCCAATGTCATTAGCATCCTTCCACTACTGGTAAAATCTTTTCTACTCTAAAGTAAGGGGTCGATGCTGCCTTTATAACTTATGGAACTCCATAAAATCTTAAATGAAAAAATTAGGGCCATCAAACTAAACTAATAATGAGAATCCTACAAAGTACTAATTAAAAATAATTAAAAAAACTAATTATTAAGTTGCCTCCCAACTGATGATTCTTTATAAGTCTTATAGTTGGACTCCTCAATAAGCCCTTTTCAGCCTAGATATATAATTAGCCGTTTGTTCCCACCTTTTTTCCATATAAAAGTTTAGTATTCTGCAAATAGGCCACATGTTGCAAGATAATAAAGACATAAGTTATCAAATTAATAAAATTAATTAATTTCATTAGTGTCCTTTTTAGTAATAAGTTGTCAATATAATATAGAAACCACCCTTGATCTTTGATTGAATATAATAGTTTGTTTCATAGGAAGTAGAAGCCCTTCGTACTTAAGGTGACTATTGATAATTCCTTGATGGCCTCCTTATTTGTCTCCTCCTCTTCGTCTTCCTCATTCTACTCTTCCTTGCCTTCTTCCTTCTCTTGTTGGACAACAACTTCCTTATTTTCTTCAACCTCTATCTTCTATGCTAAATCTTCTTCCTTCTCTTCTTGAACCACTGCTTCCTCTATGTATTCAACCTCTGGCTCCTCTCTACTATAAAAACTTAATACACTTACATGATCCCTTAAGTTTAACTTAGTATATTCAAATGAAGTAACCAACTCTTGGAGTCTAGGGATGCCAACCTATTATAATGCATGTCTTTGATAAGTACATCTCTAAAATGCTCCTCCTTTCTTGTTACTGTTATTTTAGAAACCTAATGAAGTAGGATCATTCTATGTATAGTAATAAGAACTGCTCCCTTTTGTATTATAAGTATTCCCATATGAGGTATCCTAAGGTCAGCTCTTAATTCAAATGC
The DNA here is from genome assembly GCA_025504915.1 of Erythroxylum reticulatum. Classification (NCBI taxonomy): domain Eukaryota; kingdom Viridiplantae; phylum Streptophyta; class Magnoliopsida; order Malpighiales; family Erythroxylaceae; genus Erythroxylum; species Erythroxylum reticulatum. The sequence continues at coordinate 23,058,796 of JANSVA010000006.1, forward strand.
TCTCACATATAGTTCAATGCTTTACATTCATGATTAGGATGATCACCCTTAAAAATCTCACAACATGTCATAGATATTGAATGAGCTAACAAATACATGTCACCATGCCTCTCATTCCAAACTTCCAAAACTACCATGAGTGATGGCATGCCATAATCCCCATGGGAATACTGCCCTCTCAATCCTTCCATTATGTTTGGTGGCTACAAAGATGACTAGCCAAATATTAAAAACAAGACACAAACATAAGATTAAGAAAGAAAGTTAAAAGAAAAATAAATATAAAAGAAAATAAATAAAAACTACTTAAAAGAATAAAATGACTAGATTAATAAAAATAAGGTTTTCCTAATTTTCTAGTCCCTAATAACAGCGCCATAAACTTTATATGTAATTTTATGTTTTAAATCACAAGTGCATAGATTGTGAGTAATAAGCACTGATAATATTGATCGATCCTAGGAGGACTAGAATTACTTGTACTTACCCTCTTTCTATTATCTAGCCTTAAAAATTATGGTGTTTAATATAAATCAAATGTAGAATTAAAATAATCAAGTAAAACATATCAACACAATTAACTAACTAGAAAGAAGATTAAACTAAGAAACAATCAAGGAAAATAGTGGAAATTGGATTTTGAATCCCCATAAGATTTCTCATGCAATCATGATTTTACTACTCAATTTAATTTATAGTTTATTAGACCATAGAAATTTCTATCTTATGCTAATATCTTTCTCAACACTATTAACACATAACTTCTGGTTAATTAAATAAAATCACTTTCTCACTAAAACCCCTAAGATTGCATTAATCAATTTGTGAATTTTACTATTAGGTTTAACGTTAATCCAGAGGATTTATGTCGACCTATCTCTAGGTTTGGATGTAACTCCTTTCAATTAGGATAGATCAATTCATACAAAAAGATTTCTCAATCTCAATTGTATAAATCATATATGAAATAATATACTAGCAATATTAATTCAAGAATAATTAAGAACATATAATTAAATCTCAATAAAACTAAATAATGAATTAAGTTTAAATAAAATCACTACAAGATCTACCCTACAGTTCGTTTAATCCAAGTACCAACAAAAGTTTAACTTAAAATCATAACATCAAGACTAAGGAAAACTAGAAAACTAAAAGAACCATAATGAAATCCCTTTTAACCTTCATAAAACCACTTTAGATTGATGAAAATACACTCGAAATTTGTTTCATTGTTTCAATGCCTCTTGATGAATGAAAAGACTTATGTCATAAAGTTAGATGAAATGTTTATAAATGGTGAGCCTTTTGGATTATCAAATTAACATAGTGAAATTACAAATTATAATAAAATATGTAAAATTGTCGTGATGAACCTCGATATTCTTTTGTTCTTATTTTGATCTTCATTTCATTAGTTATAAACTTTAACTTCTATTGTTTAACTTTATACATTATCTTCTTAAGTTTGTGGCTCCATTTTGTTCTAATATTTCTTTTCATGAAAATAATAAACACATTGCTAGTAATTAAGTTTTGTTATCATGAAAAATCAATTGGAAACTCCCTTAGTTCAACAATCTACCCTTTTTCATGATGAAGGAAACTTGTGATAATATAGAAAATTAATAAAATTAAGCCTATAAACAAATATCAAGGTGTTGATTAGCTCCCCCTTAATTTATGCATAAAACATAATTCAATATGAATAGCATAATTCAATATCTGGAACAAAAGATTCAAAATCAAAGAAATATTCATACATTAAGGTAACATAAATTTATTCAAGCATATCACATGACAAAACAATCACTCCCTCTAAATTTCATCATTCCTATTGAATGTTATTAGTCCCCCTAAATCTAATACTACCAAACTTTCTCCTCTTTTTCGGAATCATAAAAAAATCACTTAACCAAAAATGCATAATGCATCGTGTTATGCCTTAAGCTAACTTAGTAAAAAAATCAAAAAGTATCGAATTAGGATTGACAAAAAAAATTTCTAAAAATTGTTATTAAATATTTAGGAAGCCAAAGAAAAAGGTTAATTTTGATATGAACATCCCTAATTTTTTCTAATTTAAAAAAATCTATAATTTCAGTATTGTGCCCTAGTTGAAACACCCAATTAAAGCAACAAGGGCAAGTTTTGAAAAAAAATATAGAGGTTGGAATTGTAATAAGTAAAAGCATAATTGCAATATCTAACAATCAATTTTATAAAAGAATGTATAATTTTGTAAGCCTAAAAATTTCAAAAATAGAAACACAAAAGTGTCCAAAATACCAATATTGAACAAAATTAAAGATGTATCGATATAATTGAAAGGAAAAAATTTTAACTCCTTTTACAGTTTCACTATAAAGGCATAAATTCGAAAAAAGTAATTCTTAATTAAGAAAAATATTTAAAATCCCAAATATGAAATTCAAGAATAAGAAATTTTTCAATTTGATACAATCTAATGAGATTTTTCTATAATTAGGAATGACGTCTTTTAAAGAAAAGAGTGAATTGTTTGGGATCTTGAAGGATATAAACATTAAAAAAAAATGAGACTAGAAGAAAAGAGGTAAAAAAAAAAGATATTGAAAACAAGCGGACTGGTTAACCACATGCCTTAATTACTCAACTATTATTTATGCTTCAAAGATAACCAAAAGTAAGTAATGGAGGCTTGAAGAAAAAAAACTAGATTGGATTTAAAACACGATCTACTAGTCAACTAGTTACATATATTAGTCAACCTATGTTGGTTATTTATCAACTAAGGATGGTGACCAAACTCTTCGCAAACTCTTTACGAAAGAAGGAAGTCGCAAAATCAAGGATAATGCTTGACCACTAAAGGATACTAGTTGACCAATGTGGTTGTTTAGGTGATTAAACAAGCAACCAAACAATGAACAAACTCGTTAGAAAGGTAGAAAACATGGCTTTTGATTACATTGACCACATTAAGATACTAGTCAACTAGTTGTTCTGAACAACTAAAAATCGACTTTAAAAACTCAAATTTAACATCAAAACACTTAATGAGCATAGCAGTATCAATCAAGGATTATTAAAAACCATAAAGAGGACATAGAAAGTCAATGAAGAAATTGAAAGGGGATCTTTATGATATAAATTTCCATTAAACATACTATTAAAGTTTTAAATGAAAAACTTTCTTAACTGCTAGTGTACAAATCGTATCTTATAGTATAAAAATTATCGTCCTATGAGGATTGTTATAGTCACCCAAAAATTCTTGTGGATTTTTTTTAAGGAAAACAATAAGATAATTTACTAAAAATTAAACTAAAACAAAGAATTGATAATTGAACAATGAAATAAACAGTAGTGTATTAATTGATTGATTAATGATGAAAACTAGGAATTACTTCTATCCTTATTCATTTTCACTGAATCTTCTTGGTTTAATCATAATTGATCTTTGATATCTAATAATTATGATAATTGATCAATGAAATAAGCAGTAGTGTATTAATTGATTGATTAATGATGAAAACTAGGAATTACTTCTATCCTTATTTATTTTCACTTAACCTTCTTGGTTTAATCATAATTGATCTTTGATATCTAATAATTATAATTACCCTCTCTTGAAATCTAATCAAGTAACCTTAATTAAAATAGATAGAAATTGAATTATGATCTTGTAATATATCAAACTCTTCCTAACTATGTAACTGGATTTGATGCAATCTTATCTATAACTAATAAACAATTAACATCCCTCTTTAATTGACTATAAATTTTATATTTATAGGTCTATTAAGGTACTAGACCTCACTATCCTCCACAATATAAGTGATCCAATCTAATCTCTCGATTCAAATTGAACAAATAAATCAAGAGTAATTCTTAAAAAATAATTCTTCAATCTATAGATGTAACTAAATATGACAATTGAATTATCATTAATATTCAACAAAAAAAGAATAAAAAAAGAGTAGAGAATTGAATTTGGATGTCTTCTCTTCTTTACCTTAAGCTAAAAACTGCAACTTTATTCTTTAGATTTTTGCTCTTTAGATCTCCTCTTTTTATGTTTTCTAGCTTTTAAGTGATGTTTTTCTCTTCCTTATATACTCTTGAATCTTATAAGGGTTTTTTCATGTGTTTATCTTCCCAAAATAGCCTCAAACTTTCAAAAATATTTTAAAAAACTCATGACTTGGAAATCTAACTGAGAAAATTTTATCCTTATTTAAATTTTTGGCGAAATAATAATCCAAATAATGTAAATTTTAACTTAGTTTCCTTATTTTGTACAATAATCTCTAATACCAAGTGTTAAGGTTTATATATTAAGGTTTATGCTTTAGAAAAACAATTATTAAACACCTTTTTCAAAATCCAAGCCCAAGTAATCATCACCAAGGATTTATACTCAAATTTAAGCATAAATGTAAGTTGTCATATGTTTCTAAATTATGTGCTAATAATTGCTTGATGTTAAACACTACTTATAAAAGAATTTATAATCCATTAGAGGCTTCTCATCCTTCTCATATCTTTCACTTGGTTCAATAATTGTCTCTTTTGAAAAGTCTTTGGTTAAATTCTCCACATCCTACAACAACATCTTCTATACTTTCTTAAAGGCAAAAAGGTTAGATTCATTATGATAAAATGCATGAACTCCTTAATAATACTTAATTTAGCAACTACTATCTATACTATATACCATTTTTCTCTTTCTTTTCTAATAGCCTTATAGACCATAGTAATCCAAGTGTTTTAGAAACCCAAATAAGCTTGGCTTCTTGGTTATTAGGCTCCTTCTTTTCAACCCACACTTTTAAGGGTTTGCATGACATTCTTTGTTTAAGAAAACAAAATCTATCAATATGTTCATACTTACAATAAAAATGACATACCATGTCATATGAGTGATGATGATACATATATGCATTTCTTGGACCTCTTTCTATATATGCATAATACAGAATCTTTCTTTGGACATCAAAGTTATTAAATTTTCTCCTGGGGTAGTAAAATGTTATATGATTATATGTCTAAAGGCTATGAATGAAACCTTAATGTATACTTTTTTTAGGCCTAAAAGGGTGTGAGTGGGTTTGAATGTTATTATAGAAGTTATGCCTATTCTTCCCTTAATAGTACTGAACTCTATGCCTAAGTTATGAGCCATATATAAAATCCTGGAACTTGCTTTTAGAATTAGTCCTAAATGAAGAGGAATGTGTGGAATGTGCATGCATATGCTTAGATATGGATGTTATATACTCATTTGACATATTATGCAATGGTTTTTCAATATGAAAAAAATTTCCCTTAATAAATGTGATTTTGGAATTGCCTTAACTTCCATAATTATATCTTATTTCATGTCTATCATTGGAATTCTTCAGAAATCCTAACACGATCTCTAACTTTTCACTCCCTTTAATAAACTTGGGAAAAGAGTTCTTAGGAGAATATACCTCCTTTTACAATGTTTCATTATCATACTTTAAGGCTTCTAAGTCAAGATTGTCATCAGTAATCACTTTTTGGGACGTCTTAATACTATTCGATTCACTTTTTATCTTTTTATTTTGATCAATTCATGTAACTAATAGTGCTTAAACTTCCTTAAGTTTTAAAGAATTTCTTCTTTTTCTTACTCGTCATTTCTAAACTTTCAGTTATTTCATCATATCTCAAATCGTTATCACAATCACAAAAATTATGGTTGGATGTTATCCCATCATCATCCATAACAGTGAAGCACATATTAGCTATCTCTTCTTTTGAATGCTCCAATTTTTATTCACTTGTGTCATCCTAAGTTGATGTTTTAAGTGCTTTTTTATTGTCCTCCTTTACCTTCTTACAATTTCTATCACATTTCTCATTATCTTTAAGTTAAGGAAATTGTGACTTTATATGGCTTAGTTTTCTACATTGCAAGCAAGTAATGTTAAAGAATTTATGTTTTAAACTATTTTTATAACTCTTTTGAAATCCTTTATTTTGAAGAACTTCTTTAATAAAATTTTGAATTTGCTTTCATTAGTTGATGTCTCTTTCTTTTTGCTTAATTATTCCTTAGAGGCTTTAAACACTAAATTCTTTTTCTTTGGAAATGTTGTTTCTTCTTGTGTCTCTTGAAGCTTTATTATGTCTATAAGAATATATCTAGTTAGCTCCTTTAATGGTAACATTGTTAGATCCTTGTTTTCTTGTATAGTTAACACTTTTACTTCCCATGTCTTCAGAAGTAACCTATGCAAATTTCTTGCCATTTTAAAATTAGTATAGGTCTTTCCAAGACCTTTGAGAGCATTAAATAGTAATAAATCTAGTATACATGCTAGATATACTTTTATCATGCTTCATTTACTAATGTGTTAGCATGCGTACTTTGCACTCTTTCACTTGATTGGTTCCCTCTAAAGTATGCCAAATTTTATGGGTAGTTTTATACATAGAGACCCTATTGAATTCATTTCTTCCTAATGTACCAAATAGGATACGTATGGCCCTATTATTCAAACGAAACTAATTTCTTATCTTAAGGTTCCCATTCCTCCTCAATTAGGGTACCTCTTTGTTATCTATAATTTTAGTAGGCATAAAGGGACATTTGGCAATATTCCTTAAAGGTCTACACTTTTGGCCATTAATAAAAATCTCATCTTAGTTTTTCAATAAAGATAATCATTGTCATCAAATATAGGTAGTCTACTAATACTTTGTCCCTCTTGGTTAAATGATGATGATTATGCTCTTAAATATTCCATTATAATATTTCCTTTAGAATTTTGTCAGAAATACTAGCGTAATAGACCTGCTCTAATACTAATTTGTTCGTAATAGCACCTAATAGGTGGAGTTGAATTAAGTGTTCACAAAATTCAACAATTTTTCTTACCAATGTACTCAATTAATAATAATCAATATAATAATTATAAGAAAATTGCTTAATATAAGTTAATGAAACAATTGAATGAAAATTTAAGAGGAATAGGGAAAAGAGAATGAAAATTGATTTATAATGGTTCGGCAAACATCCATTGCCTACATCCACTCCTAAAATTTTTCTTGAAATTCCACTATAATTTTTCTTTCAATGTGAATAATAAAATTTGTACAATCTTGCTCGATAAAGAGAAACAGTTCTTACAATCTTTTCCTAGATAAAAAGTAATCTCAATCCTACTTGGATCACCCCAAAGGCAATATTCAACACCTCAATAAAGTAGTACAACTAAAAAATATCTCACTTATTCATTTGATATCTATAAATGACTCACTTACACAAATATGACATAATGACGCTCAAATGATTGAAAAACTCCTTAAAATGAGCGTATACAACACCCAAAATCTTCTTAATATTAAAACCAATGAAAAAAACTTATTTATAGTGATTTAAAACCCAAAATAGATGTTAGAACCAAGAATTAACCATTATAATAGCTATATACAATACATTGATTGACTAATATATCATACTGGTCGACCAATATGCATTTATAACACTAATTTCATTAGGCATTGGACACTGATCGACCAGTGTTTTTATAAACTCACGATACATCAATTTTAACAACTTTAACCTATGTTAGTCGACTAGTAACCTATATAGATTGACAAATCACCCCAAAAACATTATTTTAACAACTTCAAATGCTTAAATTCAATTTGAATAATGAAAATATAAATTAAACACTTCCTAAAATGTTACCCAAAGCTTGTTTTAAAGATTAAGAGGCTTCTATATAATGACATTAAGATAAATGTTTATGCATAGTGTCTTTTAAATCATCAAATTAACAAAGTGAGATTATAAATAACAATACAAAATGTAAAATGACCATGATGAACCTTAATCTTCTTTTACTTTTGTTTTGATCCTCATTTCATTAGTTGTAAACTTCAACTTCTCTTGTTGAACTTCACACATTATCTTCTTAATTTTATGACTTCATTTTGTTATGATCTTTCTTTTCATCAAAATAATAAACACATTAGAGGTAATTTTATTTTCTTATCATCAAAACATCAATTAGAACCTCCATTGGTTCAACAAGCTCAGTTGATAGTTATTAGGTATAACATAAATTATATAGAGATGGATGAGAGATCAACAAATGATTCATCACCCTAAAATGATTAGAGAGAATATTTCACTATTCTCAATTAACATTAATTTAGAAAATCCTTGGCCAAGATGAAATAATACTTTAAAACTAGTTATCAAATGTCATTAACAGAATTGATTGCTAATAGTTGAGAACTAATATGAATAGACACAAATATAGTAGAGATTGATTCCATGTTTTATCTCTAATTGAAATACTTTATGATGAAAAGATTAAATTATATAGAATAATCACGCGTAGAAAGGTAGTTAAATCCACTTTGATATTCCTGATATTTGGGTATCCATAACGTTTTGCTAGACACTAATATTAATATATGGATCCAAATTGCTTAATTACAGTATTAAAGATAAATTAAAAGAGTTTAGCAGATCTAATCCTAAATATGATTTAAGATTATGATTTATATGCATTGCCAACATATTTTAAAAATAATGGGTCATATACAAAGAATGATTAATGAGAGAAAAGGGTAATTTAATCAAGTTATACTTAATTATAAAGTTTGAAAAACTTTAGGAATAAGTATGAGATAATTAATTAAAAAGAACTAGTATAAGATATTGAATCATATTTATGCTTGATTAATATTTAATTAGATTTAGTTAGTTTAATCGAAATTAACATTTTTCAATTAAATTAATAAAAAATAGACTAAAGATCTAAAGGAGTTAACACTTATTTCCTATCATTTATATACCACTTGTAATATTCTCTTAACTCATTCTCTTAACTCATTCGTGTGAATACCGTTAGATGACAAATACGTATGAAGGTGCAATGAGCGCGATGAATCAATTTTGAAATGATTAAAAAAGATGTCGAGAAAATAATGAATTTAAATATTAAAGTACAATGTATGTTTATTTTATTATATTTTATATATTAATCATAATATAAAATTTAAGTTATATTGACTTTTGAAAAGTTAAATAAATTTTTTATTCCAATTCGAATTTCTTCTTGATTTCCCAACAATATAGACGGTCGTCTTATTATTACAGTAATTGAAGTTAATGATATAACTTAACATGTTTTAATTCTTTTACAAAATATAAAGTGCTCTTATAAAATTTTTAAAGCACATGAGATTTTAATCAGGATTAATGGCAATCGCAATAAGAAGACGGTATTTTGCCCTTAAATCTTTATACGAGTCGCGCTTCTTGGATTTGATGAATAGGACACAACTGGTGGGTTAAGGAATAAGGAGCGCACGAAGAGGACACGGATTAACCGACCATTAAAAAACGCGGTTTTGTACTTCCTCAATAATTGCATTGGGCCACGGGCCACGGGCCACTTTCCCGTTCGCTCTTCAATCTAAGTTTGAAGGTTTCAACGTCTCGTATTGACGCTTATTGGCAGTTGGGCAGACAAAATAGGCTTTTTGGAGAGATATCTATCTAGAAGGAGAGATCAGTAGAGAATAACATCCCATCTTCATTATTTGTTTCTCTCTTGCATTTGCTATCTCAAGCATCTTTTGTCTCACCTCTCTTGTTTTCCTGTGATTCTTCTATATCTCTACAGGGTGGCCATTTGATCTTCTTGAGTATGATTTTTTCAAGCTCGATTCTTTTTATCATCGTTTTAAGTTATATCTGAATGCTTTTTCTATTCACCAATCGTTTCACTCTTTTCCCACCTTGTTTCTCTTAAATTTGGCTGCTTCGATGCATTCCAAGGAATTCCACGCTTTCCCTTTTTGTCTCTCCGTACAAACGGCCTTCTAATTCTGTCATCTCACAGTTTTAATACGGTAATCGATCTGGGTTGTCTTTCTTGACCTCAAAATTTTTAGCTTTCCTCCCTCCAAAACATACTTTTCATATTCAATTTTAGTTCTTCAAATTGAACTTAGGAGGCGGATTTGTTTTGGAGATTAAGATGATGATGATGACTATGGAAGGAATGATGGATAAGGGGGTGTTGGATGACATAATAAGGAGGCTGTTGGAGGGCAAAGGAGGCAAGCAAGTGCAGCTCTCTGAGGCAGAGATCCGTCAATTATGTGTTAATGCACGACAAATCTTCCTCTCTCAGCCTAATCTCCTTGAATTAAAAGCTCCCATTCGCATATGTGGTCAGCATTTACCTTATCCTCTTGATATTTATTCGTTATCATGGTATTCGATTCTGCTCTTCCATGTTTACTTGGTATCACGCGGTATTGTAATTTTCATTTGGATGCCAAACGATTTTTTGGATGGAATCGTTGAGAGGGGTTTTTGTAAAATGGTGGGTATCAATTCGGGCTTTTGTATCTTTTTTTTTATTTGGGTTGGTAAGGAATTAGTAACGATATATATTTTCCGTCCATATTGGGACGGTCTGCACATATGGATGATTTGATGAACTGCTTTTTAACCTTGGCATATCAGTCCGATTTTGGTACTTATGCAGGGTATTCATGTTAGTGGGGATAAAGCGGTTGAATTTTAGGGGTCTACTTTGGTGGGAGATGATTTGAGAGGAGGGATTGATATTAATATCTAGTAAATATAATTTGTGTTGTTCCGATTGCATTTTCTTCTAAGTCTCATGATTGATCGCGGCCATTGTATTGCTGAAATGAGAAAACTGGGTAGTCATCTTCATTTCGTACGATTCACTCTCAATCAGTATATATCTAACCTATTGCCCTGTTCCAGGTGATATACATGGACAATATCAAGATCTTTTGAGGCTATTTGAGTATGGTGGATACCCGCCATCTGCTAATTACTTGTTTCTTGGAGATTATGTTGATCGAGGGAAGCAAAGTTTGGAGACTATATGTCTGCTTCTGGCCTACAAAATCAGATACCCTGATAAAATTTACCTCTTAAGGGGAAACCATGAGGATGCAAAGATCAACAGAGTATATGGATTTTATGATGAATGCAAAAGGAGATTCAATGTGAGGCTTTGGAAAATATTTACGGACTGCTTTAATTGTTTGCCGGTGGCCGCCCTCGTTGACGAAAAGATACTATGTATGCATGGAGGACTGTCTCCAGAGATGGAAACTTTGGAGCAAATAAAGGAAATCTCCAGACCTACTGAAATTCCAGACAGTGGATTGCTATGTGACCTCCTTTGGTCAGATCCTGATGCTAAGGTTGATGGGTGGGCAGACAGCGATCGAGGGGTGTCATGTACCTTTGGGGCTGACAAGGTGGCGGAGTTTCTCGATAAGAACGACCTTGATTTGATTTGCCGAGGTCACCAGGTAAGGCTATACCATTTCAAGATGTATTGCTCTGGAACCAATCTTTTCTAATCTACATTTTTAGAATGCCTCAGGCTAATGGTACAATGCATTAATGGACCAATCAATGGAATTCATGTTGATAATGATTTGAAACTTGGAAAGGTTAGTTTTGTAGTTTAGCCTTGTAATGTAGCAATTAAACCTTATCAGCCATTAAGAGGCTACTGATAGATGATTTCAACTGCAATGGGTTGAGTAGGTAAGAGTATTAGATCTGCGGTTTGGTAGACAATCCAGATTTTAGAATTTTGTATTGTATTTAGGTGGTGGAGGACGGATACGAGTTTTTCGCGAAGCGAAGATTAGTGACAATATTTTCAGCTCCAAATTATGGTGGCGAATTCGACAATGCCGGCGCTTTATTGATCGTAGACGACTCACTAGTGTGTTCGTTCGAGATATTAAAACCAATTATTTCAGCAAGCGGTTCAAAATTGCCCCTGAAAAAGGTAAAGAAAAGGTTCATTCATAGGCTAATTTCTTGTTAATTTACATTTGATTTCCTCCTTGTTTTTTGTTCAAACAGCCACCGAAAATTGGAGCCGCCTAAAACAGGCTTCTGAAGATCGCTCCCAACCTGTGCTGGAACTTGAATCTTCAAGTAGCAGAAAATTTTTAACAGCAATTCAACTAATTATTTGGTGCAGGAAATTTTTTAGTACGTAATGTGCATGTGCTACTTGTAACTATCAATTTGAGTACATATGTCAATATCCCTTCCCTTTTGGCTTACATTACATATATATACATGGCTCAAGTTTAATAGGTTAATCGGTTTTCACAGAATGTTATATATCATAGTACAAAGTAAAAATAATCCCATCCCTGCTTTTAGAGTAAAAAGGTAAAAAGTGGCAATTTTTATAACTAGAGAAGAATTTAGAAAAGCTCTAATTTGCCAACCTCATTATATGTTTGTGTGCAAACGTTTTACATTTTCTTTAAAAATTAACTTTTACCATAAATCAAGCACTATATTTTTTATTAGTAGACAACTAAATTTGCCATAAACTTATGTTTTAGTTAATTTTGTTACAACAAAATTCTATTTACCCATTGCTTTGCTGAACAAATCAATCACTTGAACACTCCTCCAAACTTTCTTCCTTAAGCACCTGAACTCTCTCGAGAACAAAGTAGCAATCCATCTCTACATGCTTTTTCCTTTCATGAAAAACCGGATCCATTGATGTATGCACCACAGCTTAGTTGTCGCAGTGGAGTAGGGTCGACCTCCTTTGCTATGCTTGAAGTTCCTTGAGGCCAAATCTCACTTACTGTTGTGCCCATTGCCCGATACGCTGCATCTGCTAGTTATAGACCTGCCTATAACCGTTTGCTTCTTCGATCTCCAAGAAATAGGTGATCCTCCTAATGTGATCAAATAACCTATACATGACCTTCCACTCATCCTGCAACCTTCCCAATCAGCTGAACGACATACAACGGAACCATATAGGACTATCCTTAATAATAGTTTATAGTTTCTAATTACAATCCTCGATGGCTATCATGTAAAAGTTAATTTTTGGACTTTTTAATTTCATAAATTTTTAAGTAACCTAAAATATTAAACATATTTTTTAGAATAATTATAGTCACAAAAGAGGTTTCTATCTTCTATCCTTTCGAAAATTATATATCCATTGTTTTTCCTTATATTCTTTAATGAATTTCTAAATATATTAGTAGTTGAATGGTTTTTTTTTTTTTCATTGTTCTATATCATGCATCTTTAGATCTTTTAGAAACTTTAATTAGCATATGTGTTTTATATAATTTACTTTGTACTATTTAATGATTCTCTATAATTTTTGGATACTTTAATTAGAATTCATATATTACGTGATTTCTAAAAATTTGATATTTAATTTGAATTTTTTTAAGAAAATTGCATAAATAACCTTGATTCCTTATGTACATATTTATGTTGGCATAATATTTCAAAATTTTATGAGAACGTATTTTAAAAGTTCAAATGTCATTTGATTTTCAAAATGAACTCACATTACCAAAAGGCATGGATTGAGGAAGACTTTTTCAAAATTTTCAAAGTTAAATGTATAATAAAGGTTATAATGTGAGCTTTGTAGGTAAATCATGTATTGATAAAAGAGTAAAGAACAATTATAAAGTATTTATTGAAAATATGGAAGAGAATGTGTCTGCAATTATATAATGTGTGTGTGGTATATGTAACTTATCAAATCAGGATGTCAAGTACTTAATATTTATGAATGATGACTGTTGGATGTGACACCAAAGATTAATATCGAGCTGATTGAGATACTTAATAAACACTACATACCTTGTTGATGGACTTTCAATAGTAACGTTTCAAAAGGACAAAGTGTTTGAAACATGTCAGGTGCTAAAAAATTTTCAAGAGCAAGAAATTGATGACAACTTCTAGACCTTACACCTTTTGCAAGCTTAGGAAATAAGCATTGTGCATATGGAATTAATGATAAATTCAATGTATTCACTTGCAGTTTTATTTATTATTTATAAGGATGAAAGTTGTCATACATTTGTTAAGCATGGTACTATAAGTCAAAATGAAAAATATTTATCAAATGCATGTATTAAGAGTGATTGCAACAGGAAATTTGAAAATGTGACATTTTAGTTATCTTTAAGGAAAAAGGCATGTTTCACATCTCCTTTATATTTAGGACACTTCATTAAAATGAAGTAGTTAAGAGGAAGGATAAGACACTTCAAGAATGTTTAGGACTTTGATTAGTGAGTACAAATTACTTAAGTACTTTTTAGTTGAAATCATTTCAACAAATTGTTACATTAAGAATTAGTTATATTTTAGCCCATTGTTAGTACAAATTGCTTAAGTACTCCTCCAACCATGTTTACAAGTTGTCTAAAGCTTTGCATGCACTTATGCAAGTAGCTAAGGCCTGATAATGATAGTCTTAGTACCTTATTAAAAATTATTTCTGAAAAGGTAAGATGTGCCACTATTTATTAAGAAGTATGTTCGTTATATAAGTTTATGTTAAGGATATTATTTTTAGTGCTGCTAGTGAACTTTTAGGAAAGGAAATTTTTTACGCTATTAGCAAGGAGTTTGAGATGATCATGATGATATAATTAAATTTCGTTTTTGGATTTCAAATCAAGGAAATGAAAATTTATATTCATGAATCAATATAAGTACACCAATAGCTACCAATGAACTTTGACATGAAAGAGGTAAACATGCTTGACACACCTATAAGTGTCAACATAAACAAACAAGCAAAGAAAAAGGTACAAAGTTTCTAAGAGAGTAGAAGTCTTTTACATCTTGTTGCAAATTATTCTAAAATCTTATTTGCAAATACATACGTGCTTAATTTTAGGATTCACCTGGAGTGTCTAACTTACTTTCTAAAAGGATATTTAGATTTTTGAGAGGCACATCTTCCTTAGGTCTTTAGTATCCTAGGATAGAAATTTTAAAATTTATATGAGTGCTAATAATTGCTAATAAGGTCATGTTTTTAGCATGATTTTAAGAGCATTTGACTTGTTTTTTGATGATTTCTATAAAATTTAATATTCTTTGTGGCTTTTTTTATGGGCCATATTTTATCTCCAAAATGAACGAAGGATGAATTTAGTCAAGTTAGAGAGAATTTGGAGAATTTTTATATTGATTTTGGATGAGCATATGTTGCATATTTTCCTATATTTAGTAACACAACCTAAACACGAAATTTTTTCTAAATTGTGTAGTCAATTGATGCATTCTTTCTCTTTGACAACTTGGTACATAAAGGAACATAACCTTATGTTCCTCCTATTTTCTACTCTAGTGTATTCTACTTATTTGAAAAAATTCCACATGAAGGAACACCCCTAAACATAGTCCTATGTTCAATAATATTACCAAGAAATGGACCTATCTTCATAGCCTTCAAATATGTATTTAATAGATGCATAGTAGAGAATGTACTAAGCCAAAACAACTGTAAAATGAATCCATGTTAGTAACTTTTATTAGTATTAATCTTTACATAAATTATGGTTTCTATTGATTGTGAAGACCATAATACCAACATGGACCCATGTCGATTTTATGTTGGTCGTAATTTTGGGGATTCTTAGTGATAAGAAAGGAGAGAAGCTAGGAGTGTTAAGAAAAATTCTACTGGAGGATGAGAGTATAACCAAAGTACAGTGAATCCATTAGAAGGGGCATTTTAGGATAGGAAGCAATAAAGTTCATGATTCCATTAAGATCCAATCAAGAAAATCAAGACTCAAGATCTGCGAGAACTCTTTCTTTCATCTTGTTTTCTTTATTATTGATCATTGGTTTTCTTTTTCTTTTTATGAACTAAATTAAGGTAGATATAGATATGATAAAAACTAATGTTATTGTTTGAATTAAATCTTTGATTTAATATAAGATCAAAAAAAATTTAGAATTATTCATGAGTTTACATTGTGCTAAATTGAAGTAGCATAAATGGAATATTCTGATTATATGTATATATGAATTAAGAAATTATATGTATAAATAAGCCATGGCATGAAAAATGAGAATTTTATGGGATCCTAAAACTAGGATCATGTAAGCATTTTATGTTAGAGTCAAATCTACTAACGAAATTCATAAAACAAAGATAGGGGGTTTTGATTTGAGATAACTTTTTAGTTAATCAACTTAAAGATAGGGTCATACATATTCAGAGAGAATACAATTGTAACTTCAAAATTGCTATTAGTCTAAAAAACTAGGGCTAATCATTGAATTAAGAAAATTTCAAGCATATAAAAGGATATAGGATGATCCTTCATCTACATCTTATTTATTTGTTGGTTGTTTCATCTGTGTATATTGCTTTAATTTGTTATTTGTTATTTTAGTTTATCTTATAGTTTTAAAAAATAATTTATTTTTAAATTAGATAATAGAAAGATGATTAGTGATAGTAGTTCTAATCCTTATGATATTGACACTCACTCTTATTAAAATATACTATAAAAATGAAAGGTGCAATTGTCTTTAGTGATTTTTCTTTTATTATTGTTTCATGTTTTGAATTTATAAAATTAAGTTTTTGCATTGCTATAAAAGACTAATATATTAGGAATACTTTTATTTTTATCAATCTAATCAGTTTTCTTTCTTTCTTTTTCATTTATTTATTTTAGAACTTCCTTTTTCAATTTTGTGTTTATGACTGAATTTCAAATTTAAGTATTTTGATGTATGGCTACGAGTAATCCTAGAGTATTATTATAGCCAAATATAGAAATAGAATGGACATTACTTTGAAATTTAAAGGAGAGAAGAATGCAACTATTATACAAAATGGTAAGACAAAGAAGATATTGCACTATAAGGGACTACATTAGACAATTAATTAAATATATCTTCAAGCGCAAAGAATTGATCCTAGTAAGATATAATTTTGGAGTATTTTAGGTTATCAATCTTGAGGACTATAACTACTAAACTTATTAATCCTAGCCAAGTAAAACTTATTAATCCTAGCCAAATAATTAAACTAGATAAAACTAGAATTCATAAAAAGTAATTAAATCACTGAACTATGAAAGCAAGATTGTTGAATAGAAAAAAAGGAATCCAGATAAATAAACATTACGGTTCTAAGGTTCACTTGTCAGAACTTTAAATTATCATGCAAGAAAGATTATTAAGGTTGAATTTGAAATAAAAATTAAACTAATGTATCTATGTCCTTTCGAGGCACATAGGTATACTTAATTAAGTAACCACCACCTCTTGATTTGCATCTCAACCTAATCGGATTCATTAGAAATATTTAATCTATTTAGTTATCACATTAGTTTAGGGTATCCCTTTCTTTAATCTATAATATTTATTCTTCCAATGTATATATTAAACTGCACCTTTGGGTCCTTCAAACAATACATAATATTAAATATGTGGTAATTAAACATAAATCCAGTAATTAATAGCAAACGTAATAAATTAAACAAAATGATAATCATTCATGAATCAATAATTCAATATCCATCATAAACTACGTCTCCAAACCTAATTAGGGATTTAGCTACTCAACATAATGAAAACGAAATAAAAAATCGATCTTAATATAAAAGAAAGTAAATAAGAAAAGATAGAACAAGATATCATAAATTACATCTATGTTGAGGTTGACCTCCTTCCAATCCTTGCCCTAAATCATTTCTTAATATTAAGAAACTCTAAAAAAATGCTCAAATATAAGGTAGAAGTCACACATCTCCTATAAAGCCTTTAAGAAAACCCTAATATGCGTATTTATAGGAAATGACTACACTAAAAGAGTTTTAAGGTAATTAAACTTGTTATAAATCCATATTTCTTTTGGACAAATGTTAATGTATTAAGCCATGACAGGCAATCCAACTGTAGAATCAAAATGAGTGAAATGCACCAAAGTTTAGTGACTTTCAGGGATTACAAGTAGGACTTAAAAGATGTGTAAAATGGAAACTAGATGTTCTAAAAGGCAAGAAGATAATGCTTGTCTTGCAACCTGTGATATTGTAAATTTGAAGCATTATGTGTTGCCCAAGCTGTTTGCTGAATTGCTCCATAGGAAGGAATTTATCTTTAAAAATCCTATAATTTCTTTCATCCCAAGTTACTGTGAATGTTTATGATAAAACCATTTAGAAACATTTATAGGCAGTGTTGTTTGAGTGTTTTCTAGTTGAATGACAAACTCTAATATTATCTAGGTTGCTTAATTCCTCAATTATCAAACATCTTCTGCAAAGTTCCTTCCATATGCCTCTATTGTAGTTGCAATTGAATAATAACTGTTCGGTGTTTTCCTCGGCTTCTTGACATAATGAACACCAATTTGTTCGCTAGCATTGCACATGACTTCAAATGGTAATAGCTAATCTAGTGTTGTTAATAGTGGTGTTGAAATCAATGCCTTTTTCAATCAATTAAACACAGAACTATCATCAAAATTAAAAGGCACATCCTTGACTAATAGATTCGTAAGAGGTCTTACAATTAATGAAAAGTCCTTAATGAATATTAGGTAAAATCCTACATTTCCTAAAAATGCTCACACGCCCTTAATTCTTCACTATTTGCTCAAACTTTCCTTCCATCCTCTTCTGGTCCTCATCCATATTCATGATCTTGTCCATAATCTTGTCCAACTTTAAATCATTAGCACTGGACTTCTCTTATTGAAATTCAGGTGGACCTTAATTTCTTAATTGAGTTCTTGCATTATTAGACAAAGAAAATTTTAGATAGTTCCTTCACCTAAAATTGTATGTGATAAAATATGGATTATTTCCTCCTCCTTAACTAAACTGTGAGCCCATATAGTTGAGTTTCTCCACATTGTTGTTTTCATTAAGAATTAATTAGTGGTAACATAATTCTCTAGCCCGTATAATTTGCATCCATGCTAAATTACTTTAAGTAGAGCTAAAGAGGAGGCTTTTAGGTTCTTGAAGTACTTTGTTAAGTTAGTGATCTCAGCTTATAGTGTTGTCATTGAATCGACAGCAATCACTCTTTTTTGATCTTGAAAGGTTGATTGTTGTCTAATTTTATCCAAAGTTCAAAGACAATTATTATTCGCCATCTCCTCTAGTAACGGTTATGCTTCCTCATCTGTTTTCCACGTCAAGGATCCTCTAAAAGTTGCATTTATGGTGCCCATCACGGGTGGATTAACTCTATTGTAGAAAGTTTACAATAGGAATTCCTTTGGCAAGTTGTAATGAGGACATCTTTTTAACAAATCCTTGTACCCTCTCATGCTTTGTATAATGACTCCCCATCATTTTGTTGGACATTAGTAATCTCCTTTATCAATCATTTTGTCTTTCAAAAGGAAGTACTTGTATAGAAAAACATGTATCAACTGCTCCAATGTCATGAAATTGGTTGTGTTGCACCCCATTCCCGGAGCCCAACTATCATTCCGTAGTTAAAAAGAGTAAACGGGTTTCCTTGTAGGGTTATTTCAATAAATCCTCACTTTCTTTAGATCAATTATTTGAATTAAACACCAAAGGCTATCAAATTTTCTTTTGAAAGGTAGAAAAATGTGTTAGGAATCTACTGCTTTAAGAATCAGTTCATTTGGAGGTTGGATGATGAAGTTATGGCCAAAAGAATCCAACATGTTTATGTCCTCAATCATTTTGTACCTGCCTTGGTGCAATTACTATAAATTTCACTACAGATGTCAGATTGATGTCATTTCTAAACGGTTTCAAAGAGGACTTCTAAATCTACCACTTTCATGAAGACTTTGAATTGAAATTCTGTCATTTGAAAAAGCACATACCGTGTGAAATTACACGGGCAGCTCGTGTTTCTTACGGGTCTGATTATGCTTCTATGTTAGGAACACACGGCCAGTGTGATATTCATGGCTTGACTATGTAACCTTCGGGTCTGGCGATTTCGTTTAATGATTCAAAACATAGACTATGTGAATTCAAATGGGTAAATCGTGTAACCCACGGGTCTGGCAATTTTTCAGCATCAGGAACACACGACCCGTGTGAATATACACGGCCTAACCGTGTAACCTTCGGGTGAAACAAAAATTTTCACCTTTCAAGACCCCTCCAAAGGATCCTAAATCCATTTTAACATCCCCTTTTTCTCATAATCTCCTCAAATTCACCCCTTCAAATGCAAAACCACTTCATATCTATTTAACTACTAAATACATCTCATTAATTCTTGAATCTCAACTCCAATAATTCATCACCTACAAGCTTTCCAACTCCAACATACTATTCTAACACTAGCAACAATTGGCAATCTCAACCAAAAGATAAGCACATCCATCATACTCAAACTTTTAAAATAACATAGTCATACAAAAAGGAACTTCTAAAGTTCTCATTCTCATTTCTAAACACAATGAATGTTTGAACAAGCTTTACTTACATATTAACATACACATCAAACTTAATACAAATACAAAAGGATGCTCATGTGTGATATGCCTATAAAGTTATCCAAAATAGTCACTAGCTTAGTACAAGGGATTTCTAGCTATCTTGGAGTTCCGAATGCCTTGCAAGTATCACTACTCTTCTCAGTCTGCACCTGAGGAGGGAAAATTTTAGGATGAGATACACAGCTCAATGGCTAATATATTTATCGCCATTGGCAATGAGCCACACAATCAAACATATATGAATGAACATTCTTATAGGCATACACTTCTTATCTTAATCTAGAAATGACAGTTCGGCATTTACAATTCCAATTCACATTTCATAATTCAATAAATCATCGCATAGGACATATTGGATGTAATTTAACATCAAAGCATAACACTCAAATTGCATCATAATTTAACATATCAAAATGCAAATGCACAAACAATTGGCTCGAGGGTTCCGTGAAACAAAACAGAGAAATCGAAGTTTACTCCATGAATGAAACGAGTCCATTTTTTAGATCTCGTGTGCCACAAGCGAGCAGCAAGAGAAGGCTTTATGTCGACATACACGTGACTACGAAACGATTCCACTCTTGCCCAAACATAATCAACTCTTATACTCAATTCAATCATTCACAATTTCATATTCTCATACTTTTTCTTTATACAAAAATGCCATGACACAATGCAGTGGCATAACATGATCATACTCACAATTTAACCATATCAAAATGTCATACATCTTTCAATGCATACCATAACATAAAAACACATAATAGCAATTCACAATTCATCAGTTCAAGCATATACATACACACATATGCACATTGCCTACTTACACAATAACCATAAATATTTTACCCACCTTATAACTCTTGAAAATCTAAACTCAATTTAGTCCTTCCCCTTACTCTTAGGTAGGATTTTCTTGATTTCCTAAAACAAACCAATTTTCCATTCAATCCAATTCAACAAAATCCCTAAAACTTCAAAATTACAACAAATGAAATCAACACAAATCAAGCTCAACCTAACCTACCCATAGTTTATCTAGGTTAGAAAACCCAAATCCTAGCTTAGAAACGCTAAAATCAAATGGGTTTCCTTAAACCATCTTCTTTCTCCATTCATTTCCATCACAAAAACCCATCTTTTCTACTTCCTTTTTCAAACCAAACAAGAAGAAAATAGCATGGAGCTTACCTTGGACAAATCTTCTTCCTTCTTCTTCCTCTTTCCTTCTTCTTTTCTTCTCTCCACAACTCTCTCCTTTTCTTTTCTTCTATTTCACGTTTTTCTCTCTTTTCTAACTCCCACGATTTTCCTCTTCTTCTTTTAAACAAGACCACATTTTGCTTAATCTTTCCTTTTTACCCTTCATTTAATCAGTTCTCCCAATTTTGCCCCTTTTAGTCCATCAACTACTAACATCTTAACTAAATCCTTTGAAAATTTCAAAAGAAATTTAATAACACTTCCTTCTCAAAAAATGATTCCCATTGTCTTAATTTTCTAATGATACCAAAATCATTCAATTTGGTTCAGAAATCTGAAAGTTATATCCCAAACATTTCCGAACTATTCTTATACTGAAACAATATTCTGTGCTCAACTTCCGTACAAAAATTTAAATTCTTATAAGCTAAATTAGAACTAGATTTCATCAGATAAGTTTTATCCCTATTTCTCTAGTTTAATTCAAATCAATAATCATCTCATTTAGATAACTAGAGGAAAAGTTATGGCTAAAACACTGAAGCATACTCAATGAACATGTTTCAACTTATAACTTCCAATATTTCACATATAACCCATCTTGTCCTAACTATCTTTTCTACTTCATTTCAAATTCAAGAATTCTTTTTTTTTTACACATAACTAATCGCCAAAAGTTTCTCATTTAATAGTTATAACTTCCAAAAAAAGTTCGGATCCAACAATTCTCCCTCTCTTAAAGAATTTCGTCCTCAAAATTCTTACCTGAGTGATCAAACAATTGGAGGTAATGTTACCTTATGTCTTCCTCAATCTCCCAAGTAACTTCTTCACTTGAATAATTTCTTCCAAATGAACATAGTCAATAGACTCACTCGGTCTTTCAATCACTTATTTAATCATTCACTTTCTTAACTAATTCCTTAATATATATATATATATATTGGGTAATCTGAGACGTATATATATATATATGTGTCTCAGATTACTCACAATTTTTTACTCCTTACGTCAATAACACCAATATCAAATCATATCTATATTTCTTAGTAGATTCACATATAACACGTTATGAATCTAAGACATCCTTGTTAATAATACTAACTCATAAGTCAATGGTCCAGTTTTTAATAATTTTATATAGAACAATGCAATTCAAGCTTAGTTGCTTCTTTATCCTAACCTGAGCACATCTTGCACTCAATCTAAGTACACCTTGGGAACGTGATACTCTTAGAGCCAATTCATCCTTCACTTCATAATTCACATCTCTATAGTGTCAATACACTTAACTCTTATGTCTATCTCACTGTATTTCATACCTTTGGTGTTGATCCGACAAATTAATTCATTTTTTGTATAACGTTCCATACAATATTCTAATGACATCACTACGATAATGATTGTTATGCTTAAGGTCAATCAAAGTTGTACATTGATCTCATATTCCGATAAACTCCAAAATATAAGCTTTAAGCATATCTTTGACAGTTAAAACCGTCGGCAAATTCAAACATCCAGTCACTTGAGTCTACATTCTCCACCGCTAAATGTTGTTTCAGTGCATTTCTACTAGGATGTATAGCTTAAGTTACTGTTTGTGCTTTCTCTAGTAACTTCTTTGCTCAATCATCTTTATCGGTATACGTGCCTCTCATTTCGATGACAAAGCATCATTTTCCAATTCAAACTCGAAATTTAGGTCTGTTTCCAATTCCTCAATAGGATTCACAATTTCTGAATCCACAATTTGGGCTTTATTAACCCTTTCATGTGAAACTGATCTTCAATTCTATAGTAATTAGTACTTTGATTTTGCCCAAAATTCAACTTCACATTCTATGCTCCTTTTTACACTAGATCTGATAACCTCAATATCTAAATTCATGCTTTACTACTATTGGGATTTCTGCTTAATGTATCAAATACAACACTAACTTGACTAGGAAATACTCATTTGTACCATTATAATCTTTTAGTACTTTTATCCATTGTCTCAGTCTCGTATTCAATTCTCTCAACTCAATAACTACCTCAAACTTTAATGATTTGTAAATTTATATATATCCTAAATGTTTCTGTACCTATAATGTCTCCATGCATATCAATTCACTTTATCATGTTGTAGTGGATTTTATCCTAATCTCTTAAACAACATCATTGTATGCTATAAAATCTCCAAATCTAGTCAATAAAATCAACATCAGTGTTATAATTCTTCAAAATTCTCTTTACTTTCATTACTCATACGATTTACACGTTTTTCCTCAAGTATTCAAACTAGTCTTCTCAACTTTTCTAATACATTTAATATATCATCAAATTTTGCTTGGATCGCTTTAATCTTCAATACCATTATACTGTCGAGACATTTGTTACTCGAGCAAATATTTCCAAAACTCTATATGCCCATGATTAGTTCTCGTAATTCCTTAAATAACTAATTCCTCGATGAGTTAACATTATCTCACGTTATTTTCAATTTTTCAATTGACTTACCTTTCTTAAATGATTTTCTCAATTCATTCGATTTTCTCATATTTCACATTGACTTACTCTAATGTTTGCTCATTTATACCAATTTCTCCACACATTTCAATTTATTTGCAAACTCAACTTCCTGTGTTGGTAACACATTCATCATAATCTAATTTGTATCTCCTGTGCATATTCGTATAGAATATAATGTGAATCTAAGTTCTCCTCACATTAGTAATAGTGTTACCTAAATTTTTCAAAAAATCCACTCACGTAGTTGGATACTTTACAGTGAACAAAATACATACATTCTCAATATCTCAATAAGATCAATTTTGACTATTCATGATATTTCAATAATTTCAATTTCTATCTCACTTTGCATGATCAAGATATCCGTTATAATAAAATTCAATGAAATAAGAGGCATAGTCGTTTACTCTGATACTTTGGTATGTACCATCATGATCACTACATCTTATACACAAAAGTAATTTCAGCAAGTCACCAATTTATACCCCATGCTAACGATACATCAATCGCAATTGATTATAAACAACCTCTTAATATTTTATGACTATCCAAAAATTAGTCCTCCATCATAGTTATCTTTTCAGCATAATCACCTACACCATACTTCCATTGAGTTACTTAGATTCATCTCATAGTTTTAACTATAGGGATCGTACAGTATCTCTTATACTATATCCAAATATAAATCTCATGTGTACTCAATCACATTGTTCACTAATGAAACCACATTATCAAATATGTACTCATAATAGCTGGTCAACATAACCTCGAGAACTTCTACACATATCCCTACCATTTGTTTCATTTTCCATATGTACGTTCTTAATCAATTTAGAATTATAGGTGCATAGCCATCTTGAAATTCTGATCTCAAATTCACTAGCACAATCTTATACCAGATCATAAATTCTGAGTTCAACTTTTCAATTGCACTTTACTTGTACACCACAAATCTTGTCATTTTCACCTCTATCTCTATTTCTTTTTCAGTCAATTCATGAGAATACTCTCACGTCCATATCAATTCAAGTACATATCCAACACAAAATCCCGTTACCATATTCTCTGACATAACCACAAATACTGAATCTATGTCTAACATATCGAACTACATAATATTTCCTATTTCTAAATATTCACAACTTTCCTTATCTTACACTCTAATAAAACATCATTCTTCTCATTGTTTCTAATATTCCAAACTCTTAATGAAAGTTCATACATGTGACTCATGCGATTACAATTACTGGGATTCTATACTTATCAGTACCTTTTTCTAAAGGTGAGGAATCAGGTGTAGTGGATCCTTGCAAAACTCCTTATGTTCTTTTATGAGGTGGCATTTAACTCCTTCAATAGAAACACTAACAATTAGCTAACATTTTATTTTAATCGTATTTCCTACATATATGCATGAGATACATGTCACTTAATGCAATCAATCAATGTACAATGCAAACAATTTATCACAAATCACAACAATGCATAGCACAACTTATTCTAAGCCTAGGACTCTTTAAAACTTAGGCTCTGATACCACAAGATGTTGCACTACATTTCCGGAGCCCAACTATCATTCTATAGTCAAAAAGCATAAGTCGGTTTCCTTGTAGGGTTATTTCAATAAACCCTCACTTCCTTTCGATCAATCTTTTGAATTAAACACTAAAGGCTATCAAATTTTCTTTTGAAAGGTAGAAAAACGTGTTAGGAATCCATTGCTTCAAAAATCGTTTCATTTGAAGGTTGTATAATGAAGTTATGGCCAAAAGAATCCAACATGTTTATGTCCTCAATCATTTTGTACCTGCGTTGGCGCAATTGCTTTAACTTTCACTACAAATGTCAAATTGACATTGTTTTTGAATTGTTTGAAAGAGGACTGGTAGATCTACAACTTTTTTGAAGACTCCAAAGTGAAATTCTATCATTTGGACAAAGCACATACTGTGTGAAATCACACGGGCAGCTCGTGTTTCTTTCAGGTCCGATTGTGCTCCTGCGTTAGGAACACATGGCTAGTGTGAATATACACGGCCTAACTGTGTAACCTTCAGGTCTAGCAATTTCATTTGAAGGTTCTAAACACGAACTATGTGAATTCACACGAGCAGACTGTGTAACCCACGGGTCTGGCAATTTTTCAGCATCAGGAATACACAGCCCGTGTAAATATACATAGCCTGACCGTGTAACCTTCAGGTGAAACAAAAAGTTTCACCTTTCAAGACCCCACCAATGGATCCTAAATCCATTCTAACATCCCTTTTTCTTATAATCTCCTCAAATTCACCCCTTCTAATGCAAAACCACTTCATATCCATTTAACTACTAAATAAATCTCATTAATTCTTAAATCTCAACTCCAATAATTCATCACATACAAGCTTTCCAACTCCATCATACTATTCTAATACTAGCAACAATTGGCAATCTCAACCAAAAGATAAGCACATCTATCATACTCAAACTTTTAAAATAACATAGTCATATAAAAAGGAACTTCTCAAGTTTTCATTCTCATTTCTAAACAAAATGAATGTTTAAACAAGCTTTACTTACATATCAACATACACATCGAACTTAATACAAATGCAAAAGGATGCATATGTGTGATATGCCTATAAAGCTATCCAAAATAGTCACTAGCTTAGTACAAGGGATTTCTAGCTATCTTAGAGTTCCGAATCTCTTGCAAGGATCACTACTCTTCTCAGTTTGCACCTGAGGAGGGAAAATTTTGGGTTGAGTTACACAGCTCAGTGGCTAATATATCTATAGCCATTGGCAACGAGCCACACAATCAAACATATATGAATGAACATTCATATAGGCATACACTTCTTATCTTAATCTAGAAATGACAGTTTGACATTTACAATTTCAATTCACATTTCATAATTCAATACATCATCGCATAGGACATATTGGATGTAATTTAATATCACAGCATAACACTCAAATTGCATCATAACTTAATATATCAAAATGCAAATGCACAAGCAATTGGCTCAAGGGTTCTGTGGAACAAAACAGAGAAACCAAAGTTTACTCCGTGAACGAAACAAGTCCATTTTTCATATCTCATTTGCCACAAGCGAGCAGCCGAGAGAAGGCTTTATGTCAATGTGCATGTGACTACGAAACGGTTCCACTCTTGCCCAAACACCATCAACTCTCATACTCAATTCAATCATTCACAATTTCATATTCTCATACTTTTTCTTTATATAAAAATGCCATGACACAATTCAATGGCATAACATGATCATACTCACAATTTATCCATATCAAAATGTCATACATCTTTCAATGCATAACATAACATAAAACACATAATAACAATTCACAATTCATCAGTTCAAGCATATACATACACACATATGCACATTGCCTATTTACACAATAACCACAAATATTTTACCTACCTTATAACTCTTGAAAATCCAAACACAATTTAGTCCTTCCCCTTACTCTTGGGTAGGATTTTCTTGATTTCCTAAAACATACCAATTTTCCATTTAATTCCAATTCAACATCCCTAAAACTTCAAAATTACAACAAATGAAATCAACACAAATCAAGCTCAACCTAACCTACCCATAGTCTATCTAGGTTAGAAAACCCAAATCCTAGCTTAGAAACCCTAAAATCAAATGAGTTTCCTTAAACCATCTTCTTTCTCCATTCATTCCCAACACAAAAACCCATCTTTTCTACTTCCTTTTTCAAACCAAACAAGAAGAAAATAGCATGGAGCTTACCTTGAACAAATCTTCTTCCTTCTTCTTCTTCTTTCCTTCTTCTTTTCTTCTCTCCACGACTCTCTCCTTTTCTTTTCTTCTATTTCACATTTTGCTCTCTTTTCTAACTCCCACGATTTTTCTCTTCTTCTTTTCAACAAGACCACATTTTGCTTGCTCTTCCCTTTTTACCCTTCATTTAATCAGTTCTCCCAATTTTGCCCCTTTTAGTCCATCAACTACTAACATCTTAACTGCATCCTTCCAAAATTCCAAAAGAAGTTTGATAACACTTCCTTCTCAAAAAATTCTCCTCATTGTCTTAATTTTCTAATGAAACCAAAATCATTCAATTTGGTTTGAAAATCTGAAAGTTATATCTCAAATATTTCTGAACTATTCTTATACTGAAACAATATTCCGTGCTTAACTTCCGTACAAAAATTGAAATTCTTCGAGGCTAAATTAGAACTCAATTTCAAGATCAGTTGTATCCCTATTTCTCTAGTTTAATACAAATCAAGAATCATCTCATTTGGATAACTAGAGAAAAAGTTATGGCTAAAACACCGAAGCATACTCAATGAACATTTTTTAACTTAAAACTTCCAATATTTCACATATAACCCATCCTGTCCTAACGATCTTTTCTACTTCATTTCAAATTCAAGAATTCTTCTTTTCTTTACATATAACTAATGGCTAAAAATTTCTCATTTAATAGTTATAACTTTCAAGAAAAGTTCGGGTCCAATAAGTTAGGTTGAAGGAATGGTACCACGCCTTAGCTCTATCCCTGAGTATAAAGGCAAAGAGCCTCATCCTATTATAATCTTTCGACATACCATTATAATGGAAGATGTCACTTATTTCTGTGAAGTTCACTAGAGGAGCAAACTTGTAGAATTGTATATTGGTTTGTAACATATTCAACAATGTAGTTTGTACTCGAATGACATTGCTTACACTATTGGTCGAATGATGCCTTATTGTGCCATATTATACCATGGCCTCATGAAGTCTATAAGGGTTCTTTGTTGGTTTCCGTGATTGAATTTTTTTAACATTTTTCTTTCTATCTCTTATTAGCATCTTACTCTTCGGATTTCTCTTTCTTGCCTTGTGATATTAAGAGTTGGAGTTTCTTCAACCTTACTTGAACTCCGAGTAATTCTTGTGTCCATACAATTGCAAGGACATAAGAATGGCAAAATTTTCCTTAACTAAAAGAAATTCAAATCTTCCTAACGCTAAAATTCTCCGATAGTGATGCCAAAAACTTGTTGAGCTAACACTCTCAATACCCACAAGTATATGGATCATATCTTGTAATATAAAAGGTTATCGTTTCCAAAAGGATTTACAAGCACCTAAACAATTTGAGCCTAACTTTGTTTAAGGTATTCAGAAATTGATTTGAATTAAAATTAAATAATAGAAATTAAAACAAATAGAGAAGTTAACTGCTAATAAAAATTAGGATTTGATCAAGATTGAATACTTAGGAACTATCAATTCCTTATTTTGATTCCTTTAATCTTGTTGATTCAATTTATGTTTGATCATAGATTTCCTAATGTTTTGATTGCTCTCTCTCAAGATTTAATTAATTAACCCTATTTGAATTCGATAATTATAGATTTTTAATCTCTCAATTCACACAAATGTTCTTTACTTATTCAATTAGATCTGAAGCAATCTATTAGATAATTAATTTCACAACCAAGATCTCTCTTCGATTGATTGTTAACTTGATAATTATAAGTCTATTAAATTCCTAACTCTCGTTGTATAAACTAATTCTAATTGCTTTGACTCACTCTCTCAATTTGTTGTCAAGTTTATGTACAACAATTATCACAAACATCCAAATATGTATTAAAATACAACAATAATTAAAAGTTACAAAATAATTCAAGAATAATTCCTCATCTGGATTTAAAAATCCATAAAAATGTTTAACATCACAGAATTCAAATTA
The DNA here is from genome assembly GCA_025504915.1 of Erythroxylum reticulatum. Classification (NCBI taxonomy): domain Eukaryota; kingdom Viridiplantae; phylum Streptophyta; class Magnoliopsida; order Malpighiales; family Erythroxylaceae; genus Erythroxylum; species Erythroxylum reticulatum. The sequence goes on from JANSVA010000006.1 coordinate 23,088,549, forward strand.
CACACTAAGGATAATGAAAGAAATAAAGAAAAAGAATAAAAACTCTATTAAAGCCTTGATCTGAAATGTTGGAATTTCCTGAAGCTTTTCTTTGATCTCCCTACTTTTGATCTCTTTTGATTTGTGACTGCTGCATTTTTTATTGTATTTCATGTTCTGGTGCAGTGCTTTAGGATTTTGGGGTCGTGTCTAGGGTTTCTCCACTTTGTTTGATTCTAAAAATAGACCCAAACTAAAAAGCAAGAAAAACTCAGGCTTGAAAACCTCCTGTCATGATCCTGCTCTATCCTTTTTGAACACGATCGTGACACCCTTCATACAACCTCCATCTTCTTTGTTCTTCAATTTCCTGATTTCTAATACTCGAAAACACATCAATCACCTCTTGAAACATAAAATTAAGATTTAATTCATGCTCTAAACCACACAAACACACAGAATATAAACAAAGACTAACAATAACACAATTTTAAGTCTATACACATGATAATTATCTAAGAAACACTTGAAAACATGCTAAAACTCCTAGAAAAACATAGTATGAACTTCCTATCATAAAGATAACAACCTTGGATAATCTGAAGTTCCTGAATAACCGAACCAGTTTATGTTAACTATACAACATAAAGAATGAATCCATATCCCCCATTTTTTACCTGTGATTACTCGACATTTATTTAGGATAACATGTAAGGCCTATGCAAATTTATGAGAAGAAGCAGATCTTACTTGATGTTATTCAAGATAACAAAGGCAGGCAGAGGGCTTATAAGAGTTGACAAAACCTTTTTAACATTACATCTGGAAGCTCCATGTAATACCTACAGAAAGAAAGTAATGCCCAACTATTTCAAGGACTAAGTCATACAAAGAAGCAGGTTTTGAGGAAGCTAATTTAGGTATAAGGGAGCAAATTCTTACTAACCAACTTCAAACAACTTTTAGCAATGAGCTAGCTAACTCCTTGAACCTATGAAAAGAAGAATATCAAAACTCTCCTTACAACCAAATCAAGACTTATTAGACTAATGCTAGTTTTTAAGGGCAAGGTTACTCCAATTAAAGGCGTGTAGAGTAATGTTACCTAAAGTTATCCAGGTTATCCTTTAAAAGTTTACTTTAGTTGTAATGTTAGTCTAAGGGATTGATTATCTTCTAAACTTTGACTTCAAGATAGAACGCCTTAATATGTTGTACCAACTAAATTATTCCTTTTTAATATATTTTGATTTCTAGAAAAACTAAAGGTGCGTAACACCTTCCCTTTAAAACATATTGACTATAAAACCTTTTACCCCGTCACTCATTCATTTTTAGTTTTTATTTACATATTTAATTTTTTAAGTAAATAAAGTGATGACTTCTTTTAATTATCTTATGTAAAACAACACTATTGAAATATGTTAACACGAAAATATTTCTTAATTAACTTATATAAAAAATTTAAGCTCTAATTACAGAATTTGGCCATCAAATTATTCTCAAAGATTTTCAGCTTATGAGTTTTTATTTGTTTGATATTTATTATTTGCTTGTAAATTACATTTAAAGTTCAAACTAACACCCACTATGTATGTATTTACTTTGGAAGATAAAATATTGAAGATTTTTATATTCTTGAACTTTTTTTATGTACGCCATATACAATAATTTTGTGAAGATAATATGATATTTAATTGAAATAGTTAAAGTTGTATTTAATTTTCTTACTATTAAATGTATCATTTATATTGTTTAGATGCCAGAAGAAATTAACTAAAGACATCATTATAAACTATTTAAATTATATTTTACTTTCGTAATTATGTAATTTTATTGTTATCCATTGTTAATTATTCTTTAGTTATATGCATTATTACGTTTATCAATGTTGAAAGAATTGATGGAGATATATAATCAAAATGCAATTGGATTAAAGTCTGATGAGAAGAACCAAAATCAACTTAATTTTAGATATTATTAACAACTAATAATTTTCTTCTTGTAAACCTATAGAAATTATTAAATGTATTAAATTAAACCAATTGAATTTTTAAAACTAAAAAAATCTATAATTTGACTTTTCAAGAGGAAAAAAGAATATAAAAATATAATATAAGAATGCGAAAAAAAACACATAAAGCTCTAGTCGAATATAATACCTAGTAAAATTAACACAGTACATTAAAGTTCTTCTTTAGAAAACATTACAAGAATGACACTGGTTTCACTTGTTCGCAATGATAGTGTTTGTTATCACATTAACATAAGAGACAGGAGGACGAGACATAACAAAAAATGCATTCAAAAAACATCAATTAAACAGTATAATTGAAATGTTAAGAAAAGTATATTAGAAAATTGTTAATAAAATTATTGATAACAAAAGACTAACAAAAATGAAATTTGAAAAACTCTAGCCTTTTACCCTGCATTTTACTGGGCAATTGTTTAGTTTGCTTTTAATCATACATATATACATACATATATACACACAATATAAAAAATAAGTTTAAAATAAGAGGAACTTAGATTATATTATTACTAATTTCAGAGTGAACTCGTAATCAGAAAAAAAAAAAAAGAAAAGAAAAAAAAAAGGTAAGCAGTTACAGCCATTTATCCTGAAATCCTTGCATTTTGCTGGGCAATTGTTTAGTTTGCTTTTAAATCCTACGTACATACATACACACACATACATATACATGTATATATATAATTTTGGTCCTTTAATTTTTTTTGTGCGAGAGAGTAACCAATTTCTTTTAAGGATTAGGGACAACAATTTGTTAATCTATTGATTGAATGCTTTTCTATAATCTCGTCATTTCACTAACTTTGAATTAAAGAAAGTTTTAACAAATAAACAATCAGTAACATTACATGAACAATCAAATTTATATATTCCAATTACAAGTAATTGACTAGACATATTGATTTATCAAGGACAAAAGTCTTAATACAAGTCAAATCATGTAACATGTTGGAATCCCAAAGATTGTCACAACTATGTTCTTATCGATTAAGAGTGGTATGAAAAAGCTTACATTGCCGCAACACTACTTATCACCCTTGTATTAGGAACATGTATGTTTTTTTTTTTTTTTTTAATCACATTGCAAACATGTGTCCTGTTTATCACAATCACCTCCCCATGGTAAGCCACCCCGCGGGAATAATGGCGCACGTTTTTCACCTTTATCTTACTTAACAGACCTTGACTATTACAGTTTAGTCCACAGTGAAGATACCGGATACAAGATAATGGAGCTGCCTGTTCTATACTGAAGCTGCAAAATCAAATACAATTTTACATAGGGAACAGATTAAAGACAGTTTTCATCCAAATTACTCAAATTCCCAAGTCTGGAAGAGAAATATGCTTCAAACCCTATAAATTTTTTGCAAAAGCTTGTTTCTTTTGACAAAATTGGAAAAACTAACAAGTATAAAGAAAATAAAGAGCTTGATATCAAGAGCAATTTCCAACAACATATATGTACTCTTTAAACATTCCCAAATCTTTCTATTTTCAAAGTATCCTGTCGAAAAATTATGATTCACCCAATGACTACACAAAATTGAGTGACTCATAGAACCCTCGACTGTAGGACCATCAACCAGCAGAGATATCTCAGTTCCCCTAAAGAAAAGTTGAAAAATGGGAAGAAAAATTTGACACATAACAAATCTTTGCTGACCCCAAGCATCATATCTTGAATAAGCTATCCTCAAAATGTAACATCAACTTCTCGTCAAGACGAAGAGCAGAATGAAAATAGCCATAGTTTTCTTATTCACCTGTAAAAGATGCCGCAAATGCATATTCAACTCTTCAGTCCTTATCAGTTTGCTTTCCTATTCCCTTGCTTCGCTGAAGATTTCATGTTCATCTTGCCTTCCAACCTCTTTGCTGTTCGTTGTAAAGCTGCTAGCCTTTGGCGCTGACTGTAACTCTTCCTTTTGCTGCAGAATCAATAGTTAAGACATTTTCATTACATTGAAGCTACTAAACAGATGCTTGACTAATCAAGGTACAGCAATCATGGATGAACCGTTTATAAACAAAAATCAATTAATCAGTTATTCTGAAGCGCCAAGATGCGGAGATTATGACAGAAAGCTTAAGGTTAAGCTCTCCAAAATTGCAGCTTCAGCCTAATCAAATGACTGAAACTTCCCCACCCAAATCCATTAATGGTAAATATATAGTTCTCAATTAGCAGCATCTGCACTGACCATTTTTCAGTGAATTCTCATTTTACGAGTACATGTCAGTGTAAGTGGTCTACCTTACAAAAATTAGTCCTGCCGTAAGAACCATTCCTCCTACAGCCCAAGAAACTTTTTCATTAAATGGCCTTTCCTGCACCCAGAGTTGTAAATCTTCTGAGATCCCCGGGGTCTCAGCCCTGTGAGGTGACACAGATTTCCAGGAATCAGCAATAGAATCAAGACTGGCCTTTCCACCATAGCAAGGTGCTTCTTCTCTAACAAAGTTTAAATCATCAGAAGTTTTAACAGTGAAACCAGCAGCATTACAGAGCTCTGTGCCATTGGCAACCCATTCCGCACCTTTACCACAAACAAAGTCACGCACTCCACATGGTGCTAGAACCTAACAAATAAAATCTAATTAAGTATAAAATCTTGGAAGCACTCAAAAGAAGAATAAGAACAACATCATACTGCAAATCTTGCAAGCACTCAAAAGAAGAATAATAACCAGATCATACTGCAAAAGATCAATTATCGGATCTGTTAAAACACACGTGTCCCTCGATAAGAGAAGGCAGGTTAAAGTACTGGTTATTAACAACAGCTTGAAACTGCAGTAAATAAACTCGTTAAAAACACATTTTTCAAACTCGTTTAGAAGTTGTCACAAAGAATTAATCAGTCCACACAAAATTGCCAAACTGATGTGTAGGTGAAACCAAATCCAGTATAATTGTGATTTTTTCACAAATTTTCAACTGGACATCATATGACACGTGCACTCACGTCTGTCTTGGTGTCCAGAGAAAAGTATGCATCTGCACAGGCTTGATAGACTCTGTCACAAAAAGAGGCGCATATGAGAGGAGGTCCAGGTTGAACACCAATATGTGGATCACAGATGGAACATTCTAATAACTCCCAAAACTGCAAGCATTCCTGGCTGGCTTCTCCTGTCGAAGCCAGCCTCCTAATGGACAGCAAAGCAGGATATGTCTGAGCTACATCACAGCAAGTTCTTTTGCGGAAAACCCTGCAAAGAGTCAAATCTTTGGCACCCCTGCTTACCTGTCTTGGGGGTTTCCCTTCAGATGAAAATGATGGAAACCGACCGCCTTTAGAGATACATACACCACCGGATGTCCCTGCATATATTAGGGAAAGGGCTTTAACATCGTAACAGCAGATGATAAGGGTATTTAAAATACGAAACTAGTTGTTACTTTTCATTCCTGAAAAGAAGATTGAATTTGTCATGAGTACCATCTTTCACCTGAATTTGTCATGAGTACCATCTTTCACCTTATAATTTCACTCTGATTATCAAACTTTAAAAATTAGTGAACTAATAATAAAAAGTCAAAAAAGCCTGCTCAATAGACACTGAATAGACATTCTTTAACCCAAAAAAGAAAGAACACCGACTCCAAAAACCGAGATTACTTATTTATTCCAACCACAAATGCAAATAGCGGCGTGAAAACAAATACCCAGCATAAAGAATGAGCCCAATATGTCTCAGCTATCAAGAACAGAACAAAGTTCAAAACCACATGCCAGAAGAAAACATGAAAATATTTAGGAATATCGTAGATTTCTCCATCCTCTTGGAGAAAGCATCAAATAGCAACAACCCATTACTGCCCCATGAAGAAAACAATCAAGTGAAAACGTATAAAAAGGATGGATAAAAAGTCAATTTAGTAAACAATTAGGACAGGCTAACCGGAGAACCTCAAATTATACAGACCCTAAAAGGGGTAAAAAAGAAAAAAGGAAAGAAAGCCGTACCAGAAGACAAGGTTAACAGCAAGTGGAATAGAAGCAGAAAAATCAGGAACTGAGACTCCATGACACTTATTAGGGTTATTGAGGCAACTAATTGTTAATTACTGGGGCTACTAGTTGTCATGTAGTTGGATTCTGAAGCGAACTCAAATGTACAAGAAGTTTAAAAAGAAAGATGAAATGGAGTTGGTACCTGAAAGTGTTCTTCTAGGGTTTGATCCCATTGGATCCCATCTTATCGTTAGGCCCATCAAGCTTGAACTGAATCTGTTCACTATATTATAGATTTGAGAATAAAAAGCGTGTGTTTTTGTTTTACTTTAATTTTAAAATATTATAATTAATTAACAGTATTTTATATTTCTAATATTTAGAAATAGTCATTAAGCAATTTTAAATAATATGTAAAACCATATGAGAAAATTAATCCGACTATACTCCTCAAAAGTTATTTATGTTGTTTTATAAACTTGCTTTTAACAAACATTATCTATCTCTTTTTTAATAAAAATAAATGTATGTGTGTAAATTTTGTTGAACCAATAGAAATTATATTTTAAATTTAATAATATATTGAATAATAATAATTTCAAATTTTTCTATTTTACTTAAAAAATAGTCAAACTATAAGCTGAAAATCAAGAGCCAAAAGAATCATTAAAAAGAGATCAAGGGACAAACAACAATCAAGTTCAAGCAACACGAACACCTCAGGGACTTTACTAGCTGCACTTTGTCTATATAAAGTGCATCCTGGTAGATTGGGAGCAAACCTTCATTCCAGTTTGACAACTGGCATAACGAAGGAGCTCTTTACAAGACCTCTGCATACAGTACCCATATTACCTACTCTTCAAATGCGTCGCATAAGCTTTATGTGATAAGCAATGCTTAGAGGATGAATGGTAGAAAATATTTAATTATCCAAGCAATGTCAAGTGCATATCTAAAGGTAATAAGCAATGTTATAAATACCGTACCGGACTCGGTACCGGATTGAGTTCTGAAACGGAACTGTACCAGTACCGGTTGGTACCGGATACCGTTTCGGGAAATTTTTTAAATTTATAAAATAGTCCCTAAAATTTTTAAAAATTGCAAAATAGTCCATATTAGTATATTATACAGTTGTACTGTATACTTTA
>JANSVA010000006.1:23100563-23114469 GCA_025504915.1 Erythroxylum reticulatum
TAAGCGAGATCTGAAGGCTTTAGTGGCGGCATCGATTGTCTCTTCAATTGTCTTTTGGTAGACGAGAGCTTGTTCAAATGGTGAATCTTGAACAAAAATTTCAAAAACCCAGGTCTGAAAATGGTGCTCACAGCTGCGGCGTCACTTTGTCTTGGTTATGTTTCTCACCTACGTCTTTTCTTCCTTTCTCCAATCTGCTACTTTTTTCGTTTTTGTTCCCATACCCTACGTCAGTTCGTTGTTGTGCATCCAGGTCTTCTCCATGTGTCAGGTCTCCGAGCTGCGACATCTCTTCGTGTGCCTAGGTCTTGGAAGTGCGACGTCCAGGTCTTCTCCCCATTAAAACGTTTTTTCCCCTTCTAACGTCGCCCAGTCCACTACGTTTTGAACTCTTCTTTTGGACGTTCTACTGCGTCGTTTTATTAGTGCATTCTTTAAACTTGCCAGCTGTTATGTATTTTCTAATTCCTAGCTGGTAAGTTACTTCTTGATATATCTGCCACGCTCACAAAAATTTCCAAACTTTTTGACGATTAAATTGCAAGGCAAACTTTTTCGTTCCAAATTTTTCTTTATGGTAGATTAGGTATGATTTGAAGCCAAATTTCATGCTTTCTACGAAGAAACAAGAAAAATAAATAAATAACAAATTTAATGAAAATAAATAAATTAACCTAAAAATACTACTAAAATGAATGAATGAATATGCAAAATGAATGCAAATATGACCTAAATACTTACTGAGAACAAGACTGAGAAGAGGAGTCCCTAGGATCTTCACAAGTGTCGCCTTCGAAGTATCGAAATCAACCTCCTTAATTGAGTAACGAATATTCGAGAAAGGCACAATTAGTTTTATCCTAAATTGTCTAAAGATGCCTTTTGTAAACATTGTTGTTTTTTAGCTATTTTCGTGTATCAAGTGAGCCAAATGGGCTATCCACGAGGGATAGTTATCCAGATGTAACTTCTCCAATTTCTAAGGAAATTAATTAATTTCTCAAATAAAAAAAACTTTTGTAACAAAAAGTTGATCAAGTTACAATAAAAATTTTTGTCACTAAAATTACAAATAATTGTGAGTATAGTGATAGTTCTGTTGTTGTGACAATATTAAGTAAACACTAACGGATTGAATTTTTATTGACAAAAGTTTTCATCATAACAAGTACGTAGGCTTTTAATAACAAAGCTTAGTGATAAAAGAAATTTTGACAATTTAATTGTGAAGGTACTAAATTGTCATAATTCCTATTATATTAGTGACAAAAAAATAAATCATCACAGTTAATTCAAACAATAGTATCAATCAATTATTTTGTCACAACAAACCTCGTATCTGTGACGAAATAATACTTAGACACATAAAAATTGTCACAAAATTACAAATGGTAGTGACTATAGTTATAGTTTGGTGATTGTGACAATATTAAATAGACACTAATTAATTGAATATTTATTGACAAAATTTGTTGTCACAGCAAGTAAAATATTGTGTGACGATAAACCATTTCGTCACAACAAGAAAAAATATTAGTAACCAAACTATATTTTGATACAACAAATAAAAAATATTAGTTATCAAAATATGTTTTGTCACAATTACAATTAATTCCTGCCAAAATTATTTTGACACCAAATTTCATAGGCTTTTACTGACAAATCTTAGGGATAAAATAAAATTTAACACTATTAATATATTAATAGTGACAATTTAACTGTGAAAGATACTAAATTGCCACAATTATCATTGTATTAGTGACAAAAATATAAATCATTACAGGTAATCCAAACAATAGTATCAATCAATTATCTTGGCACTAAAAAATATCGTATTTGTGATGACAAAAATAATTAGTCACAAAAAATTGTCATTAAATTACAAATAGTTGTGACCGTAATTATAGTTCGGTTATTGTGACAATATGAAGTAGACACTAATTAATTGAATATTTATTGACAAAATTTATTGTCACAACAAGTAAAATATTATGTGATGATTAATTATTTTGTAACAAGAAGAAAACAATATTAGTGGGCAAATTATGTTTGGTCACAACAAATAGAAAATATTAGTTACTAACATATGTTTTGTTACAATTACAATTTATTCCCGCCAAAATTCTTTTGGCGCCAAATTGTATAGGCTTTTAATGACAAAACTTAGTGATAAAAGAAAAATTAACACTATTAATATATTAATAGTGACAACTTAATTGTGAAAATACTAAATTTTCACAATTACTATTGTATTAGTGACAAAAAAATAAATCATCACAGTTAATCCAAATAATAGTATCAATTAATTATCTGGTCACAAAAAATTTCGTATTTGTGACGAAACAATAGTTAGTCACAAAAAAATTGTCACTAAATGTCGTAACTCTTGTAGTGCCTTATAATAGCACCGATGAAAGATGGAGATGGTTTAAGGTAATAATATTCATTTATGAGTTTTTATTTGGTACAAAATTTACTTTTGGTTAATAATAACTAGATACGATTTTGCTAATTTTAAAATTGCTTAGGAGCTTCAGATGGTACATATATTAAGGTACATGTGCCATGCCAAGTATTGAAAAAACCCAATATCATACCAGAAAGAATGAGATTGCCACAAATGTCTTAGGCATGGGTTCTATAGATATGCAATTTATGTATGTACTACCTGGATGGGAAGGTTCAACTATTAATGGTGAGGTGCTTCAAAATGCATAATCTAGAAGAAGTGGATTAAAAATTCCTCAGGGTGAGATATTCAATGTCATACCTATATATTAAAATCATGTGGTTTATACATTTAACATATCATATAATATGTCAATATTATCTTATTGATGCTGGATATAGAAATTGTGAGGAATTTCTTGCATCATATAAAGGTCGCCGATATCATCTTACTGAATAAAGATCACAACATTAATCAAATACTTAAGAAGAGTATTTTAATATGAAACATTATACAGCTAGAAATGTTATTGAAAGGACCTTTAAATTATTAAAGTTACGATCGGAAATCTTAAGAAGTCCCTCTTATTATTGAATTGCGACTCAAAGTGATATCATATTAGTTTTTTGTTATACTCACAATCTTATTTGTTAACATATGGGGAAAGGTCCATTAGAAGATGAGGTGGATGACGCACTAGAAAATAATGTCCATGTTGATTACATGGATGATATTGAAACATCTAATGAATGGACTATATGAAAAGATAAATTGGCAAGGAAAATGTTTTGGGATGGAGAGTTAGAAGAGGTCGTTGACTTTTATTGTTAATAATTTATATAGTTTACACACTTCTTGTTTTCTTCAAAATCTTTGAATATTATTTATTTGTTACATATTTAATATTTTAATTATTTTTTTAATTTTCATTTTTGTTATAATTTTTAATTGCATGTGTCTTATAGATGGAATCTCGTGAAGAAAATACAAATATTATGTAATATGTACCTCTTCAAGGAAGAGGAAAAAATAAAAAATAATGAAATATTGAGGAAGAAAAAATGCTTGTCGACATACTGTATGACTTACCAGGTACCAATTTGAAGATATATTGTAACTACAAGAATGGATACTATGTTCAAATTGAGAGGCATCTTAAAGAAAGAATGCCTGAAACTGATCTTAAAACAAAACCTCATATTGAATCCAAAATTTAAATGCTAAAGAAGCTACTTGGATACCTATTAGATATTCAAAAAAAGGTAGCGAATTTAGATAGGATAATGAGCAAAAAATGGTGATTGGTGATAAAGACATTTATACGGGTTGGGCAGAGGTGCAAATAAAATTTTTATCTTTTTATTAGTTATTTATATTGAAATTTATTATTGTGCACATTATTATTTACGATAATATTGTTATTATTATGTAAAGTCGTGAAGGAGCATCAGCTTTATACATGAAACCATTTGTCCATTTTGAACGGGTAGCTAAAATTAATGCTAAAGATAGAGCAATAAGAAGTAGGGCTCAAGGTCCAATTCAAGAAATGGAAGGAAATGATGAAGAATGTAATATTGTGAATAACATACAATCAAATGCTTGAAATGATGAATAATGTGTGACTTCAAACAATTCAACATCATCATCTAAACCTAGAAAAAGAAAGCTCCAGAAAAGCATGGATCCACTTCAGACATAACTTTTGGAGCTATCAAACAACATAAAAAGCTTGGTTGAATTTGAACATAAATATGCTTCGTCTTTAAAAGACACAAAAAAAGTGTTTACTCTATTTGTGGGTATTAGTTAGAAAAGAACTCAAATATTTGATGTATTGAAAGAGGTCGAAGGACTTTCATTAATAAAATTGGTTAAAGCAACAAGACTGATCAGTGAAGATGATAAAAACGTTGAGTTCTTTTTTAGTATGCTTAATTATTACAAAGTGTTGTTTGCATAAGACATACTTGAGTCATTTCAATGATCACATGATATTATAATATATATCTAATACTTTCATAGTAGTTTATTTATTTAGACAATACATCATTTTGATTGATTCTTATTAGGATATTATTATCAACATTGCACATTATTTTATTAAAATATTTATTTTATTTTATTTCAATGATTTTATATCATAAACTAAGTTCATTATCTTTTTTAATTTTATTCTTATAAGAAAATTCATGCACAATTATTTAAAAATTAATAGTTTATTGAATCATAAAAAATAATTTTAATTAATTATTTATTAAATATATATTTTTGTATTAATTAATTAATAATATAAAATATTTAATTAATCATTTACAAAACCAATCACAAAATAATTAAACATAAGTAAAAAAATTGTCATTACCATTGCTAATATTTGATACCAAACACTGGCATAACTATTAATTTTTATAATCTCATTCGTAGTGCTTGTATACCAATCATGCATAATTACTAATTTCATTTCCATTTTGATTTCCAGTTTTCATTTTGATTCTCATTTTTTTTAATTTCGATTCCTTCATTATTAGTTACTAAACGGGAACTTAAAGTAAGAATATGGATAAGGTCACCCTAAAAAGAACATGCAATGATCTCGTTAAGATAATTATCATTATAGACCTAAATATTTTTCAAAAGGAATTATTTATGCTCACATTGATCATAGGTTATATTTCTTTAAAAAAGGATGCCATTTTCTAATTTGAGTAGAAGTAATATTACTAACAATCTTTTTATATCTAATCTAATCTAATCTAATAAATGAATGAATTATTTAAAGGAAAAGATTAGAAAAACTAAAATAAATAATCTAAAACAACAAACTAAAGCAATAAACAAGAATGAAACCATTAATTAATAGACAAGATGTAGGCATAGAATCCTCCTAAAACTTGTTTACACTTAAGTTGATCTAATTTCAAACATGAATCGGAGTTTCTTATACCAATAGAAAATTCAAAGTTGAAGCCATATTCTTTATCAAGAATTGACCATAAAAAAGATATTAAGAAAAGCGAGAAAAAGAAAATGTACGGTTAAGTTTCAATAGGACTTAACCGTACATTTTATTAAGCATCATTCTCTCACAAACAAAAGTTTTGTGGGATCAATTACAATGATCCAAAAATGGTAACTTTATTTAAGAAATGTTCCACATCAGCAGAAATAGGTAGGGTCCGTGCAATTTAACCCAGACGCCCATCAACCAATCTCTGTTTAAAAAGACGTGTAGACATATATATTAGTGAAGCATTTTACGATTTAGATCGCGATCTGGGTTCTTCTTCTTCCACTTGCGACTTTTGGACCCTTTTTTTTTTTTGGTTTTAAATCTTTTGTCTTTACTGAACTGGGTTGCTTGTACGAACTTTCAATTTTCCATCTATGGTTTTTAGCAGTCCCCACTCACGTTCCCATCCATCACAAAAAGTGATTCTAACCTCCAAAAAGAGTTTATTTCGAGAGAAACAAAATTAGATATCAAATCTTAAGGTAAACAAAATGAGCAAATAAGATGTTGGAAAGTTGAGAAATATGATTCAATTGTACTGGTGAATGAAATATAAATCTTTGGCAAAAATCCATTTATGCAAACCCAAACAGGGAATCATTGCTCCAGCATAAAAACGGAAAAAAAAGAAACATGAATCGGATACACTGCTGCACTCTCGCTCTTTCTCGGCGACTTTCGAAACCCACCCACCACCCTCTGCTCCTCATCCGCCTCCTCTTCTTGTTTGTCCCTACCTGAACAACCTCACTTACGCACTTGTTTTAACAACACTCACCTCAAAACCGTAGATCCATGTCCTCTGACTCCATTCTCTGTGTGTTCACAGACGATTTACTCGTCAAAATTTATGAAAAGCTGACTTGCGACTCGGATCGCAGCACGTGGCGACTCGTTTGCACAGATTTTCAACGGATAGACTTGCTTTATCGTAGAACGCTTCGTGTGCTCCGAGTCGAGTTCCTCTTCACCCTTCTTCAGAAGTTCACTTGCGTTGACAATCTGGACCTCTCTTTGTGTCCCCGCATTGACGACGTCATTGTGTCGTTGCTAGTTAGTCGTGAATCACAAGGGTCCTTATGGAAGGTGAAAACTTTAAACTTGAGCAGAGCTGCGGGCCTGCGGTGGCCGGGGATGGAGATTCTAATGAGGAAATGTCCGGCGTTGGAACGTGTCGATCTGTCGTTTTCTTGTGGGTTTGGTGACAGGGAAGCTGCTGCCTTGTCGTTCGCTGGAGGGTTGAAGGAACTGAGGATGGATAAGTGCTTAGGGGTGACTGATGTTGGGTTGGCGAAGATTGCTGTGGGGTGTGGAAGATTGGAAAGATTGAGTTTGAAGTGGTGCATGGAGATTTCTGATCTGGGTATTGATCTGTTGTGCAAGAAATGTGTGAACTTGAGTTATCTTGACGTGTCTTATCTCAAGGTTTGTGAGTCAGTTTCCGTTTATCTCTGTATGTCTATATTCATGTGATTTGTTCGATTTGGTTCATGTGAATTGTGCTTTAGATTCATAATTGACTTGGATATGTACCTCTGTGGATTGATTTCAGGTTACAAATGAATCTTTACGTTCCATTGCTACTTTGTCAAAGCTGGAGGTTTTGGCTATGGTGGGATGCCCTTTAGTGGACAATCTTGGGCTGCAATTTCTTGAAAATGGAATCCCCTTACTACAAGTAATCATACTTTCTATGTGATATTGCAACTATTTACGTATATTTCAAAGAAACGAATTTAAATTTCATGGGACGTGTATTTTCTAATGGGTACAGGAAATAGATCTATCTAGGTGCGATCGTGTCAGTTCATCCGGATTGATTTCTGTGATCAGGGGGCACACAGGACTTGTGCGCATCAATGCTGGTTACATCCTTTCGGTGAGTAAATCTTAACAAGATGCTGTGTTTCAGTGTTAACTTTGTTCATTCGGTTTATCCAGAAAATTCAATCCTTGCATGCAGGAACTTTCCCCTACCCTTGTTCAACGTATGAAAGAGTTGGTGAATCTTAAGACAATTATAATTGACGGGGCTCTTGTTTCTGAAATTGGTTTTTGTACCATGAACAGTTATTGTAAGTCTTTGACAGAAATTGGGTTGACCAAATGCATGGGGGTTACCAATGTAGGCATTGTGCAGCTACTTTCTGGGTGTGTCAATTTGAGGATCCTCAATTTGACGTGCTGTCAGTTCCACAACTGATGCTGCAATCTCTGCTGTAGCCTACTCTTGTCACAATCTTGTATGCTTGAAACTAGAGTCTTGCAACATGATCACTTGGAAAAGTCTTGAACAACTTGGAAAGTCTTGCTTGCTACTTGAAGAGCTTGATCTGACTGATTGTTGTGGAGTCAGTGACAGAGGTAAGCTTTGTGAAGTACCCAAGTTGTTCTACTGTTGAAGTAGCTCATTGATAACTCCGATGTTCATTTCCAATTTGGGTAATGGAATTGCTTTTCTTTCTGTTTTATATTTTGGCTCAACTTGACTTACGTGAGGCCTCTTTTTAATGCAGGACTTGAATATGTCTCTAAATGTTCAAGACTCTTATGCTTAAAATTAGGCCTTTGCACAAATGTATCAAACGAAGGACTGTTACATATGTCGACTAATTGTTCAATGCTTCTTGAACTGGACCTATATCGGTAATTTGGACCTATCAATCAAATGAAGGTTCTATTTTCATATATCAGTACATGAGAAGTTGCAAGCCTTCCTTATCTTTTAAATTGTGGATGCAGCTGCAAGGGTATTGCAGACGATGGCTTAGCTGCTTTAGCTAGTGGTTGCAAGAAGTTGAAAAAGCTGAACTTATCATATTGTGACAAGGTTACAGACATAGGGATGGTATATATTAGCCATATGGGTGTACTCTCTGATTTGGAGATGCGAGGGCTTACAGAAATCAGCAGTGCAGGCCTGACAGAACTTGCAGCTAGGTGTAAAAGTCTGACAACTTTGGATTTGAAACATTGCGAGAAAATTAATGATTTAGGGTTCTTGGCACTTGCGTATTACTTACAGAACTTGCGACAGGTAGTGGTTTCTGATTTTGAGTGGTGTATAGGGTTCCTTTGGCTACAATATTATACCACCTTGTTTTTGGGGGAATTATGGGAAGTAATCTCAGAGTGCACATCCGGAAAGGGGAAGTGGAACACATTAGAAGTGGACATTACAAGAATTGAGGGTGCACATCCAAAAGGTTTCAATTACTGCAATTGCAATATGAAAAAACTCACCCTGTGCACTGAATCCTCATCTATTATCAAAAGAAGAGAAACAACCATGAAGGTCACCAGGATCATGGTTTTATATCTGCTAGAACCTGCGGAGGCATCGGCATATTATTCTTTGTTGATTTCACGCCTTCAATGTTGACTTTTCCATTATATTATACCTTTAGAGCACTTGAGAGCCACTGCAGATTCCTTTCTTCGTGTTTGATTGAATTTATAATTCACAAGATCCCAATGCAAAGAAAATCTATGAGGTCTTGGATGCACAGCCATGGCTAGGTTCCATCATTTATCATTTGCACATTTACAAAATATGCAAATGACTTAATATGACAGTTCCTTCCAGGTTGTTCGATGGAGTCTATTAGTTATTTCTTTCTCCCATGTCTTGGCTGTGAAAATCCTAACTTCAAATTAACCTTTCTAGAGAATAGTAGAGCTATATTCTTAATAGAGGTAAAATGAATGCCTTTCCATTATGCAATGTAAAGATTCCATTTGGTTTACCTGTTTCTTTGAGGTCATCTGAGATTGAATGGTTGGACCTCTGTACAAGTTGTCTAACTCTGTAAATATGGGCAGGTAAACTTGAGCTATTGCACTGTCTCGGACATGGCATTATGCATGGTTATGGGAAGTTTGAGAAGCTTACAAGACGCAAAACTGGTGCACCTTTGCAATGTTTCTGTCGAAGGATTTGAATTAGCCCTCAGGGCTTGTTGTGGCAGGATCAAGAAAGTGAAGTTGGTAGCTGCTCTTAGGTTCATATTTTCCTCTGAAATACTTGAGCTTTTGCATGCCAGTGGTTGCAGAATCAGATGGGACTAGAGCTACAACTATTACGACTTGGAAAGTACTTAATGGTAATTTGGTTCTTTGGCAGAATCTCCTAAAAAATAAAAGATCTTTCTTCTTTAATTGAAATATTAGATGCAGAGGATTTGAACTCTTTTCCTTGATACATTGGTGGTAATTTGATTTTGTTTTTGTGCGTGTAGGCCTATGATTGGGTGAACTTGGAAATGATAATTAGATTTTGCATTTATGTTACAGTCTCAGTGGTAGAAATTTGTAAATGGTTGGAAGTCTTTCTTACAATTTGGGGTAATTACAGATTTTATAGGAGCTGAAGTGGAGCCTATTTAGAGAAAGACTGGAAGTTGAGCGACATAAATGGAATTTGTGTTTCCACCCCTGATTTTCAAGTAGGCCAAATGGGCTCCGTTACTCTTTTCATTGATGTGGATATTTTAGGGCTCTCGTTTGGTCGTGCCACCAGGCCCTGGGCAGATGGTAGTGATCATCAATTTTTAAACCTCCCTCTCACTTTGAAATAGGCTCAAGTTGCTCCAATTGCCAACCTTTGGGAAACAGAATCGAAGTTGAGAAAGTCGCCAATGGGATAAATGTGAACAGTTAGACCCTCCAGCGCCACAACCGTTGAAGCCAACTAGTTTATAGATGCATCCTATGTGCCGTGGAATAGCAAAGAATAATAGAAAAAGCAAAGCATAACTTGGTCAATGTTCAAGGAAACAGATAAAAGAATCTCTTCATATAAAGAACACCTTGCTCTTAAGAGAAAGCATAACTTGATCGATGTTCAAGGAAACGAATCAAAGAATCTCTTTTTCATATGTATATACATATATATGCATAATTCTTGCTCTTAAAAGAAAGCATAACTTGGTCAGTGTCCAAGGAAACGGATCAAAGAATCTCTAGTTCTCAAAAGCTTTAACTTTCTTACAATCAATGCCATTCGTTCACTATGGTATATAGAAAGCACAAACGTGTGTGCTTTCTCCTTCCCATCAACATTTGAAACATGGCATTGCCCTTTTTTTTTTTAATTGTAATCCTTCTTCCTTCTGTCCAAGCTTTAGCCTATGTCAACTCTGCAAATAAGAAAACTTTTACCACAGAGTCACTGATAAATCAAGTTTGCACGGGTGTCGAAAATCAGGGTTCATGCTCGTTAAACTTGAAATCCCAACTATCAACCGAAGCCTCTCATAATGCAACTTCAATCTTGAGTGCATCCCTCAAGACCACGCTCAATGAAGCCAGGAAAACCATTGACATGATTGCAGGGTTCAGTTCTTTATCTGTGAGTTACCGTGAACAAATAGCTATAGAGGATTGCAAAGAACTCCTGGATTTCTCTGTCTCCGAGTTGGCTTGGTCCTTAGCTGAGACGAAGGAAATCACAGCAGGTTCTACAAATGTTCACTACCAAGGAAATTTGAGAGCTTGGCTCAGTGCTGCCCTTGGCAACCAAGATACCTGTCTCGAAGGCTTTGAGGGAACAGACCGTCGTCTTGAGAAGTTTATCAAAGGAAGCTTAAAGCAAGTTACTCAGTTAATCAGCAATGTATTAGGTATCTATACTCAATTACACAGCCTACCCTTCAAGCACCCAAAAAATTCCACCAAAAAATTTTCAAGTTCAGGAAGTCCAGAATGGCTGACAGAAGATGATAAAGAGCTTCTAAAAGCTAGTTCACTTGGTGTGCACTTCGACGCTATTGTAGCTTTGGATGGAAGTGGTCATTACTCTAGTATTGCAGAGGCGATCTATGAAGCTCCGAGTCATTGTAACAGAAGATACATTATATATGTGAAGAAGGGCGTTTACAGAGAAAATATTGACATGAAAAAGAAGAAAACCAATATCATGCTTATAGGAGATGGCATTGGTCAGACGGTGGTGACAGGTGCTCGCCATTTCGGACAAGGATATACTACATTTAGAACTGCTACGGTTGGTTAGTACTTGAACACGCACCGTCTTAGCTTCATGTTTTGAATTTTGGGCTTATTGCTAACATGATTTTATGGATTTCATTATTGCAGCGGTCTCTGGGAAAGGATTCATAGCAAGAGATTTGACGTTTCGAAACACCGCTGGGCCTCAAAACCATCAAGCTGTTGCTCTTCGAGTAGACTCGGACCAATCTGTCTTCTACAGGTGCAGTATGGAGGGATACCAGGACACACTTTACGCTCACTCTCTTCGCCAATTCTATCGAGAATGCGAAATCTATGGCACAATAGATTACATATTCGGAAATGGTGCAGCAGTTTTTCAGAACTGCAAAATCTTCACGAGAGTTGCTCTCCCACTCCAGAAGGTGACAATCACGGCACAAGGCAGGAAAGACCCACATCAGAGCACAGGCTTTTCCATACAAGACAGCTATATTTACGCTACACAACCAACGTACTTGGGCAGACCATGGAAACAATATTCAAGGACTGTTTTCATGAACACGTACATGAGTGGTTTGGTTCAACCTAGAGGGTGGCTTGAGTGGCATGGTGAGTTTGCATTGAGCACATTGTGGTATGGTGAGTACAGGAACTATGGCCCGGGTGCGTTACTTTCTAGGCGGGTCAAGTGGCCGGGTTATCACATAATTCAAGATGCTGCCACTGCCAAGTTCTTTACTGTCGGACGGTTCATTGATGGCATGTCATGGTTGCCGGCCACGGGCATACGATTCACCGCCGGTTTGACCAACTAATCATGCAAACTTATATTAGTCTTATGCAACTATCCTTATGCTCGTCAAGAAGCGTCCGATATTTGTAGATATACAGATTTATAGTTTACTAGCAGGTGAATATTCTTATGATATTTATATTTCTATAATAATATGTGATTCTAATTTACTAAGGTGAAAAACAAAACATTAATTTAAATCGTATAATGTTTACAATAGCAATAGCTACGATGAAGAAGTTGGATATATTAAGAATAAAAAATTAAAAATAAGTTAATGTAAATAGCAAGTTTTGTGAAGATTATCATTGATAGGTTAATTTCTTCTTTTGATATTGTACATATATTCAACTTATTCTGTTGAATATACGATTGGATGAATTGCCTTGTTTTTTTTTTTAATGTTTATGCACATATAATATTTCATACTCGATAATCAAACATTTTTTCATTAGATAAGAACGTAACTTAGTATATTTTAAATATATGTATCTAAAATTATGTATACTTAAGACAATTTGGGGGAAAAAAAATGAAATTTACAATAATTGACATTTCAGCTCAAGGGGAATTATTATAAGCCGGAACTAATAATATAAGTATGAAAATTATGTATCGTGAGGATAATATAAAGGAAGAGTAGTAGGAAAAAAAGAGAGGAAAGGTCCTCTTTGTTTTCACTCTATTTTTTTTTAATCATTTGTAAAAAATTTAAAAGCTGGTTATTATTTTTGTTATATATATATATATATATATATAATTATGGCTCGAGAGAAAGTAACAATATGAACTTGCAGATGTGTTGTCCACGACTGAAGCCAGAAGAAGTTTAATATTAATTATTAATAAGAATTATGATTAACATAGTTTAACAATCTAATTTATTTCAAATTTCTTTTTTTGAAAAAAGAAATGTTCAAATTTGATAATCATTTAATAAATAGTTTAATTTTAAAATATATTTAAATAAAATTTAAGTAAATTTTATTTCAATGGTTAAAATGTATAAATACATAAATATTAGCTTATAAATAATTTTGCAAATTTAACTATTTATTTTTCATAAAATTTAATAAAGCTTTTACTAATATTTATTAATAACTATTATATAAGAAATTAAAAATTTTATTTACTTAATTAATTCATAAAATTAATTTACCTCTAGGTTTTATTAATATTTTATGATTTTATTTTTATTGTAAAGTTTAAAGATTGCATTAACTAAATAAATTATTGTTAATTACAATGAAAAAAAGATGAGTGAATAACCAAAGTAATAAGGAGAAACCAATCTCGTACTACACCAATGTTGCAAATACCATACCGAAATTGGTACCAAATTGAATTCTGATATGGCATTATACCGATACCGGTCAATACCGGGTACTATTTCGAGTAATTTTTTAGATTTATATAATAGTCCCTGAATTTTTCTAAAACTTGCAAAATAGTCCATTATTAAATTGTACAGTTGTACTGTAGATTTTTAACCTTGTCTCTAAAAATCAAAATAATAAATAATAATCACAATTAATATGAAATAACTATAATTTTTAGATATTTCACATATAAATAATAACCATAATTTATATAAAAAAGACTATCATTATGATGCAAATATAAAATTAAGAACAATATAAAGTATTTTAAATATTACAATTTTAATTTTCATTATATAATAAATAATAATTACACCAAA
>JANSVA010000006.1:23138463-23148833 GCA_025504915.1 Erythroxylum reticulatum
CTTCTCTTAACTGATATCCAGGTCATGTCACGATATTGGTGGGAGTAATTACTACAATCATGAATGTTGAGCACCAACTAATATATGGGAGCAACTGAGCATATACAATCATCCTCAATGTGCACCATACGAGAATAGTTACAATTCAAAATGGAGCAACTCTTGCGCCTATGGATGGAATGATTATGCTCTAATTGAATATTTACAACACCAAGCATGTTCAGTTAACGAGCTAATTATGGAAGATATGATGGATGATTTCATTCAAAATTAATCATGAGGCATCAGGAAACAGAGACTCATATACAAAATCTAGTAAATTAGATCAATCCGTTGGTAGAGATAATATCTAATAAGAAACAACAGATTTTTCCCAGAACTACTGAAGTAGACCTTACTAAATGCAGAATGACAATCACCCTTAATAGTAAAAACCATCTACCAATAGAAGAGGAAGAGGAAGAGGAAGAGGAAGAGGAAGAGAGTATTACAAACAAAATAATAGAATTCCTGGATGAAATGAAAGCTAACCAACACAAATTCAAGAGTGAAGATAAGACAAGGGTCGACTTGATAAATGGAGTGACAATCCAAAGAGAGCTTCCCAAAGAAGCCTCTATCTAAGAAGAGGAAGTAGAGAAGTGGCAGGAGATAATAGAAAGAGATAAGCTAGAAACCTCGCCTGGGTTTACTTCCGACTGGTCCCCATCTTATCTATGCTCCTTTTATATTGATGCTTGTTGTTCTACCATGAAGCAATTTCTGCTTTCCCAAGGGTGAATATTGCCCTTGCTAGTGGCAATAATCACCACTGACAGCAAAGTGTGATTCACTGATAGCGATGTAAGATGTTAATGATACACCATTACACATTTAAAAACCTAAGCACCCAGAAGCACATTCACATATACAGAACACAATCCTAATTCGAATCTACGGGAGATGCATCTTTGATTTCCAGAAAACTTTATCAGTTTTGAGAATGTAATAAAGTAGAAGAAGAAAAAACACAAGAAGCATTAATAGGGCATGCATTAGATTCGTTTTCTAGATTTGATTCGTATCTAGGGGACATGCCTTTGTGTTTTTTAGATATATCAATTCACTAGAAGCAAAAAGAAAATAAGAGGCATACTTAATTGATGTTTTTAGAAAGTAGAAACATAAAATACAAGGCTATGAGATCAATTAATTTTTTAGAAAACATAAAACAAAGGGGGTTTTAACTTTCAAAAAGTTAAAACAAACCCTAATTCATTAAAACCATGTTTTAAGCCTTAATTTTATCAAATCGATAACAATTAATCAATTGATTCAAGTTAAACTATTAAACGTGACTTTGATATCTCTCTTGGAAAACCAATTATGATCAAATCATGGGTGCAACATAAAATAATTTTTTAACAATATCTCGATTAGATCTCAGTAATTGAATATCTTGAAAAATTAGAATTATAAAATAAAGAAATCATACATGATTCAGAATTCCTACTAAAACTTTTTTTCGAAACCTTTTCAATATGTCAGCCATGAGTTGTCGAAATATCTAGCCTCTATCGATATTCATAAAGTAGAGAAAAAGAAACTTAACTTTTGAGAAGAATAAGTAGGAATAGCTCCTTTACGTTTTTTTTTCCTATAAATAGAAAAAAGCATTACATTTTATTTTTATTTAAATTAAATATTCTAATTATAATTAAAGTCAAGCTCTAATTATAATTTAATTTAATAAAATCAAAATTTTCATATTTGATCCATAAAGTTTCTCAATTATATCCAACTTAATTGAAATTAATTTTCTCTTTATATGTGACTCATTAGATTTCTAACATATTAGCAATGATTATAAATTCTAATTTTAATTCGTAAGTAAAATTATATAAATTAAAGTTCTTTTTAATTTATCTTTAATTTTCTAATTAAACAATTTATAATTATAGAACAAGATTGACATATAGTAACATGTCATGAGCACCTAAATATTAAAAATATCAAAGTTAATTGACTTAACATGTCTATTTATCGTTTTGATGTATAATTTAATCATTTTGTCATTTAGTGTTTCAATTAGACATAAAGTATGAGTATATCATTTACTCTTTTTAAATCCAACCATGTTTGTTCTTACTAATTAGTAACTAATTTATAATGAATATTTAAAATTACCTTTTCAAATCTCAATTCACTCTGGCAAGATAATTCTTAAATTATTACTAATCAAGAACAACGAAACATTCTTTCTAATTACTTTAGAATGAAAATTTTTCATACTATATCCAAGTACTACTAAGTAAGCTACCTTAAATATGATAGGTTATAAGTAGCATCAAAATATAATAATTCCTACATGAGAAATCCTAGTAATCTCAAGTGTAAAAATCAATTATACAATCATCTTAATAAGGAAATCTGTAGACACATAAGCAATATTCTCTTTGGGATCCTCATAATTAGGTTAGTTAAGTGAAATTTTTTTAACAAGCGCCCACATATTTGTTTAAGCATACTTTAATTTATGATATCAATTACTTTTTTTATAAAAAAGAAATATAACGTGTAATAGTTTTGTCGTTACCCTAATATTGTATTTATTTTACCATTTTATTAATATCTCATCTTGATAAAATTATAACTAGGAACAATTTATGAATAATATATAAATGTAAATTGAATATCATAATTACGATCTTATCGTAATTTTGATTGCAAAGTAATTATTTTAGGAAATTTATCTTTAGTATTAAAACATCAAATGTAACTAATAAAATAAATAAAAATAAAGAATATCTCTATTGATTAAAATAATAATGTCATACATAAAATTGCAATCAACAGATTGATAGCAGGACATAATCTATCAATAATAAAATTTAAAAGGTTAGATTTTGATAATCGAAAGTCATAGATTGTGTTTAACATTATCAATGCTTTAGTCTTGTATTAAATTAAATTGATTCTTTAAGATCATCTATATATATATATATAACACTATAAAAAAATACATAATAAACATGTAATAAAAGAATCACTATCAAGTTATAACGAAAAAAATATTTATTTGAACATGTATAATAAATATTTATTTTTCTAATTTTAAATAGGAATAAGCATAGGATTATAATTCCATAAAAAGTCTATAAATATCATAAGTTTTATTTAATTTATATTACACTCGAATTCTCATAACTTGAATAATTATTAGCTAAGTTAATTAAATAAATTATAAACTTCATCTTATAACATCTCTATTCAATTATCAATTTTAAAATATATAAAAATTGTCTCATATTCAAATTAGGAAAAGTATTGCTGAAAAATATTACGGACAATAACATTATAAGGCCAATTTTAAGACTCTTTTATTAAGTTGTTTTGGTCATTTCTAATCTTTATTCGCATATAACTGCTAATTCTCATTTCTCTCTGCTATCATCTCCTTCACATATCTCTGAGATGGCGGACGAGCAATGCCAGCTTAGCGAGAAGCAAAAGAAAGAGATCGCCAAGTGGTTCCTTCTAAACTCCCCCGCGGGTGAAATCAAGTACGTCGCTAAAGGTTATCTTTTTCTTCCCCACAGTTGGTTGAGTTTTTTTTTTTCTCCTTTTCTCGTTGGATTAATTTGATTAACCTTTTTGGTATTGGGTGCTTCTTGCAGATCTGAGATCGATTTTAGATGACGAGAGAGTATATAAAGAGGCGGCTCTAGAGGCATTCCCTCTCTACAATAAATCTCACTTGATTTGTCTCGAATTACCTGATAGAACTTCTGATGTAAGTCTCTGTTTTTGATTTTTTGTTTCGTATAGTGTACGTATCTTATTTACAAAAGCAAATGGTGCAACTTGGATTTAAAGAACTTGGTTGCTGTTATTGTGCTAAATTGTTGTTCATTTATGGTGTCTTATTGGTGTTTATGTATGAGCCTCTTTTTGAATTGATTACATATTAATTGATTCAATTGTTTATACGAGTATATTTACTCCTCTCTTCTCTCTCTCTCTCTCTCTCACACACACACACACACACACACACACACGTGTACTTTATGTTTGTAGGTGCTATTGACCTCTTACAATGACCTTGGTGAGAACCAATTTCTTGATCCTAGGACTGCACATGTTGCCATAGTAGACCATGTCAAGCAAGTAAGTTTCTACCACCGTAAGAACTTCGCATCCAATTTTACTTAGTTTTATAACTTTTCAAAGGAGAGTTGGGATTGTATTTATTCTTCCTTCATTGTTTTTTATTTAAGTTGGTGAAACACGGTTGGTTTATTAGCCTCTGCATGTCCTCTCAAGTAAGCAGATATGGTGGACAATACTTTTAACCAAGTCATAGAAATGGATTGCTAAAATTAGCTACTCTCATTTATGAATCCTTATTTGTCATTCAAGGCAACTATAAACAAATTGAAATACCTGTAAATGAAGCAATTTTGCATCTTACTCTTCTCTTATCTGTTTGGAAACTTACTTTGAATTTACTTTTGCTGTAATACTTTTTGATTGTCATTCTTTATATCATGATATGCTAAATTGATTCAGGTTTGTACAGAGGTGAGACCTGCAGCCGATGAGGAACTTGCATCACCATTTGTTGAGGAATATCGGTATGCTTTTTATGCTTTATAATTATTCTTTTTAGTTGCTATCAAGTTTCTTTTTTCATGTTTGCAATTATGCAAGAGGTTGATGTTGATCTTTAACATTTCTACGATTTCTATTTTAATAGTTGGCCAACAATGCAACCTTTGTTGTCTTCTTTCACATTTTGGCTTGCAGCATCAAATAATCAATGATATTCATTTCCTATGCCGCAGTCATAATTGAAATGCAGCATAACTTGAGTTCCTGGTTTATATTTTCCTTTGATGGTTAAGAAATCAATTTGAAGATAATGAAGATACTGACGGTAATTTTCCCGTTGCAGTTGTGCTTTAGATTCGGAATTACTCAAATATGTTGATGAAGCTTACCCAAAAGGTGTCTGTGCAGTCTACTGTGTTAGTGGGAAAGATGTGGAGGGGCCAGGATCTGATTTTGGGCTTGTTGTAGTGATTTCTGCTGTTAGGAATAGCCCACAAAATTTCTGGTTTGTGGAATTAGAAAGATTTAAGTAACTTGTTTTTAGTTCTTTGTTTGATCCAGTCTCCTGTCTTTGTATATATATTTGCCTCAGTATTATGCCCTTCACATATGATACAGCAATGGAAGTTGGCGTTCAATATGGAACATAGAGTTTAAGGATGATACACAATTGCTTGAAATAAGAGGCAAACTACAGGTACTATTTTGAATGCATGAAGCAACCATTTAAATTGATTAATCTGGTAGAAACACTATGCTAACCATTCAGTTCTTTGTACCTTCATCTTGCTCTTCCTGCAGGTCGTTGCCCATTACTTTGAGGAGGGAAATGTTCAGTTGCATGCAAAACATGATTGTAGAGATTCAACACTTATTCAGGTCACTCCTACATTCACAAATCTTTGGCTTGATTCCCTTGGTTTCTCATAAACGTTAGAACTCTTTTCCATTTTGCTTCATTCAGGTAATTAAGTTGTAACACTATGGACAGTATTATATAAACAAGCTATTGGAGTTGGTTATGTTGAAATTGATCTATTTATATGACCAAGTCCAGCTATTTGTTCTTACCAACCTTCAACCTTCGATGCTTATCATGTTATTAAGTGTTGGTTTGGACTTTTTCTGTGGAGGATTCAGTTGTACATTCTAGAAGGTCAGCTTATTCTCGGCTGATTAGACATGAGTAGTTGCAGTTTCTATTTTCAATTGTCTCCTTGGTATAGGGTTTGTACTAGAATATAAGTAAGGTATCTACTGAGGTTTTTTGACTTCACAATGATTTTATGCCATCCCTGATTTTTTCCGAGGATCCCATAAAACAACATAAACCATCTTTCTAACTTAATGTGAAAAAATAGATTCATTGTCTCTGCCTTGCATCTTTTGTACCTGCCATCTTTTAGTTCTATGCAGTTAACCTTAATGTAGGGGGACAAAAAGGCTGATCTTTTTTCTTTTGGTTTTTGGGTTTCAGGCTCCTGATGATAATGCAATTACCATAGTCAACATCATTCGCCACCATGAGGCAGAGTACATGACTTCTCTCGAGGTTCTCTTTCTATTTTTCCTTCTACAGTTCAACACTTAAATTCTAGATTCTTTTGTTCTGACAATTATATTTGACAGGCATCCTATTCAAAACTGCCAGATTCCACTTTCAAGGTACTTGCTATTAGTTGTTGAGAATTTTACATGGTTTAAAAAGTTGTCATGCCATATATCTAAGTGGTCACTTTATGGTGCAGGACCTTCGAAGGAAACTACCTGTTACTCGCACCCTCTTCCCATGGCATAACACTTTACAGTTCAGCCTGACAAGAGATATACAAAAGGAACTTGGAATTGGGAAGTAGTTATATGCGAGGAGTATACTAGATTATATATGTGAAGTCACAGTTAGTAATATCTCTTAAACAGGTCTTCAGCAGTTTTTTATGTTCTTATTACCCCAGCATTCCCGCTCCCCCACCCCATTACTCGAGCTTAAATGTAGTCATTTTGCGTTTTGCAGAGCCCCTCAATTTTGGTGTGTAGTCTGATTAGGAGTGATATATAGCTGTTTCATTGGTGTTCACTTTTAATTTGATGGTTGATTAAGAAGTATTGGAAAGTTCGTTAGTGTTTGTTACTGGTGATTCAGAGAAGTGATGATGAATTTTTTTTTTTTATAAGAAAGGGAGATAGCTTCATGGGTTAGGGACTAAGATATCACTGATTGTCTTTCTTTTACTTTTCGTGAATGAATGAAACGAATCCTAATAGTTTCATGGGGTAGGGACTAAGATATCACTGATTGTCTTTCTTTTATTTTTTGTGAATGAATGAAACGAATCCTAATAGTTTCATGGGGTAGGGACTAAGATATCACTGATTGTCTTTCTTTTACTTTTCGTGAATGAATGAAACGAATCCTAATTGGATCCTACTCAAATGGTGCTTTGATTTTCTTTCAGTAGATGCTAAGAAATAATCCAAGCCCAACAACTTTATTGACGTGTTCATTTTCTCAGGGCACACAACTTTGTCATCCAGCTGATTTTGGGCCGAGAAAGAGAAAATAGAAATGATATTTTCCAATTCGGGGATGTGTTATTGCACAACAAAGAAAAGTTGATATGTATGTCAATCCTAATATATTATTACAAGAAATCGTAGTAAATTGGTATAGGTTCCTTCTGGCTCTGAACCGTCCTCCTCCATAACCATAAACATTCCTATAAAGCTGTGGTTTGGACAAGTATGACTTAGTTTGTAAAAGCAAAGACATGGGGCATAAGCATGTGCAATATGGAGAGGAAGTAAGTGCTGCCACATGGTGGCCTAACCCCGGGAAAACCTCATCTTTGTTGGCCATGCCACGCAAAAAACAGAAGAAAAGACAAAGAAATGTAAGCTCAAATCAATCATAGACCTATCCAAAACTCCAGAGGATGAAAGAATATTGTCGTTAGCAAAAGTCACAGAAAAATAGTTAAAAACAAATTGTTTTCGATCTTCTAAAGATTCCCACGCAATTGTCCAAATCCACTCTACCCATTTGCTCTCAACTTGAATTCATACTTGTTTCTGTACCTAAAACTCCAAAACTGAACTGTTATCTTAAAGTGGCCAAACCTACAATCTTTCGTTTCTTTAGTTTTCTCTCCTTCTTCAGCATCCAAGCCATAGCAATGGCGGAGATTAAGGAGGAAAGAAGAAGTGAAGACCATCGGTTAACAATCGCGGAGAAGAGTAGTGCGGACCACCAGCAGCCTCCCACTGACAGAAAAAAACGCGTTGCTTCTCTCGACGTATTTAGAGGTCTCACCGTTGGGGTAGCTCTCTCTCTTTCAATTTTATTTTTCATTTTAATGTCCAAAGGGTCCATAGCTCAGTGGTAGAGCATTTGACTGCAGATCAAGTTGTCACCGGTTCGAACCCGGTTGGGCCCTTCCTCTAGTGTTTTGGCTTCTTCTTTATTTAACCATTTTCTATTTAACGGTGAACTAACTTGTTGATGTCTTGGGATATTATTTACATGCATACTAACCACTAAACAACAACGCACCCAATTGAATGGCAAAGTTAGATAAGTTGTAAGTTTCTTGTGCGCTAACTTGGTTTGCAGAACTTAGATTTTGTTCAATATAACTTTATCGGGGGCGCAGTGTATATCAATTAAGCCGCGAGTATAGTACCTTGATAAACAGACAGTTCTAACCATTTATAAGTTTATGGAAAATGTAGTTAATGATTTTGGTGGATGATGCTGGAGGAGAATGGCCCAGGATTGGACATGCACCGTGGAACGGTTGCAACCTGGCAGACTTTGTAATGCCATTCTTCTTGTTCATAGTAGGAATGGCCATTCCACTTGCTTTTAAGGTAAGTTCTTTCACCTTATATTCCCCAGCTTGGTGGATAGAAAGGCTCCACAGGATACTTTTCATTTATGAGTTTTAATAGAGAATAGAACGCTGGGATAAGGCAGTCAGGAAGGTGACTCTTAGAACTTTGAAACTCCTATTTTGGGGCCTCCTGCTTCAAGGTCAGTTATATTTTTCTGGTGGCACTGTGCCTAGAAGTTATGGATTTGGTTGATAAACCTATTGAATTCGCTCGTTACATCAATAAAAATTGTTCTCATTGTATCTTGAAGGAGGGTATTCTCATGCTCCTGATAAACTGTCTTATGGAGTTGACATGAAGAGAATAAGGTGGTGTGGCATTCTTCAGGTAATGATGATTTTTCGTTTGATGGTTTCATCACCTAGCTTTGATACTACAAAAATGTATCTACACGTTTCCCAGAGAATTGCTTTTTCTTATCTCATTGTGGCACTGGTGGAAATTTTCACAAAAGATTCTCAAGCTAAGGATCCACATCCACCATATAACCTGTTACGTATGTTGAGGTTATACTTCTGGCATTGGTAAGTTGATATTCTGCAATTGGTAACCATCTCTTCCTCCTTGTGGATCAACCAGTCATAACTAGTCTGTTCCAAATTCTATAGGCTTGTGGGAGCAAGTGTAGGAGTTGTTTACTTTGCTGTAGTTTATGGAACTTACGTTCCTGATTGGAAATTCACGGTCCGTAACACAGACAGTGCTGACTATGGGAAGGATTTTACTGTAAGCCTAGTTCCCTTTGAATTAAATTATCCTTAAATGGCTAAGGTTTAGCATGTGATTTCTTAAGCAGCGGAGAGAACTGAAATGGTTATTTGCTGTTCCTTCCAGGTAGCCTGTGGAGTGAGAGGAAAATTGAATCCTCCTTGTAATGCTGTTGGCCACGTTGACAGAATAATCCTAGGGATTTCTCACATGTATCAACGTCCAGCTTGGAGAAGATCAAAGGTGCCAAATTGTTTGTCATGCTACTGCTTACTAAATTGATTTAGACTCTGCTATGGTCACACATTATGAACTAACGATGCAGGCTTGCACCCCGAATTCCCCATTTGAGGGGCCTTTCCGAGACGACGCCCCATCTTGGTGCCTCGCACCCTTTGAACCTGAAGGAATCATAAGGTTTGTTTGTTTTGAATTTTATCTAATACACTAATTTAACACTCCACAATTCAACAAGACTTTCCACATTCAAGAATTCTAGCAAGAATTACATGAACAAATTAGAAAAATAACAATTTCGTTATACAGCTCAAAACTCCGTAGTTAGTGTTGGTTTTAGAATCATAAACTAACTAAAATAAAGTAGAATAGGAAAGAGATAATGCTAAGTGGTAGTTTATTGATAGGTTCCAATTATATTGATACCGAAAGCTTAAATATATAGGCAATGAAATAACAAATCTAGCTAATATCTTGATAAAGATTAAGTAAACAAATAATTTTTTTTAAAAGTTTAAATCCTAACAGATAATAATTTTATCTTAACAGATAAAATTTGATCTTCTAACAAATAACAGATCTTATTTTTACTACTCTATCTTAATACTCTTAAATTTTATCTTTAAACAAAGACCATATTTTTAACTTTAAATCAATCTTTCCAACAATTAGGGCCTCTTTTTCCAGCTAATGCCAGCTACAGTATTGGACTATTAGTAATCCATAGACTTATTAAGGATGGCAAAGGGTCGAGGGATGATAGGGCTGTGGCCCAACCCCCAGTCCGATGGGCCACGGGTGGAAGGAATGAGCCTTTCTCGACTATATGTTTTCCTTAAAAGTTGAAAAAATGATGTCGTTTTGTATCTTTCTATAGGACATGGGGCCAGGATAGCCTTGGCTCCTAACCTGACAGGCCATGAGTGGGCCAAGCGAGCCTAGCT
>JANSVA010000006.1:23148933-23171081 GCA_025504915.1 Erythroxylum reticulatum
CTTTCTATAGGACATGGGGCCAGGATAGCCTTGGCTCCTAACCTGACAGGCCATGAGTGGGCCAAGCGAGCCTAGCTCAACTTTATATTTTAAAAAAAAATTAAAAAAATGATGTCATTTGGTACCTTCCTATTGAGCTCTCGGCCCGTGGTCCCGGAAGGCTAAGCAATCTAGGCTCATAGCTTGCTCAACCTAGGCCGAAGTTGGGTTGGATCGGGCCACATTTTCCATCCTTAGACCCAATCCCGTTATAAGCTAAACTAGACGACATTGACACTTCGTCCTCCAGCGCTATACTTCTTCTATAGCAACATGGTTCTTGGTGTTCAGCTAATATTCCTTCTCTTCATTCTTCTTGTAACATTATCATCAACCTTGTATACGAGACTGATTTTTTGGATAATTTTGTTCCACGTCAGTAAAATAATTCCCAGAAGAGTCTTGTTCTCCACTCCCAACCGTTGTATGAAAACCTGCATCGCTTCTTTACTTACCCTTTTCATATTTACGTTCCGATATAGCTGCAACCAAATATGCAACATTTGGTAAGGGCGATATGAAATTGACTCCTCTCGATTCACGTGTTGCTTAAACTCAAAAACATAAACCATAAGATGATTTTGAGATAATTAATGTAACTCTACTTCAAAGGCAACCTTCCAGTGCATGTAATCTTAAAAGGACCAAAATATAAAAGAACTAGCTTATAGTTGATCCTTATTTGCAAATTATATTACTTATATTGAACTCTTTCTCAGTTCTCCTACTATCAATCGCCTGTTTCATCCTATTCGAAGCATAAGTCATATGAAATTGCACCAGTTGTAGAGCCTTTTCTTTATCATGCAAAGTTTGATCAACAACTACTAACTTGTTATATTTAACAAAATATGATATATCTAGTAGTGGTGTATAACTATATAATAGTTCAAATGGGATCACTTGAATGGCTAAATGATATCTTGTATGGCTTCACCATTTCATTAGGAAGTATGTCTTCAAGGTTCTATTTAAGACTTTTGTTTGTCCATCTATTTGAAAGGTTGTCCCAATGTACAAGGTTCTTCACTTGGCAAGAATCATAAACCAATCTATTATTGTCATCATAACTGAATTTCTCTCAAACTTCAGTAACTTTTAATGAAATTTATGGTAATATCAGTTGAAAATTAGTTTGATACATTGAATGATTGCGACAAATCAAGAGGGATTAAAGTTTTATATCTACTTCTTTGACATATATCACATTTCTTAATAGATCCCCTCACCTTATTTTATATGTTCTTCCAATGAAAATAATTCTACAACTTTTTTTATATTCCGAAAAACCTCAAGTGACTTCTAACAGATCTTTCATAAAGCTTTAAAATATTATCCAATATCAAAACAATCTTTCCTTCCGAGTCACCAATTCATTTTCCCTATAGAAGTTACTTCTTTTAGACGAACACTCTTGCATATTTTTCAACAAACTCATTATTGAAGGTTTATTTTAGCTTTCTTTACTTCTTTACAATAAATTTGAGCTCATATGAGAGATTATAATCACATATAAATCACAGTTTTACTTTAGAGAAGACATCAATGATGGTAGTCGAGCCATGTGAAAGATGATGTAAGAGAGAGAGGAGGAGGAAAGGAAGGTAGGAAAAATAGATAGAAAAGAGAGGGAGAATAAGAGAAGAGGAGAAGGGGGAATGATTCAGGTAATAGTTCTCTATTTTGTTAATGGCTTCAAGGATACATTTATAGTAATTCTTATAAGAGGATCTCACCAATTAGCTGGCCAAAAAAATGTAACAAACATATAACTAACTACTTATAGGAAATCTCTATATTTAGTTAGAGCCTTGATTCTTGAGGCACTCCTTCTAACTATCCTAAAAATTGGTCGTGTTGCAACACCATTTGTTGGTCCTACTAGGCTAATGACTGCATCATTTGCCCTCATGTTCAAAGTGTCCCTGTCCTCAAGGATGAAGTGAGGAAAATCCTTTTAAAATTTGGTTAAGGGTTTCTATGTGACATCTACATTAGTTTGTCCCTTCCATTGTATAAGCATTTGCTAGATAGGGCAGCCTTGTTAGATCACTTATTTTTGACGAAGAACTGGGTGAGTAGTGAGAAGAGGTTAAGCTCAAACAATTCCTGAGGTAAGGAGCAGTGTTGAGTGGAGGGATCTGTTGGATATGGGTCCCTCTCACATAGAGGGACTCCATTCCACATTTGTGGCACCGCCGCATGCTGCTGTTTTTGTTGAATGGAAGAATATGTTGTTTTTGTTGAATAAATAGAAGCCGCCTACAACATTTATTGAAAAGAAGAAAAAGAGACAGCTGCAAGCACGCGGTAAAGTACCTATATAAGGCACTCTTCGTTTTAGAAGAATAATAACAAAATACAGCGAGAAAGCAGAGAGAAAACCAGAGCACTGCACCTATTGATGCCAGTTCTTACTGTTTAGCCTCCATCGAATGTCAAAGGCCATATAATAAGCAAGGGGTGTACCAAAAAGCTTTTAAGTTACCCTCCTCCCACATTTTCAACCTTTGGTTTTCAGAAATATTCTTTAGGTAAAATATTTTCGGAAAAATTTTTGTTTTCAGTATATGTTGGTTATTCTTTTGAGTGCATATAGTGGGAAAGAAATTCTCATGCAAGTACCGAAGTAGAGGGAATATAGGATGGAGTGCAAGCTATGTAGATACTTTTTTCTCGTTTTAGATGTCAATTTAAGTTTTAAAAAATTAGTAGAAAGAAAAGCTCACCTTTTCTATTTTGGCTCTTGAATTAGATGAGTGGCAGTTCCCAATGGCATAATTTTCACAATTACCTGATGTTGTTCCAAAGCTTGCAAATAAAATCCTGGCAATGTTCCTTCTTTGGGGACAAGTGAGCTTAATTGCAGACGCATTTGATTCAGCCACATGAATGCATACCTTTGCAATTGAAATTGTATCCATTGTGATCCCGGCAGGGTATCCGTTTTCTTCTTCTAGTAGAACTAATAGGTTGCCCTTCGGTTTGAGGAAAGATCGAGGTACATGGTACCTAAAAGTTTTTTTCGAATAAGAAATTGAAGAGTCATTAGTGTGAGGA
Organism: Erythroxylum reticulatum; assembly: GCA_025504915.1. Lineage (NCBI taxonomy): Eukaryota > Viridiplantae > Streptophyta > Magnoliopsida > Malpighiales > Erythroxylaceae > Erythroxylum > Erythroxylum reticulatum. The sequence goes on from JANSVA010000006.1 coordinate 23,152,033, forward strand.
GATATTGATAGGAAGGTGTAATTTTATGACAGAAACTTCAGTCTTCAAAACTAATATACGTTTTAGTCTGGATATCATCCTAGGAGTTTCGTATCTATCAGTAAAACTTTGGTTGTGGAATCTATTGACTAGAATATTTAAATTATTTACAAAGTTTTCCACAATATATTTCTTATTAGACACATACCGAATTTGTGATGGAGTTCCTTTGGAAGTATGAAATGATGTCCAATATCGGCCAATGCTTTGGCCATTGATCCAAGCTTGACCTTTCCCCATGGAACCAAGGTTCAGTGCGAGTGGATCATTTCCTCCAGGTGCATCTATAATAGTCTGATGATGTTCATGGATTGGAGAGACTTAGTTCATGGATGATAGGTCAGAAGTAAGCAATTTATTATTCACAGTAAGTTATAGTGATGGTAATTTTTAGAAACAAATAAATCTCATCTTTTCATTACGTATCTCCTCTGTGCTCAAAGTTCAGGGATATGGCCCTCGTATTGATCAATAGGTGTGGAATACCTTATACCATGTGAGTCTCTGGTCAGCAGTGCTTCCTAGCTTGTTCCATTGAACCTTTTTAGCCCCAGAATGGGTGTAAATTTGTAACTCCTCCCCTAGCAATCCAACCTTTATCAAAAAAAATTTGTTCCGTTAAGTAAATGAAACATTTTAGTATTTCTCCGTGAAAACTTAGACCTAGAATTGTTAGGAGAATAAGATTGAAATACTGACTGTTAGAAGATGGACATAAAATCTGACCAGTGAATCTAGTATTAGTAGTTGGAAGGTAAGAACCTGATATCCCCATGCAATATCAGTAAAATCCTTGTTCTGAATCCTCACTCTACGAAGTCCTGCAACCTTACGTTCAAGGTATGCTCCGGAATCCTACGTAACAAATGGAGTGATGTTACTGTTATGGAAAGATGATGTTACAGTAACACGTGGATCATAATCAGGCAGTCTGAAGATAAAAGGAGAGAATGAGACTGGAATTACCGGTAATCCGACCATGACGCTGAGTAGGGAAATATTGTTTGTCCCATTTCTTAAATCAATCGTTTTCTCAAAAGTAAAACCTGTATTCTGGTGACTTCCATGAGCAGTTCCTGTTTACCAAAAAAAAAAATATATATATATCAAGTGCTAAGTTGATATGCTGGTTGAAACTCTGTTTATCAGAATATGAACAGTAATTCAAATAGTCTGTCATTCTCTGGATCCATTCTGATAATATTTATTAGCACCAAATGAATAGGTCCCAGAGTTTGAATACTCCAACTAATACGACCAACTACTTTTTAAGTTCTACGGCTAGCTTTTTCATTTGTTTATGAAGTCTGATTAGGATTATAAATTTCCCGTTACCTGTGTGATTAGGTGTCAATGTGGATTGGCTTTCAGGTGTACAGACCATATTGGAAGATATGCTGTGTAGCAAGTGTTTATTAATTCCTTCTTTTACGAGATTAATTCCACTCTCTTGTTTGATAGTTTTCTTTCCCAATTAAACATATCCATGGTTACATGTTTCAAATCTCTTATTCTGGTCCACCTCTTGGTTTATGTGTAGCAGCTACAAAGGGACGGCACCTCTACTGCACATATAAAGTAGAAGGAAAGGCTGGACAAGAGCTCTAATCTTAGTTGTTGCATTTTATTAGACTTCAGTTGAAATTTATTTACAGAGGACAGCTTTTTCGCTAAATGTGGAGGGTTTCCTAAAGTAGAATACTGAATTGGAAGAGCGAGCTTAATGCTGTGTTTCGACTTAGATGTGTGGATGTAATTTCCTGAAGTACATATTCGGTTGAGCAAATGGAGAGACGCAGACATTCAATGTTGTAATGCACCAAACAGATTCTTGGCAACTTTTTTCCGGTATTGTGAGGTTTGGTAAATCCTTTTTATACTTTGACCATCTACGTCACTACCAGCCTCGCATAAGTGTTATTCATTAGACATTCAATCTCTATGTCCACTGTCTGTCATACAAAGTAGTCACTGAGGGGTGGAAGCTTACCGACATATATTCCATTAACATATGCGTGTAAAATGTGTCCGTATGAGAGAGCATTAAGCACTGCTTGAACATTGGAGGAGTTATGTTGAAACCTGCAATTTTCCAGTTGAGTCTGCATAAATTAGTTGGTGATTTGGGCTCATCTAATTTCAATCAACTCTTATCTTGCCGATGCTTATTACTCGATTGAGTGGATTACCTGAAAGTGTACCAAAGATAATCCGATCTATCTTTTGTTGCACTCATGTGATCTAACAGCATTTTAGCTCTTAAAGTCGTCTTCTCAAACTCAACACCACCTTCTTGGTATTGTCTCCATTTTTTAATGGAGTTGTACTTCTGTCTCAAGGCTGTTGATCTTGTAGTGTATTGTGCACTTATCTGCCCAGGTAGCAAGTTGTAAAAGACGATACTGAAGTAAAATTGAGATGCTTGATTCATTGGTCATTAATATGTGAACCAAAAAGCTGACAGAGAAATTTTAATTTAAATGGATATAGGGAATTAAAAATATAGAGCATTGTGGGAGCTAGAAAACTTGAATCATGATATAAGTCACTCCTCCTTGTTGCATCAATTTCAGTATCGTGCATAAGGACATACCCTTGCTGTGTTAAAGGCTATGGTCTTGCAGTCTGGTAGAATGCTTACTGAATGTTGAGGCAATTCATATTCAACATTTTGAAACAGTACTTTGACATCTCTTTTCTTGTCATTATTTACCAGAAAAGCTGTACATTCACCTGAATTTCCTTTGAAAACGTATGCCTAGTGGGAGAAAAAGACCAAACAGGGTCGGACATTCTGAAAAATTACTTTCTTATAATTAAGAAATGTACTCTGAAGTCCTTATTGTCTTACATCTTGCATCTCACCGAGAGGATTTTTATTTTGCAATCCATGGAGTAAAGCATTTGAACATGACTTGATTGTGGCGTGTAATTCCTTGAGATGACCCCATTTTGGTTGCTTAGTTAAACCTGAACCAATCAGCCATTGCATTATCTTTGACTTCTAAATTCATATAACTTGTCAAAAAGCATCCCCATACATACCATATTCATCAAGTGGCGCTTCATCATAGTAACTGGTTGTTACAAATGCAGAGGCTGCTCTTCCAAAATTGGTTCCTCCATGATACTAAAAAGAGTAACTACGTTGTCAGAGTTTAAGGTTTTTGGCATTTAGTTCATACATATCAAACCTTGGATCAAAACTAATATAGGAGTTTTGTGTATGGGGCAATTTCCTGCATGTTTTTACTCTAGCAAGTATGTATTATTGTACTTGATACGTAAGAATGCAGTCTATGACACATATTAAGATAGGGTTAAATGTGGCATACCATGTAATAATTCACATAGCTTCCATTTTTGGCAATGAATAGAGCAACTTGAAATGCTATATCTTGTGCAGATCTTATGTATGGTTCTCCACCATATACTTGATACCTTCAGAGAAACATGAATAGTATTACTGTTATATATATTAAGTCTTATAACATCTGAGTTATAAAAATACAAAAAAAAACTTCAGGTGATTCCTTCTAACATACCAAGATGTCCAGTTTTCTGTCCATATTGATGGCTTTTTTGGTGAGTTGGGCCCTGCAAATGTTTCTCCACAACTCATGCCATTGCATGCATTGATCTGTGCATATGGGAAGTTGGCACGTCAAAATAATTGCCAATGTTAAGTAATGTCAAAACTGAAAGCTCGGAGGAGGCGATAATTACTTTAAAGTATGAAGACAAGCCATTTAAAGAAACCATTTTCTAGTTATTTTTTACTTGTAGAATTTTCTTGTCCCACTAAAAGCATATGTGATTTGCCCCACTAATAGCATATATGATTTGCATTCTGATAAATTTGCTCATTTAGGAACTTGCAAGGCACTGTTTCAGAGCCAGCAGAATCTATTCAAAGGAACTAACCACAGGATCAGGCGCATCATCTTGCTTTGACATGACCCAAGGCACACCTGTTTGAAGCCCTACAGCCATGGCTGCAGCCCAACGAACATAACTTGGCCCTTTCTCATGGAAAGCTGCTTCTACCATTTGGTATTCGTTCTCAATCTGCATGCACATTGATTATACAATTAGATCACCATAATTACATTTGGGATGACTGATCCTTGCAGACTTTAGTGTCTTGACCTGGGATAGTATGATTGGCCCTCCTTGTGAAGCGTACAAGTTCTCTGATTTCATCAGACTCACTATTTTGGTTACAAAACGTTGCATCTGATACTGTAATTCCCCAATACGATAATTAGTTCAACATAGCAGTATTTGCTTCCATAAGTATCATTGTTTAAGAAGTTTTTTCTTTGAACTTGCATGATTTTGACATAGCACCCAGCTTGAGAAGTACCTTGAATGGTTCATTGTCGGATCGGAAGACTATGCCTGGGATATCATGCAACCAAAAGGGGAATCCCCTGCAAGGACATAATTCTGAAATCGTAAACTTTTTCCTTGTTCAAGTAAATGGGCTTAATGGCAAGGAAGATTGAGGAAGTGGAAATGTGGAGTTACCCATAGCTCCATTCAGCCTCTATGAAGGGTCCAATTCTAAGGCAAGCATACAGGCCTTGAGCTCGGATTTCCTTCATGAACCTCACTATGTCTGCTCTGCCACTAAAATCATACTGCAACCAGTGTCCCAAGTTTAGGAGAAGAATATTGATCGAAGTAAATAGCAGATAGATAGAGCGAGAGAGAGAGAGAGAGAGAAAGAGACCTGCCCTTGTTGAGGTTCATGCAGGTTCCAGAATGCATAGGTCTGTATGACGTCCAAGCCTCCTTCCTTGGCTTTGGATATTAGAGATGGCACATCTGCAGAGAGACAAAAGGAGTTGCTTTAATATTGCTCGGTACTTAAACCAGTTTAAGTAATAATCCATTTTCGGAATCAAGCTCCAAAGTTCCTAGTTATCATGTAAAAGCCACCATTAGCAGGAAATGACACGTGACATCGAATGCAGCCTTAACGTAGTAAGTGGCACCATTTGAGTTTGTTGGGAGGTTTGCTTTCTCATATAAAGTTTCAGAAGATAATGCCCATGTCTGTTAAGTAAAAAGACCAATTTGCTTTAGCAAGCCATTGGCTTTTAAGATTTTCCATGGAACAAACTATGACCCTCCCTTATCAGGATGGCTATAAGCTAATTTTTCTGTTGGACCCTTTCATCTTTCTAAATTCTAATTCCTGTTCTGTTCACTCCCCTGCACTCTCTTAATCTCTCATTCTCTGTGTGAGTGTGTGTGATGTATTGCACAGTGGAAAATCTATGATAACCAGAACAAGAAAGTCGTAATTTTGTAATAATGGCAGAAGAGCAATCATGGCGAATTATAGAACTTGCTGACCTCGAAACAGAGAAATGAGGTAGTGGTACATTAAGCAACATGCATGCTAGAATCATGGCTCCCCAATGTCATGCCTAACGAATTGGAAACAGCTATGGAAATGATGGAGAGATGAGGTGTAGTGATGAGAACTAACGTCAGGGGTGCTACGAGGATAATGGATTGAACCAGAGAAGAGTATCTTGTGTTGGCCGTCGATGATCAACGATCTTCTGTCATATGTAACATCACCTCCTTGGACGGTGATGTTTAAGGCCGTTGACAGTAATGCCAACCAAAAGAAGAACAGCAGGCGGAGGCGAGCTGAGTCCATAACGATTCTAATTCAAGCTCCAACACTAGCAGGTGAGTAGAGTGTCAAGATTGCTCCTTCTTATATCACGTTGCTATCTAACAGTAACTGGAAACATTATTTTATATGAACTCAAAACCATGGTTAGTTTCCAACATGAGTTTGATCGTGAGATTGAGAAATAAAAAACAAATTGCAAATTGGATGTCCCAATCTCTCTTAAACTAACACTACTCAAAACTCCGTTCTCGAAGGTGCTGCTTTTATGAGTTAAAAAGAGCCAAAAGAGCCAGAATAAGCCAAACTCGTGACGTCCCTATTATGAATGCCTTCTGTTACTGTTATGGAAAACGCTCCCCGTGCCCATTTTGTTTCGTTATGATGTGTTACAGTAACATTCATAGCATATCTATTGTAGCTAAAAATCTGAGTAATTTCCGTTATTTATAATATATTATATTGGCAAAATCGTTCTGGTGACAGTCGTTTTTTAATCTATTGCTTTGATTATAAGAATACAAATATGGTTTTTGGATTGATTTGCATGCGAGTCGAGTCACTTGAATTTTATCAGAACTTCTTTTATTAGTTTCAGGATCATATCAGCAAGTTTTCCTTCTTTTGTTATTTTGGTCTATATCTATAAGATTGTTCAATCTTAATCTGAACGTTAGGAAGATGCAGGATAAAGGGACACTTATCCTAGCGTTTGGGAGTCATATAGATGAGTGTACTGAAAATGGGGAAAGGAAAACAGCAGAGATCATTTCCTTTCTAAGAGAAGGTACTCACTAAAAGTTTTTTAAGAAAAGGAATTAAAATATTATTTCCTATTATTTGTAATAATGAGTCGAAACAAAAACCATGTTGGCGTAGACTTTAGCCCCCAAATCAACTTGTTATAATATATAATTTTCTGACAAGATCTTATAACACGCCGTCAAAACCTGCTTGTCTTAAGTTACTATTATTAAAAATAAATGCAGTAATCGATTTCCCCATACGGTAAAGACAGAGTTCCAATTTGTACAAAATCAGCAATTTGATGCTGATCGTACTCACAAGGCTATCACAATTACCAATATTAAGCTCACCATAACGTTTTCCAAAAATGTGGTGTACTCATCAAGCAAACATTCTGTAGCTGCATCCAAGTCCATCAATTTTTTCAGGCCTTAACGCATTATTTGTAATATGATTAAGATTCAATTCTCACTAACGGTCTGGCTTAATATATTACATGACGTATCACATGGCTTATAATTGCAAGTTAACATTTATATTCACGAAACAATTACAGTCTTTATTATAAAAGAAATTAATTGTGTTTTAAACACAAAAATTAAATTTTGATAAAAACATTTAAGTTCTTTCATGATTTTTGTATGTCGTCTAAATGAAACCAACTTTCCTAATCAACCAATTCAAGTGACGAGATGGAGGGAACTTCTCCTTCCTCCCCTTTTATCGGTAACAGCTTTTGGCTTCTGCCACATTCAAGTTGCACACAAAGAAGTTATAAGCATCAGTGAGAAGTTTTTAGATCTTTCTTATATTCACTATCCCTTTACCTGCAATTAATATCAACTAACACAGAGTTTGGAATTCCTGGACAACGGACACCGGCAGATTTCAATATTCCATGCTACATATAGGGATGTTGAGGGTAGGCATTAGACCTAATCAAGACAAAGCTGCCTGCGAGAATCAGGGGAAGGAAATTTACTAGAAACATGGCATGCTGCTTTCTTTCTTCACATAAAATAGCAATTGAACTTCCACACGTAAGTGTACATTTTAATGCACTAAGTATCTAAAACCAATTGTATCAGAAGTAAGTGACAATGAATAAACTTTTGCTAGTAGTTCTGCTTAAAATCCAAACGGTAGTTCGAAATGGAGGAGTTTTCATTTGCATTTTCCTACGGCCGGAGTGATTGATAGTGTACGTTATGCGTATTTTCTATATATTTCTTGTATTATTTTCATTATATATATCAATACATTTATCACTGACAACACAATGTTTAATTAGGCCAATCATTCTAAACTAATATAGTATGAGGCCTATGCAACCAGATGAACAATTTAGCCGACAATCATGGACTTCCCAGACTATAGTCAATCTTATTCCCTTTTAAACACCTTTTCCTTCCTTCCTAAAAACTCTGTAGGAAAGCTGTGAAATCTCACATTCGTTGGAAAAGAGAACAAAATATATCTTATAAAGGTACGAATACTTCTTTCCCAATTGCATTTTTTCGGGTACGAAAAAAGCAAAACTGTGAGGGCCTTAGCCTGATGGGCAACCTAAATTAGACAATAACTGTAGATGGATAATCTGGATTGTTACAAATGGTATCAGAGCTAGTTCTTGAACCGTTATGCCAGTGAGGACACTAGACCCTAAGGTGGGTGGATTATGAGATCTCACATCGATTAGAAAGGAGAACGAAGTGCGCCTTATAAGGTTACGAATACCTCTTCGTCATAGGCGCATTTTTCTATATGCGAGAAGAGCAAAACTGTGAAGACCTTGACCCGATAAGCAACCCAAAGCTAACAATATCTGTGGACGGATAATATGGGCCGTTACAAAAACTACCAAGGCTATGTTAATTCTTTATCTCTTTCAAATTCCACCACTACCTTATTACATCACCATAACAAGGCCCATAACCCTCCTATCATTTTAGTGATCGTGGTGGAAATAATTGGACAAGGAGGTCAAAACAACTACCGTGGAGGACAAGATGGACGTGGAGGCCATTCTCATTAACGAAGCAATTAGCAAAATGCTCGTAGAATTCTTGAAATAATGGTAATCATGACAATTAGGCCCATTGGATAGCTCATGGAACCCACTGCAATGTTCCAAGCTTTTGAAGGTTTCTCATTCCAAGCTCCTCCTAATAAAGAATGATACATGGATTTAGGAGCCTCATCTCACATGACCGCAAACTTAAGTAACTCAAAATTCTATTTTTATTCCAAGTATATTTACTCTAAGCTGATGAAACTTTAATAACTATTACCACATTAGAAAGACCTCTCTCACCTTTTCCCCTTTCCTTTTACATCCTACAAATATTCTTGTCACTCCTCACATAATAAATAGCCTTGTTTTCATTCAAAAATCACTACTAATAATAAAATTTTTTGTTGAATTTTACCCGTTTAGTTTTTATAACAACTTATAGGCCCCGAAAGAGATTTGCAGGTGCAATAGCTCTGGGGAGTTCTATCCGATTAGAATACCAATGTGTCATCCTCTCATGCCTCACCATCATTCGCTCCCACATTCTATTGTTCCCTCTTCCACCTTATGGTATCGAAGGCTTGACCTTCTTAGACTTCATGTTTTTATTGTTTAATTAAAAATCATATTATTTCTTGTAATAAGGATTCTTACTCTCATATTTGTCATGCTTGTCAACTAGGAAAACATATTAGGTTTCCATTTTATTCATTTACCTCTCATACTACGGAATCATTTGATATAGTTTATTAGGATTTTGGATATGTCCCATTGAAAGTGTTTTAGGATTTAAATGTTATCTTATTCTCTTAGATAACTTCACACATTATTCGTGATTTTTCCCTCTCTGTGCAAAATTTGAAGTCTATACCAAATACCTTAATTTTCATGGAATTGTGCATACTTAATTTAAATGGGACAACAAAGTTTTTCAGTATGATAATGGATGAGAGTTTAATAATGCATCTTTTCATAATTTTTTGGATATACATGACATAAAATTTGGTTCTTATGCCATCATAACAAACCACAAAATGGCAAATTAGCATGAATGATTCTTATCATTAATGGATGAGAGTTTAATAATGCATCTTTTCAAAATTTTTTGGATATACATGACATAAAATTTGGTTCTTATGCCATCATACCAAACCACAAAATGGCAAATTAGCATGAATGATTCTTATCATTAATGAAATGGTACGTACCCTACTTTTTAAGTCATTATGTTAGAGCTGGGTCTCATTACTAATCCCAAGGTGATCACTCAGGATCGGGTGAGGATCATATATAAGGAAAGTCAAAAGCATTCAATTGTAAGAAATTCAGCAGTAGCAATTTAGCGGGGGTTCACCTCGGCGAAGATATTGAAATATTTCCATAGACCTTTCAAGAGAAGTTCGTTGCAGCCAACTTTTGGCTTCGTCTTGGCGAAGCCTCAAGGTTGAGTGACCGGACCCTTCGGAATAAATATGCCACAGCAAAGGTCACTTTTTTGTTGCAGCGAAGTTTTAGATGGACACTAGCTCCTCTCAGGAAAAATACAATGCGGCGAAAGTCTGTCCTTCGCCGCAACAAAGCTCTGACTAAGCGAGAGCAGCTCTCAAGGAAGGTTCACCACGGCAAACTTCTGGCTTTGTCACAGCGAAACCTAATGAAAACAGCACCCAATCCCGACATTTAACACACTAGTTATACACATACACATACCATTTTCAAAACATCACAACTCAACCACAAGATAAACATAAACATACACAAAAGGAACTTCTTCAAGTCTCATTCTCATTGCTAGAACAAAATAGAGTTTGAACAAGCTTTAGTTACATCGTCAACTACATCATTAGCTTAACACAAAAATACAAAGGATGCTCATGTTCGATATGCTGCTAAAGCTACTCAAAAGTAATCAAACTAACTTAGTTACTAAATATAGATATTTCGGAGTTTCCAATTGCCTTCCAAGGATCGCTAACCTTCTCGTTCTACACATGAAGAGAAAATAGTGGGTTGAGCTACAAAGCTTAGTGGCTAATATATTTATAACAATTGGCAACAAGCCACACAATCAAACATATAAATATATATATACATATCTATATATATTACATTTTAATCTAGCAATTAATCATCAACAATTCTAACTCAAGACTTCAAAGTTAAGAATGCTATCACATAAACATATCATGTATAAACATTCCATCAAAATATAACACTCAATCATGCTCAACAAATCAAATGAAATGCACAGCCTATGGATCGAAATGGCAAAACCAAAGTTTACACCATGAACAAAATGAGTCCATTCTTAGGATCTCATATGTCACAAGCGGGCAGCCGGGATAAGGCTTTAGGTCAACGTGCACGTGACTAATGAAATGGTTTCTCTCTTAGCCAAACACAAGCAATTGTTCATGCTCAATTCAATTCATCACATATTCACATTTTCATGCTTTTTAAGCTATTTCCTCTTTTGCTTATACAAAATTTCATAACATCATTTATGACATAACATGGTAACAATCATAATGCATTTTTCACATTCACAATAATTCCATTTCAAACAATTAAACATATACACATACAAGTAAATAATTGCCTATTCACACAATAACTATAAACGTATTACCCACCTAATTTCTTATGAATCTAAGCTCAAGATTGCCTTTCCTCTTACTCTTGGGTAAGGTTTCGTTGATTCCCTTCAGTTAAACCAAGTTTCCATTCAAAACAACATTCAATGAAAATTCATAAAACTTCAACAATCAAAAAGGGTAAAATTAAGCTTTAACTTAACCTACTCATAGTTCGTCTAGGTTAGAAAAACCAAAACCTAGTTTAGAAATCCATGAAAAATCAACATGGTTTCTCTTCTTTCTTCCAACATAAACCCATTTCTCTACTTATTTCTCTACCTAAGCAAAAAGGAAAGATGAATTACCTTAATAAGTTGATTCTTCCTCTTTCCTAGCTTCCCCACGTTTTTCTCTTCTTCCTTCCCTAGCTCCCACAATTTTCTTCTCTTCTTTCTTTCTTTCTCACGTTCTTCTCTTCTTTTCTTTCTCTCTTTCACAATTCTCTTCTTCTTCTTCTTATGAAAAGACTACATTTTGGCTTGTTTTCCAAAATTACCCTTCTCTTTGTTTATCCTTCCAATTTTGCCCTTCATTTTAATGTAATGTCCATGTAGTCTCTAATGTCTAATTACATTCTAACTTAATTATAACATTTCTATCTAAATTCTAATTTCTACTCATGCTCACTAAATTAATGGACTCAATTATAAATTAAATAATTAAACAAAAAATCATAAAGAAATAATTAATAAATAATAAATAATATAGAAAAAAAATCAGGGTCCAACACATTATGCCTTTTGAATTTTGGGTGGAAGCCCTTCATATTGTTGTCCATCTCCTCAACATATTACCCACTAAAACCTTTAAGAATAAAACCCCTTGTAAGGCCCTTTACCATAAATTGCCCACTTAATCTCCTTTATATGCCTTTGGCTGCTTATGTTACATAAATCTCTCATTCATTGCTCCTTGCTAATTATACCCACAATCCATACCATGTGTGCTCTTCAACTATCCCTCCAATCATCAAGGGTATTGTTACTTGGACATCTCCTTACGCGAAGTCATTATTTCTCGTCATGTCATATTCAATAAGTTTTCCTTTCCCTTCAGCTCTCTTCATAGCCTAATGCCCTCCTGTTATGATTTTCTCCTCCATGATGACAATCTTTCCTCTCTATTCTTGTCTATATATTCCTTTAGCAACCTTTGTACATCATCTTATTACCACGCCCAATGTATCTATTACCCAAACTACAGTCCCCTCTACCTTCTCCTCTTCAACGCCTACCTTTATCACCACTCAATCATCTCCCAACATATTTCCATGATCTAACACTTGTACTTTTACTCACCAAATGATGACCTAAAGCAAGCACAAAATCTTTAAACCAAAAATTATTTTTCACTTCACGCTTCTCCATCTCCTTTTATCTCCATTGTTCTTAAAACATATCCCTCTGCCTTTAAAGATCCACATTTGTACAATGTCATTCTTGATGAATTTAATGTTTTGGTTAAAAATAAAACTTGGGACGTTGTGTCTCATCCCCCCAATGTGAAGGTTGTTACAATTAAATAGATATACCAACACAAGTTTCACCTTGATGGTCACTTTGAGTGCTATAAGGCACGTTTGGTTGTTTGTGCTTTCATCCAACAACTAGGCATTAACTACAATAAGACATTTAGCTATGTGTTCAAGCCTGTCACAATTTAGATCGTTCTTATTATGGCTTTATCACGTTCTTAGCCTATTCTTTAGCTAGATGTCAAGAATGTCTTCGTTCATAGTTATTTAAATAAGACAGTTTATTATAATCATGCTTCTGCTTTATTAATTCCTATCGTCTAATTCATGTTTACCATCTTAATAAAGCTTTATATGGCCTTAAACAGGCTCCCCAAATATGGTATCAATGGTTTATTGGTTATGTGTTTATATTGGCTTTTCATAATTATATTTCTAATAATTTCCTCTTTGTTTATCATCGTGGTAATGACCTTACTATTCTTTTACTTTATGCGGATGATATAGTTCCCATAGCCTCTTCTATCGAGTTACTTTAGTGCATCATTTAGGCCTTCCCTGTTGAGTTTTTTAATGAATAATTTAGGCTCTCTTCGTTACTTTTTGGGATCTCTACCACTCACACCAAAAGGGATCTTTTTCTATCAAGAAAGAAGTATGCATAAGATATCCTTGGAAGAGCCAACATATCATTGTGCAATCTATTAACCACTCCTATTGACACATGAGGCAAGCTCTCAGCCATTGATGGTCCATATATTGTAGATCTTGCTCCTTATTGCAACCTACTGGGGCTTTACAATACTTAACATTTACTTGACCGAACAATATATATGTCATACAATAAATATGTCTTTTCATGCATGATCCACGTGAACTCCACTTTCATGCTCTAAACCATATCTTGCGTCATCTCCAAGGCACCTTAGCTATGGCCTATAGCTTTATCCTTCCACTATCGACAATCTTGTAGTATACTTTGATGTTGATTGAATTGGGTGTCTCGATTCTCACCAATCCACATTCAACTATTATGTCTTTCTTAGAGATAATTTGATTTCTTGGTCTTCTAAATACCAAGGCACCACCTCTTGTTCTAGTGTTGAAGATAGGTATAAAGCTAACATTAATGTAGCTATGGAGACTTGTTGACTTCACAATCTACTTCTTGAGCTTTGCTACCCTCTCTGTAAAGATGTTTTGGTTTATTGTGACAACTTAGTGCTATCTATATGTCTTCTAATCTAGTTCAGCTTCAATGTAAGAAACACGTTGAAATCGATATTCACTTCATCTATAATAAAGTAGCTTTAGGACAAGCCTGTGTTATATATATTCCTTCAGCTCATCAATATGCCAAGATCTTTATAAATAAGCTACTTACCACACTCTTTTATGATTTTCGGACTAGTTTGAGCGTTTGACCACCTCCTCTGGCTCCAACTTCTAGGCTATGATAATGTACATATATTTTAATTTTATATGTATTTTCATAGATATTCCTTGTATTATTTTCATCACATATGTAAATGTATTCATATATATGTGTGTCTATGAGAGTGTGCGTGTGTGAATACACAACGTCTAAGTAGGACAATCATTCCAAACTAATAAAAATCTCATAAATTGAGCTTGTTTTGCTTAAACTCTCCATCATACTTTGGATTAGTTTACATGCTTAATGCGAAAATATGTCCATTAAATATTATTAGATTGAGTCTATATAATGATGAATTCAAGTACAAATTGACTTTTTAAAAAAATTTAAAGATAAAAGCAATGTTATTTTGATTATTTTAGTAAAACAACATTTTCCAAATTAATTCGGATTGTTTAAATTAAATTAATCTAATTTTAGTATTTTTAAATTTAGCACTTGATTCTAATTCATTAGTGTACTAAAATATTTACTTTATAATCACTATCAATGCTTTTATCATAAAAAGGAGGAATTTTATGTTGAATTTAAACATACACAAGTAAAGCAATTTTTATTGAATTCACATTTAAAATACAACAATTAAAATGTAACTATTATTTGTCCGTCAAATGTTTTTGGGTTCAATCTTTATTAACGCACATTTCCTAATAAGCCAAGTAGAAATTATAACTAATTATTATATATTTATAACTGAAATCAAATGAGAAATTAAAATTCTAATTATCTCTCAAAACACACAAAAACAGACAGCAAACGAGTTTATTTCAGTTATAAACTTCCGCTCTGACGGTCCAACCCAAGCACACGGCGATGAAGCATAGAGATTGACGGAGTATGATGGAAGTGAACCCACAAGAATATGGATTGGAACAGAGCCCACAAATATAAGCTCAAACTTATTTATGGGCCCAAAGTTCGGAGATTTCTTGGAGTGTCCCCTAAGCCATCGTCTTCTTCTTGTCTAGTTTTCCCAGTTAACATCACTCTTTCCTCGCCCAAACCCTAATTTTACAAGTCTTTGTTCTGCTATTTCGCGATGTCGGTATGTTCTGTTGGATCTACGTTATTTATCTAAAACCCTAATTTTGTTGTTTGTCTTCATGGTTGTTTAATGTTCATGTGAGGATTTTTGCTCCAGATCTTCGAGTATAATGGGAGTGCCCTAGTGGCTATGGTGGGCAAGAACTGTTTCGCTATAGCCAGTGATCGGCGACTGGGAGTGCAGCTCCAGACTATCGCTACTGACTTTCAACGTATCTCCAAAGTCCACGATAGGCTTTTCGTGGGTCTCTCTGGATTGGCTACAGACGCTCAGACTCTGTATGATCGGAGTCTATCATACTTCTTTTTTTTCTTTGATTGTCAAATTATTTGACTTTATACTAAATGGTGCACCTAATTGTCAAATCAAGCCATTATCTCCAATAAGTAACGCTCTTAGGTTTTGCTTGAATTTGAACTCGCTATGACTTGAGGGATCATTATCACTCTTATTATTGGATGGAACATACTTTGATGAGCAGTTATGTTTTGGTACAGATGTGATCTTTTAGCAAAATTGAGAAGAATACGGTTCCTTTTCGTGCCTTTTTACCTCACTATTGTTTTTGTTTATGATGAGTTCACATATTTATAAGTTGGACACATTTCTACTCTTTCTGTGCTTGTTTCTTAAGATCTATATATGTGATGTGCAGGTATCAGAGATTTGTTTTTCGTCACAAACTTTATCAGCTGCGGGAGGAGAGGGACATGAAACCTGAGACATTTGCTAGCCTTGTGTCTGCTATTCTCTATGAGAAAAGGTACGTGAAATATGTGTATAATTGGGTTATAATTAATTTAGTGACAGTGAGAAGTGATTGGGATTACTAGTTTAATACTAAGAGCCTGCAAGATGCTTATCCATTTTGTCCCTTTGCATTTAAGCAAGATTTTGGATTTAGTTTTCTTGACAAAATGACGTCAAGTTGCTGAATCAATTTTATGAAGATATGATGAATATGCATGATATCTTGCATAACATGTAATTACATACTGAGAGAAGATATGATGTGCATGTAATTCCATTCCAGATGCATTGAAACAATAAATAGTGATGTATGTTACTGCAGTGCCATCCAGTTTCATTTTGTCATGTTTGAACCTTTATTCGTGCCTTTTAGTAACAGGGCCTCATTAGCAACCATTTTGTTGTTAGAAAGTTGAAGATTTTTTGAGACACTTTTGATGTGAATCAGTCTGTTTAAATACATCATAGTAAAATTTGGCTGTCAATTTTTCTCAGATTTGGTCCATATTTGTGCCAACCTGTTATAGCTGGTTTGAGTGATGAAGACAAGCCATTCATTTGCACAATGGATTCAATTGGAGCTAAGTATGTTCTTTCCTCTTGCTTTCTATGTTTTGAAGCTTCAAAAGCACCAGCAGTTATGGTTCGTTTATTAAATTGAATTTAGTTAGTTCCCATAGATTAGTGGAATGCTTGTCTTTAATCTGTAGGTTTATGGGGAAAAAAAACTGTGGAAATTCTGAACTACTCTCATTTATTTACCACTGCACTTTATCTTTGTAGTATGTCAAGGGGTATGTGATCTTATAGAAATGACTGTTATCTACTTGAGATCCAGTTACTTACTCATTAGTAGACACGAACATATCTATTGGCTATCAATCTTTCCATTTTCCTCGCATGAGCAATATTGACTTTCTTGACATCATACTGCAATTACATACACTTTTGAGTCGTCAGATTCTCTATTCTGTACTTCTTAATGGGATATCGAAACTTCTATTATCATTATTGTTGCTATTATTATTATTTTTCATAAATGCAGGGAACTTGCAAAAGATTTTGTCGTTGCTGGTACAGCATCAGAATCACTTTATGGTGCATGTGAAGCAATGTTCAAGCCTGACATGGTTAGTACTAAATGTTGTTAGAGAGGATGTTCCCTTATTTATCAGTATATTGAGGAAATTCGGGGTGACTTATTGCAGTTTAGCCTTAAGATGTTATTTTATTTAGATTAAATAATCTCTCAGCTTGAAATGAAAAGTCAAGTCAGTTTGGTTGACTTTGTTGTTCCTTCAAGAATAATGTCTTTGGATGCTAATTACATCCAGATGGTGGGCATAAGCAAGTGTTCAGCGTATCCGTTGTCTGGCATGAGTAATAGTTGACAAAGACTGACAATTATTTAAGCTGGTATATTGGATAGTTCAGTCAGACGTTCAATAGAAAATTCTAAAGCCTGCAACTGTGGTAGAGAGGTTGATAGAATTCTATTATCCACGAAATTGGTTGGTTTCTACCAAAAGCTACAAACATTAATTTGATTTTACTTCTGTCCAGAAGGGTTTTAATCTATTGACAGGATTCCTTATATTAAGTGTGAGCCATTGCTGCAGCCTTGACAATTTAGATTACGATGTACAATGATAACACTGTTAACTAAAAATATCTTTCCCGTGCCCAGGAACCTGAGGAGTTATTTGAAACTATCTCCCAAGCATTGCTATCATCGGTAGATCGAGATTGTTTGAGTGGTTGGGGAGGACATGTCTATGTTGTGTAAGCCTCTTTACCCTTTTTTCGGTTTCAGATTGTATTTTTAATTGTGGTGAAATTAGCTCCTCAACATATTTTTTAACTTTTACGCAAGTGGTCATGGCAATTATGAAATTTTGCTTATTAAAATATTACTGAACTTTGCTTACGGTCGGTGGGGGGAAAGACGTGGAATGAGTTAAATGAATAATATTGGTAGAATAGCAAATATTCAAGCTTATTTTCATGGGACTTTGCTTAGCATTGTTCTTAAGATATACCGAGTAAATCATGAACGAACTTAGAAGATGAATCTCAGGGCATGTTGGTGGCATATTCATTCTTGGTGAAGATGTAACTAAGTGACCAAATGCATGTCCAAGAGCTTTTCCATAATAGCGACATTCTTTGCAATTCTTTTGCCTTACAAATTATATTTTCATACTTACGTTCTGTTAGTCAATTGCATTATACTTTTCTTGATGGAGATTGATCCTTTCTTATCCATTCACGTTGTTGTAGATGTCATTCTAATATATAAATTTATGTGTTTGTTTATGCAGTACACCCACTGAAATTAAAGAGAGAATCTTGAAGGGTAGAATGGATTGATGTCTCATGAATATGAAAGGCATCTACATTTTCTGGTCAAGTTAAATGCGGGCATTGAACATTTAACAGTTGTATTGTTAGTTGTTCGAGAGCTACCTTGGACTGTTTTATGCAATGATTTTCCATTAAAATTACGCTTCGGGTTGGGGTCTAGTATTTTGGTTTTATCGAAAGGATACTATTGAATTATAAGGCTAAGTTGAACTCCAAAAAGTAACGGCCTATCCAAATAAAATTGTGAAGAAATTAGCATAGCATTAACAAAGAATGTTCGGAACTATTTTGGTTTCGGGCATTCCATTTTAACATTCTTACAACCCCTGGTTCGTCGACTGTCAACTGTTACAATGATTCGGGTGTGGAGGGAACGCTTTGGAGTGATGCTAAGGATTTGTTTGGAGTGATGATCCTGTAAGTCCAAGAGGGCTTTTAGCTTATTTGCATTATGGCTACATTTCTTTTAAACAAATACCAAATTCTACGATGCAATGTGTTTCTCTTTTGCACAATCCACATGAATTGGTAAGTATTTAATAATTTTTTATTTACTTTAATAAGCTGCTAACAGAAATTATCATATTTTAATTACATGTAAGAAAAATTGTGCATTTCTAAAATAACAGTATGGACCATATTGCACTTTACTAAAAATAAGAACCTCTACCGTCTAAACGGTTATTAAATCTTCTTTACACTTGTAAACTGTTTTTTCTTGCCTTAAAACTCCAACGGCCTGTTTGGTTCAAGGAATGGAATAGATAAGGAATAGAATAGTTATTCTTAGGAATAGAAAAGATGAGGAATAGAATAGAATATGTATTACTTTGTTTGGTTCAAGGAATGGAATAGATAAAGAATTTCTATTCCATTGTTTGGTTTGAAA
>JANSVA010000006.1:23177638-23188043 GCA_025504915.1 Erythroxylum reticulatum
GCTTATCACTAGTGTTTAATCAACAAAGATAGCAATGTTCATTTCAGCAAGAAGCACATCATTGGCCTAAGACAAAAGTTGTCGTCTAATCTAACTTGCAGAAACTGTTCTATTTAATTGTTAATTCTTGATAGCACCCAACAAAGTTGTTTATCCATAACCAATTGCAAGAAAATAACTTGCAACAAAATCAACCCATATCAATTAATGACACAAGTTCAATCCATATATAAATTTTCAAATAATTTGCTTAAGTGAATAATTAAAGAAACCTAATAATCTCCTGTATTGGTTATAGTTACTCTATAACCAATACAGTTGAGCATTTAACCCAGAATAATAGATGATGCTTTATGCATTTTTGGTAGATGTTTTCAAATAAAAAAGAAAAATCCATATACAAATTGTACAATTAAAGCTATAAATTATCAACCAATTAAGTTAATCATCATAACTAACATACAAACTGCCTGGTTTCTCTCAATATCTACAATGCAAGTTTGTAAAGCATGAATGTTGTACAAACATCAACATCTTCCAACCAAGAATACAGGGGTATATTTCATTTAGAATTAAAGCATTTGATTAAATTCAGAAAATAGGAAATACCTGTCAAAATAAACAGAAGAAAATCTTTGGAGATATATGCAACCCCTCACCAATCAACAACAACCAAGGATTCCTAAACAGAAACAAAGAAACAGGTTAAAAACTTCGAAAGGAAATCAGAGGATGATCCAAAACCTAGAAAATTTTTGTGCATTTGCAAGCATCAAGCATTACAACCTATGAAAAGTGATTCTGCATTTTAATTTTGAGGAATCAAATTGCCATATGTTTGAAACACCATGTGGAATGAATGGATAGAATTCATTTCCATAAACTAAACTGATATTGCTTAAACACAATTTCTGTAGAAGTAATGAATTTATAAATAAACCGTATATTACTCAAAAGTTTGGAACATAACATGTTAGAGTACTCGAATGATAACATGAACTTGACCAACCTTAAAACCAACTCTCTCATGCATCATTTTCTAAGTCATTTATATGCAAACATGTTCAATTTTCCATATCAATTTAACCCTCTTCACCACTTCCTTCTTCTCTGGTTAGGGAATTTGAACAGCTAACTTAGATCCAACCATAATGGGACAATGCATACACATTATGGAACTTAAAACTAAAACAGATGCTGGCAACTAACAAATTTCTCACATATTTTGCATACAACCAAATCCCCAAAACAGATCAGTCTATAAATCCCCAACCAAATCCCCTCTGAAATTTGTGCATCATCAAAACAAAGAAAAGTGAATAAATCTCCCAAACAAAATCCTTCTTCCCGAAAGCAAAAGCATCAAACTTGAAACTCCAGAGATGAAGGAAACTCAAAAACCCAGTGGGCATGCATTGCTAGTAATGAACAAAAAGTGGGTCTCTGGGTCAACGAGAAAATGATTCGTAAGAGGGACAACGAGTAGAACAACCAGTTCTGGGTTAGAAGAAGATGACAATGTACAACATCATTTTCGTAACCAGAGAAACGTCAAGCAAGGAAGAGCGACATTTTTCCAGCATAAAATAAAAACTTACTTTACCCTGGAGAGACGAATGTGTTGGGGAAGAAGGGCAGCGTGCGAGAGAGAAGCTGCAAGACTTATCGGTCGACAGAAAGGACTGATTTCGTGAGGGAGAAGGGGGCGATATTTTGGAGATCCAGACGAACAGAAAGACAAGGAGATGAGTGGGGTTTTTTGTAAAACAACTGTGTTTTGTGTTTCGGAGACAGGGACAAGCGTTTCTGTCCTTCGATTTTTGGAGGAACAAAAACGCTTGTCCCTGTCATCCGGGGACGGAGGACAAAAATTTGGAGATAGCAACCAAACATGGGACGGGGACAGGATTTTTATGTTTTGTCTTCTGTCCCTACTAACGGGGACAACATCCAAACACTGCGTTAAAGACACTTATTCATACAATCTCAATCACATTAAGCATTATATCTAATCTAGAACGAGAAGAATGTTGTGAGAAATAAAATTTTAAAAGTTATTTGGAGAGTGTCACCTTGTAATTATTTTCAATTAGCAGATTTAAATAAAAATAATAACTAAAGAGAAGATGTTTGGAGATTATGTAAGATTAAAGATAAAAGATACACTGAAGTATAGGAAGCAAATTAATATTTTATTTAGTTAATTAATTTAACTAATTCAATAAGGATATTATTGTAAATAATAATGTCAAAATTGTATAAATTATATTCAAAATTTATTTAAAAGGTTAATAATCTCATTAAATAGTATAGATGTTATTGGGCTAATCAAGCACGAGATGACAATTAATACCCTGCAATCAGTCGGTTAGTTGTAGTTTAGTGACAATTTTTTAAAAACATTCTTTAGCTTATACATACGTAGATGTGTATGATAAAGTCTATAAGATAAATATACAAGATCATAATTAAAAGATTCATCTTATCCCTAAATTATTCATAGTCATTGTTCTATTAATACTAGACATTAATAGAATGTAAAAAAAGAACTATCACATATAATGTCTTTTCTTGTGAAAGAAGTAGTTGATCTCTTAGACTAAACTACGGAGATACTTGAACAAATATGTAAATGCTGGTTAGAGAAATTGTTCACTTAATTGACCCCATATTAGAAATCCACTTGAAACATTACTTGTATGTCTATGAAAATTCTCATTATGATGATTGTATAAGTGATCATTTGACTTGAAATATCCAAAGATATCTTGTATAGGTATTGCTATTTATAGATATTACTTATGACCAATTCTAGACAAGGATATCTCAGTTAGTAATCATTGGAGAGCATAAACTATATGAATATAGTTGAATGATCAATATAGAAATCATCCTAAAGTAATTAGGGAGTGTTCATTGTTCTCATTTAGTATTGATTCGGAAAATCCTTGGTAAATGTAGAATGACACTTTGTAAAATAGTTTACAAATGTCATTAAGTAAATCAATAGTTAGTGGTGGAGAATTAATACGATTGAACTCAAAATAAAGTAGATATTAATTTCATGCTCTATTTCTAATCGGAATATTGTATGATGAAAGGATTTAATTATATAAAAAAATTATGTACAAAGAGGTTATTCAAAACCATTTTATCATTGCTAAATATTTGAGGTAGTCTTGATGTGTTGCTAAAAGTCAATCTTGATATATATCTATAAATTGTTTAATTAGAGAATTAAAGATAAATTAAAGGATTTTAATTTATCTAATCCTAAATATGATTTATAGTTGTAATTTATATCCATTGGCAATATATTTAGGAACTTATTGAGTCACATAGAAAGAACGAGTTGAAAGGAAAAAATATTTTAATCAAGTTAAACTTTTTTTTGAGAATTTAAAAAATTCATTAGAAAATAAAGAAGTTTACATCAGGAGAGAGACACTCCCATGTGAGATAGACCCACTTGAAACATTGATATATCTAGGTTAAGACAAAACGACGATGTTCATAATAATGTTTAGTGAGCAAAGTTGTTTAACATTTAGGGTATAACAAAATGCATCTTTCTTGAATCTTTAAATGTTTCTTGATTTGGGAGGGTAAAAGGCGATGCTTTGACAACGAGGCTAGTGGCGTGACTCCATGGTGTTATTTCTACTCTTTTCTCCATAAAAAGAGGATCTCAACTTAGGTAGCATACTCAACTTCAGAATCACAATGACTTTTAGCGATTAGGCATACCAATATTATTTTCTGACTCTTCAAACATTGCTTTCTTTTAGAGGTTTAGGGGTTTAGCTCTGCGGTGATGAGTCGGAGGGGGTGATCTTAACTCAGATAAGCTTCTCAACTCGGTATGATTCCATCCTTTATATATATGAATCTCCACAAAATAAAAAACTATATGTTGATAACAGTGATCTGGTGGGATAACAGTGTTCCTTTAAGCATGACGCGACTAAGGAAGAAGCATATCTGAGAAAACCCTTTCCTTTCTAATGGATGAGTCCAGATCCACCTATACTTTAGTAGTTTTTTGTGAGTAGGTGAATGAATAATCTGCCAGAATCTAGGAATTTCTATACATAAGAAATCACTACTTTTCTGAACTGAACCCAGGTTCTATGAAACTTGTTTGAGTAACATGAATTAGGAATAGATAGCGAGGACTATATTCTCCATGTGAGAGTCATTCCTATGCTGCAGTACAGGTTTAACTGATTTGTAATTATTTGTTCCCTTGTGCTAGCAATAGTGAATTCTAAAAGAGAGAATAGAGAATTAGATTTCTCTTTAAACCTTCTGTCATTCCTCTTATTCCAAACTGATTGAGTACATGTAACAACCGAGACCATTATAATAGCTTTATCATATTTAAAAATATGCAGATGAGATAACTCCAAAAGGATTTCAAAGAGTCTGCAATAGTTAAACCTAGGGGCACATAGTCTAAAGATTTTAGCCCAAATCTCTTTAAAGAAAACACATTCGAAGAAAAGATGGTCTCTAGTTTCATCCTCTAGGTTGCAAAGAATACATATCTTAGAGGAGGATAGGAACTTCAGCTTATCCAAAGTGCTGAGTTTGTTTAACATCGTTAGCCAAAGAAGAAAACTAAAAGTGCTGAGTCTGTTGAACATAGCTAGCCAAAGAAGAAAACTATCGTTAGGTCTAAGAACCTTGTTCCAAATTATGGGGCACCATCCTACTCTATTAGTTATCCCATCCCTCAACTTTTTAGCTTCCCTTATAGTTATTTCTAAAACTAGCATCCCATTCCATAAATAGATATCTCTCTCTTTGAGGCTTCTAAATTACGAAATGGGCAAGAGTCTAATCTTACCTGATGATAACATCCAAATTTTGTTTCTAATTATTTTGTGGAGTTTAGTTTTCTTAGGGAACCTCTCCAGTAGAGTTCTTGCCAACTGATTATGAATTAAAGCTCCTTGCCCTATCCAGTTATCATACCATAGGAAAATTCTTTCCCCTGCCCCTAGTTGACATACCATAAGAAAATTCTTTCCCCTTCCCCTATTTGACAAGTTATGTATTGCTAAACTTCTTCCTTCATTATAAGAATTTAGTTAAAGAACTAAGAGTAACTGTCTTTGATTCGTAGAGCCTAAAAAATCTCACCTTTTAATATATAGATTTGAATCCATTTGATCCATATTGATTGTTTTTCACTTAGGATTATCTAAATCCTCTTGGTCATAAGTAATATGTTTTTATTATTGATTAACTCCAATCCTAATCCTCCTTCTTTTCTCAGTTGACAGATATTCTTCCAACTAACTTTTGCTATTTCTTTCTCACCATTTCCTTTCCCCATAAAAATTGCTTCAATAGTTTTTCAATTATTTTAATAAGCCCTTTGGAGAGAAATAGGTAGGAACACTAGTAAGTTTGCATTGACATTATTATTGACTTCAAAAGCTGAAGTTTCCCTCCATAAGATGGGGCTCTATTAGTCCATGACTGCAATCTTTTCTGGATTTTTTCTATTAATCAGATAAATTGACAAAACCTTAGCCTCTTAGATGAGATAGGAATGGCCAAATATAGAAGAGGAGGATATTTGATTTCCATACCCGTAGTTAGAGACAAGGCATTAGAAAGGTGATTTGGAGAGTATGAAATAACTTTTGTGGAGATTGATACTCAGACCTGACATATCCTTAAAAGAATTGAGAGTACTCATCAGAATTGAGTCTGAGTGAACATTAGCCTTGTTTAGAAGAATAAGATCATCTGCAAAACATAAGCTTGTTAGATAAAGCTTCATACATTTGGAATGGTATATGAATCTGGAGTCTTTTGAAGTGTTATTCTTCAGCATTTGAGTAAAAACTTCCATGCAAATTAGGAATAGGTAAGGGGACAAAGGATCCCCTTTCCTAAATCCTTGTTTGCCTTTAAACATCTCCTTGGGGATCCCATTTATCAACATTCCGTAGGAAGCAGTAGTAATGCAATCTTGAATCCACCTTGTGAAACTATGTGGAAATTTCATGACCTCCATAGTTTGTAGCAAAAAACTCTAGTTTACACTATCAAAAGCTTTTTGTAAGTCCACTTTAATAGTACAGTTTTGAGGGCTTTTGCTACGATTATACCCTTTCAAAAACTTCTGCACTAGAATAATATTATCCCTAATATCCCTGTTGCTCATAAAAGCTCCTTGATTCTCGCCGATGAGTAAGTATAAAACCTCCTTAAACCTATTTGCCAAAATCTTGGCGATGATCATATAGAGGAAATTAGTACAAGAAATAGGTTTGAATTCACTCTAGGTGGTTGGGTTGGAGTTTTTAGGGACCAAACAGAGAAATGTCTCGTTAATCTCCTTAAGCAGTACACCTTTTAGGAAAAACTCATGCAAAACCTTCTTAACTAACTACCCCCCCTCTTTTAGTAAAAGACCCCATTCAAACCATCAGGTCTCGATGCTTTAGAGCCATTCATATTAAAAAACTACCCTCTTTACTTCCTGATCTGTAACTGGTTTAATTAACAAGGAAGCCTTATGTTCAGGAATTCTTACTAAAACAAACTGCCTAGGATCAGCTCCAAATCCTGGTGGGGAAATGTCTGAACCTAGGAGGTTTTTGTAAAAATTCATTGCTTCCTTAGCAATTCCATCTTGTCCAAACATAACCTCACCAGCTTTAGTTTTAATGGAAGTGATTCTATTTACATTCCTTCAAGCTAACACTGAATTAAAAAAGAACTTAGCGCATTTATCCCCATCCTTTATCCAGTTAACTTTAACTCTTTGCTTCAATAAAGAATATTGAGTATCCACTAATTGCAAGTAGTTCTTAAGGGATTCCTTTTCAGCTATGGCTAGAGTACCATATGTGGGATTATCTGCCAATGATGTCTAAATGACTGAAAGTTTATCTCTAGTTGTTTCTATCTTTTTAGAGAAATTTTGATCTCTCTTTAAGTTAAGGGTCTTCAATTCCTGTTTAATAGACTTGAGCTTTTGAAGGCAAATGTACTGTTTAGTCCCATAGAACTCATACTCCAAACCCTTCATTATTGCTTTTTGAAACCCCTCCATATTTGGCAAAAAATTGTTAAACCTGGAAGGATGATAGATTCTGGTAGTAGTAAACAAGTTATCAATCTCTATAGGAGAATGGTTGAAAATTCCAGGGTTTAGGAATTTTGCTGAGCTTCCTAAGAAAGTATTTAGCCATTCCACATTAACCATTGCCCTATATAACTTTTTCTTAATATGCCAAATAGAGCTTTGTTTGTTTAACCAAGTGAACCTATGGCCTTCAAATTTTAAATCTATAAGTTCCACCTCTTGCATACAATCGAACATATCAAAAGAATAGTTGAGTAAGTTACAATTTCCTTCCACTTCTAATCTAAATAAAGTGGTGTTAAAGTCACCACTAACTAACCATGGAGCATTAATTGAAGCCTTAATTCTTCGTAGAGAATTATAGAGTTTGATTTTTTAAAACATAGTGTTAAAACTATAGACAAATGTAGCTACATCACAAGAATTTTCCATTTTGAAGCAGAGCTTAATGTGAATAAACTGTTGATTAGATTCCAGAACCTTCACCTCCAAGAATTCACCATCATAAGCAACAATAGTCTTTCCATAGGCATGACTTTGGTGGTTTGTGAGAAACTATCATTTGCTACCCAAACAACATAGTTTATTCAGATTACTAATTTTAGTTTCCATAAGACAAAAAAGCAGAGGCTTTTCCTTTATAACAAAATTCCTTATCGCATTGAGCTTGGAAGGGTTATTTATTCCATAAACATTCCATACAATCAGATTCATAAGAGATTAATTTTCCCTTTGGAGCCTTTCCTACTACTCCTGTTACTTTTTTAAGAGATAACCTAAACAAATTGCTCCTCTTGAGAAACTCCAATCTGTAGATCATCCTTCTGTGGGCTTTGTTCATTCTGTTTGGGATCAAGAACTCCTCCACGTAGATTAATTCCACTAGTTTCTAGTACATTCTCCCCCTTATTCATTAGTGACTTATTTAGGTCACCCAATGGATTTTGAAGAGCTCCTTCCTGCTAGTTTGAATCTAGGCTATTCTCCTCATGAATTCTCTCCCCATTTATAGGAGAATCATTATCAATAAGAATCGATTCATGATTTTCATATACTTGTTCTGCCTCCTCACATTCTTTGCTATCTTCCCAAATATACTTTTCCATACCCAGCACCTTCCAATAGTTTCTTATAATGAAGACTCTTCCCGTAGGTTTCCATTCTTTGCCTTGAGCTTTAAGAAATGATTTCCATTGGTAATTTACCATAACTTTATCCTCTCTAAGAGAGTGTTCATTTTCCAACCTTAGGATGGGGATGTTGTCTTTCATTTCCTTAGAAATATCCATACTCACACATAACTAAGCAAATCTTACCCTTTTCCTCAAAACAGTGTTTTCATCCATACATATTTGTTTCCCCAAGTAACTAGCTAGCATACTCAAACCCCTAGTAGTCCAATATTCTAAAGGAATGTTGTGAATATTCACCTATAGAGAAACGTTCTTCATTATGATTTTTTCTAATTCTGTACCTAGTTGCAATTTTGAAGAAATAAAGGGAGTTGAGAGATGTGACAAGGGCCTTCTTCAATTACCTTTTGAGCTTCTGATTTTGAAGAGAATGTAAATATTAAGTTATCCTCCTCAATTGGCATGACCTCCATTAGACCTCTTCCTTTCTAGTTTCTTTGAGTCCATGCTCGTATCATTGGAAAAGCATACCTTTTGTCCATAAAAAATCCAACAACAGTAACTTCCCATGTTCTAGCTCCTTCCTACAGAATGTCTAGACTAGGAGCCACCATTAGCTTTCCTTCTATCTCCACAGGTAGACTGAAAACCAAGGAAGAATCAAAGTTATCTCCCATGGCTTGTTTCCATATCTTCCTAGGTCCTCTAGCAATGTCACCGACAGTAGGGACAGAAAGTTTAGGAGGAATGGCATAGGTAAAGGGAGGGATAGTTATAGAGAGGGATAAGAAAGAAGGATGGGTTGTAGAAGATTGGGAAGGGGAGGAGGGTTTAGGAAGGGGATTCAGGGAAGTGGCTATTTTAAAGGTAGTAGATAATGGTGGAAAGTCAATCTCCATTTTAAGCTTTGGAAACTAATTTAATATGTTGATGTTTTGTTTTGTAGGTCATCAAAGAAAGAAGAAAGCTGGAAAGGAAAATAGAGGGCCATGGTATTCGGATGGAGGATGGTAAGAGTTTAGATCTAGGGTTACTTGAAGTGAATGTTATGACTACGAAGAAACAACAAACTCGAAGTTAAACTTGATTGTCAAGTTTGTGAAATTTTATGATTAAGTATTAGATATTTAATAAATAAGGATCAATATGAGATATTTGATGTTATTTGAGTATAACTGATATTTAATTTCAATTATTTATAATTCTAATTAAAATTAGAATTAAATTTCAATTAAATTACTAAAAATTTCAAAATCTATTATAAATAAACTTAAGCTCTAAGAGAGTTAGCATTCCTTGCATAATCCTTTCTACAATAGTTGCAGAGTTCTCTTAACTTATTTTGTAGATACCATTAGAGGTCAAACACTTGTACGACTATGATAGTTGAGATGAATCGATTTTAGAAACAGTTCAAGAGATATGACAAAAAAATATCAAACTTTAGAATAAGATACAAATTAAGATTAATACTTTATTATGATTTTTATGTTCATCATTTGATATAATTTTAAGTGATCTTGGCTTTCAACAAATCAAATGAAAAAATTTGTGATTATTTTATAACATGTGAGATCAGATCCTAACCTAATTCCCTAACAGTGATATTATAATTGAATTTAATTCTATAATGCAATTAAATTGATTGATTGTTATTGATCATAATTATACAATTGAAAACCTAATCATTTGAAAAAAATTGGATTTGTTTGAATCTAAAATTTTTATACTAAAGTTAGAATTGAATTATGAATAAGATTATAAACAAGCATTGTTTAAATTTTAAGCAATAAACAACATAAAAATCAAAGTATTAAGACTGGAAGATCAAAGTCACGAGACCCTAATGCTGCATATGGTTACTGTGATCCATATGCTGAGACGGAATGCAACAAAAATTTGGAGACAAAACATAACAAAAATTGGAGACAGTGAGGTGTTTGGTTGTGATGGACAAAACAGATAAAATTGTGTTCGTCTCGAGGATAGAAATTTATTTGGTTGCAGTCTATAGAACATAAAAACAGTGTCAATGATTAAAGTACCCCTACAGTATAATATGATTAGAAATATGTAATTCATTGATTATTTTAAAACAAATGATTTGTATTAGTAAAAAAGTAAACAAATAATAATAATAATAATAATAATAATAATGATGATG
>JANSVA010000006.1:23212057-23231863 GCA_025504915.1 Erythroxylum reticulatum
TAAGTATCTGATTGTGAAATTGAAAAAATAGCATATCAATAATATTCTTAAATATCTTTGATTAGGATATTGTAATATATTTTGTGTCACCCCTCCTTTAAATCTTCAACAAAACTTTGTTTCATTAAATGAAAATGGGCATGGTGTGTGCTTCTCATTGCAGCAATAGTGCCCTTCTCATGGCAGCAATACATTGCTCTTTCTAATAATTAGCATATAATGTCCTATTCTCAGAGGGTGCTGTCTAATCTCCATCTGCATATTCTCATTTTAAGTAGTTCCACTTGATTATAGTTTTTTCTGTGGTGTTCATTACAGATTGCATTGGGTCAGCTTTTAATGTGAAGGGTGCAATGCAATGCCCTAATTGTCGTAAAGTTGAAAAAGGTGAATGGATGTATGCAAATGGTTGTCGTCCGCTGCCGGAGATTAGCCTGGATGACTGGGTCCATGATGAGGATCTTTATGATCTAAGCTACTCAGAAATGGTATGGAATTTAAAATAATGCACTAGATCTTTTTTTTAATTTTTAACAGTTCATGAAAATTTTCCTGGTTAATTGTCATGCATTGAGCTTCTTTCATTTTGACTGTTATTTTTCTTTTTACCAAATATAATTTATGTCTTTGCTCTTGGGACTTAGACCGGAATCTACTTGCAACTGAGTATGGGCTTGATGCGAGGAATGTCCAGAAACACTGTCCACTTATCTTGGCTTATTTGAGGAACTTAAAAAATTTGAAAACTTGTCCTTCATGAGGACCAAATATAATGTTTCACTTCCCGCTAGAAACACTATCCTTGTATCTTGGCTGATTGATACTTAGAATTGGCTTTAGAGAACTTATTTCATGCTGCAGCTTATAAGGATTTTCTATGTTAGCAAAAGATACATGCTAGTTGAAATAAAAACTGGTATTAGGTGCTAAAATTCAAGGCCTGCTACTGTTGGAGCTAACAGAGAACTTTACTTTTCTTTTGGAAATGCAAAACGGTGATATTTTTTCCCCTTATGAAGGCATCTTCTCTTTCTCTCGTGTTCAAAGATTAGAAAGGAGGTTAAGTGAGAGGAGATGCAAGGACCTGGACTCCTTTTTGTAGGCCTTTTGGTCTGTGATGCTTATGCAGCATGATATTTGCAAGTTTGTACTTCCATTAGTAGTATATAGAAAATATTGCCAGTAACTCAATTCACGTTTCTGGCATTGGGAGTAAAAGAATATATCAATTTGGGAACAAATCTCTAGAAGTATGCACATTTGGTTTCTCAATGTGGTAGAAGAATTACATGTAGGTAGATGCTTCAATGACTGACCAATCCTTCACTCTTTTAGAATTGGAAATCTGCGATGAAGGACCATCATTTGTTTTTCAGGGTTGATGAGGATATTTATTGTGATATTGGACTTGGTGACCCATGTGATAAAGAGGCTGAATGTGGAGCACTAAAAGTTTCTTTAAGATGGTAGAAGTGGGACCCATCAAGTTTCAAATAGGAATGTCACTTTAGGTGGTGGATCAATAAGGGCTTCTATACTAGTTAGTGATGAAGTATGTAAATAGTCCAATTGCCTATTAACCATGGATTTACATATATATATACATTGTAACACTCCATACCTGATAATGGAATTGGAATATTGAGTATTACTACATTCTTAAATACCTAAAATTACAAAATTTTCTATTTAAATCCTTATTATTCTAGCAAATATTATTCACCTTATAAAAATTTTGACAGAGTTTTCTCTATATTTACTTAAAACCTCCTGCAAGAAACTTAAATACACTTCTCATTCATTTTACTCTACCATCCGTCTCCATATCAAACTCCTTTGACAAAATAATTTGCCCATTCTCCAATACATTTAAACTCATCTTAATCGAATTTCATACATAACTTTAATATATAATTCACAATATAATTCTATAAGATCTTTCATTTCTTTAAGTGTACATGTCATAACCAAAAACAAAATATAATTCTATAGTACATCCACCTCAAAACCTTCCGCAATCCTCTATGTGACTCTAGTCTTTGTAGTAGATCCACTACAGCTTTGTTCTAATTTTCTTCAAAATCTACGTGCGGAAAGAAAACCAAGCAGTAAGCTATAGGCTTAATGGTGTTCAAGCAATTTCATTTCTCATCCAATTTAATTCATTCATGCATAGCATATAATATTTTTCAAATAAAAATGTAAGTAGTCTCTCTACTTAAGTAAGAGTAACGCTGCGTACTATCAGATCTCCTTAAACCTCGCGTTAGTGCAAGATTCAACTGGACGTTGATGATGACGAAATATCTTCATTTATTTCTAAGCATAAATAGGCATTAAAATTACTTTTTTGAAATTTAAGCATTATCTATTATATTATTTCATATCTAATTACTAATTCCAATTGAAGTTCTTTAATTACTAGTTATGCATTAATATGTTTTTCTGTAATTGCCCCAAGGAAAATTCAGCAAAATTGCATTGCTAAGTGGGATAAGTGGGATTTTAAAATACGGGACTGAGTTCTTAGAACCATATATCTTATATTGTTGCTCTCTCCCTCTCTCTCTCTCTATATATATGTTATTTACATATCAAGACCGAGCTTCTGGAGCCATGCGGCCTATAACACAAATCTAATATTTACTTATGCAAGGGGGAAAGGTAGTTGCTTATGCTTCTAGGCAACTTAAGCCCTATGAAAGGAACTACCCGACTCATGATTTAGAGTTAGCAGCCATAGTCTTTGCTTTGAAGATTTAAAGGCATTACTTGTATGGAGAGAAATCTTATATTTTCACAAATCACAAATGTCTTAAACTTTTGCATACATAGAAAAAGTTGAACTTAAGGCAAAGAAGATGGATAGAATTGATTAAAGATTATGGTTGCACCATTGACTATCATCCAAGCAAAGCAAATGTGGTAGCCCATGCCCTTAGCAGGAAATCATTATTAGCTTTAAAAGCAATGAATGCTAGATTATTTGAAGACAGTGATAGAGCCATTGTAGCTAAGTTGAGGCTTAAACCAAACTTGTTACAGCAAGTCAAGGAAGCACAGAAGCAAGATGAAAAGCTAGTTACCATTCTTAAACAAATTCAAGAGGGGGAGGATGGTGAATATGCATTCAAAGAGGATGGCTACTTGTATTACAAAGATAGAATCTGTGTTCCTAATGATGATGAGCTGAAAAAGAACATCATGAAGGAAGCCATAGCAGTTCATATGTTGTGCACGCAGTAAGTACTAAAATATACCAAGACTTGAAGACACATTATTGGTGGACAGGTATTAAGAGAGACATTGCAGATTATGTTACCAAGTGTCTTACGTGCCAATAAGTAGAATATCAAATTCCATCGGGTTTATCGATTACGATGGATTTTGTGGCTAGTTTGCCTCAAATTAGGAAAAAGCTTAATGTCATATGGGTGATTGTAGATAGATTGACCGAGTCAACTCATTACTTGCCTGTCAGAACTAACTACCGACTCTCAAAGTATGCAGAATTGTAAATTAGTGAGATGGTGCGGTTGCATGGAGTACACCATCTTTCATCATATCAGACTGGGATCCAAGATTCACTTCAGGATTTTGGCAAAAATTACATGAGACCTTGGGTACTAAGTTGAATTTTAGTACAACTTTTCATCCTCAAATGGATGGACAATAAGAAAGAGTGATTCAGGTGCTAGAAGATACGCTTAGGAGTTGTGTTATCGATTTTAAAGGAAGCTGGGACGAACACCTCCCTTTGATTGAATTTGCATACAATAATATCTATCAAGCAAGCATACAGATGACATCGTATGAGGCTCTTTATGGTAGAAAGTGTAGAACACCCTTATGTTGGACAGAACTCAGTGAAAGCAAGATTGTGGGTCTAGAATTGATAAGGGAAACCGAGGATAAGGTGAAGATTATAAAGGAAAATTTGAAAGCTGCTTCTGATCGCCAAAAATCATATGTAGATTTGAAGAGAAAGGACATTGAATATGTTGTTGGTGATAAGGTTTTCGTGAAAGCTTCATCATGGAAGAAAGTGTTTCAATTTGGTAAGAAGGGTAAGTTGAGCCCTAGATTCATTGGTTCATATGAGATCATTGAGCGTGTGGGAACAATATCCTACAAATTAGCATTGCCACAAGATTTGGAAAAGATTCGCGATGTCTTCCATGTGTCTATGTGGAGGAGATATCGGTTTGATCCATTACATATTATAAAATTGGAAGATATTAAATAACAACCAAATCTAACTTATTAAGAGAAGCCAGTGAAAATTCTAGCAAGAGATACAAAATAGCAAAGGAACAAGACGGTTCCATTTGTGAAAGTACTATGGACAAATCACGAGATCAAGGAAGCACATGAGAACCAGAAGAAACCATGAGAAAGTCTTATCCACAGCTATTTGACATAGGTAAATTTCGAGGACGAAATTTTTTGACCCATCCCATATTATAAAACTGGAAGATATTAAATAACAACCAAATCTAACTTATTAAGAGAAGCCAGTGAAAATTCTAACAAGAGATACAAAATAGCAAAGGAACAAGACAGTTCCATTCGTGAAACTACTATGGACGAATCACGAGATCAAGGAAGCACAAGAGAACCGGAAGAAACCATGAGAAAGTCTTATCCACAGCTATTTGACATAGGTAAATTTCGAGGACGAAATTTTAATGTAGAGGGGAAGAAATGTAACGGCCTAAAAATCTCAATTTCACGAATGGTACTTTTTGGGCCATGAAAAGTTCATCCTGAGATGAATAGTGACATCTAGGACCTAAGTTGTGCTTTATTTGGCATGGGATAGTATTATTCAAGAACAACTTGAGGATCAAATTTGAGGCCAAAATGAGTTCATTTTGATGGTTTTATCAAAAGTTGACCAGTGGTCAAAGCTTGACTTGAGAAAGGGGTAAAAATCAAACCCTTAAAATGTTAATGAAAAATAAATGATATTAATTAAGGTATTTATGTGAGGTTGATATTTTTATGGGTATTATTTATTGAGAAGAAAAGAATTCATAAGTTTTAACAATGTTATTTTTTGACTCGTGGACTAAATGGCACTCGAATAATTTTTGACTATGAATTTTAAAAATTATTAAGTGAAGATATTTTGGTGGGATTAAATCCAACTAATGGATTAAAATTGAAAGTTAATTTTGGATTTTGAAAAATAAAATAAAAGAGTGAGAGTTTGGTATTTCTTGGATCAAGTTTCCTTTTTATTAAAACTATTGGATTTTTTTAAGGAAATTGTTAAGGGACCAAATTGCATTTTTGCCACCTATAGATTCTCTTCTTTCCCCAAATCTGTCGAGAACCACCCTCCCTCATCCTTCTCCACTTTCTTTCATTTTTTCCATTTTCAAGCCAAAATTTCCTATCTTTAACTCCTAAATCAACAATTAAACACTAAATCATCAACCTAGGGTCCCTAAAATCATCACATCCGCAAGAATTTTGGGGGAAAGATGAAGAAAAAATATGTGTTTTCTTGATGAATAGTAACTGAATTTAGCAAGGTAAGTTAACGGAGTTTTTAACTCATGATTTTAGTGTAGTTGCATGCATTAATGAATAAAATGCATGAAATTGAATTTTTATACAATTTTATGAAGATAAAGAAGAGGAATTGAAGTAGAGATAGAAAGAGAAAGAGAAGGAATAAGGAATTGATGGTGAAATTGAAGTTTATTGAAGCTTAATTTGAAGAATTGGACATCAATTTGGTACGTGTTTTTGCAATTTTATTTTTTCCTAAAAATTGTGTATTAAGTAATTTAGGGTTCTTGATATAAATTGGGGGGTTTATGAAATTGATGTTAAAAATATTTAATTGGATGCTAAATGTAATAATATATGTGATTAATTTGGATTTTGGACTTATAATTTGTATTTCCTCAATTGGCATACATTATGTTTGAATTTAGAAATTTGATATCTATGTTATTTTGACTAATTAAGACTTTGTCTTTTCCCTCGAGTTAAATAAAAACAATCGACTACGGATCATAGTAGCATTGCGTATTCCTCTAACGACTTTTTCTTAAATAGAAAGAGCATCGAAGTCGTTCACAAGAATTGACTATTCTATTTCAAAAGCTAGAAACCGAGAAAGAGAAGTCCTTTAATTAAGGAAAAGTGATCAATGAAGACCTAAAAGGATTGGCATAAAGTTGTGGCATAATCAACCTCAACCTTTGGATTTATTTAGAGGTCAGGAATCGAGAAAGTCCTTGAAGATTTTTTCAAAAAACCGAATTTCATGTATGAGCACCTTGCCTCTTTTGAGTCTGTGCAGTATGCTCCGAAACAGAATCAAAATTGGATTTGAAAAACCCAGATAGGTGGACAACCCGACAAATAGACATCTAAAGGAATTAGCTTATCAACTCTCCGAACAGTACTATAAGAATCGGTACTGAGCATCCCCCTGTAATTGTACATGCTCCTATAGCAATAACATATTTGGATTTTAATTAGTCAAAATAACATGTTTATCAAATTTCCAAATTCAAACATAATGTGTGACAATTGAGGAAAATATAAATTATAAGTCCAAAATCCAAATTAATCACATATACTACATTTAGCATCCAATTAAATATTTTTAACATCAATTTCATAAACCCCCAAATTTATCCTAAGAACCCTAAATTACATAATACAAAGTTTTTAGGAAAAATAAAATTGCATGAACACATGCCAAATTAATGTCCAATTCTTCAAATTATGCTTCAATAAATTTCAATTTCCCCATTAATTCCTTATTCCTTCTCTTTCCCTTTCTCTCTCTTCTTCAATTCCTCTTCTTTATCTTCATAAAATTGCATAAAAATTCAATTTGATGCATTTTATTCACTAATGCATGCAACTACACTAAAAACAACCAAAACTTTAGTAACTTATCTTGTTAAATTCGGGTACTATTCATCAAGAAAATCCATCTACTTTTTCTTAATCTTTTTCCGAAAATTCTTGTTGATATGATGATTTTAGGAGCTCTAGGTTGATGATTTAATGTTTAATTGTTGATTTAGGAGTTAAAGATAGGGAAATTTGGCTTGAAAATGGAAGAAAAATGAAAGAAAGTGGAGAAGGAAGAGGGAGGGTTGTTCTCGGTATATTTGGGGGAAGAAGAGAATATATAGGTGGAAAAAATGCAAATTGATCCCTTAACAATTTCCTTTAAAAAAATCAGTTTTCATAAAAAGGAAACTTGATCCAAGATACCAATTTGCAATCTTTTATTTTATTTTTCAAGATCCAAAAATAACTTTCAATTTTAGTACATTAGTTGGATTTAATCCCACTAAAATATCTTTATTTATAATTTTTAAAATTCATAGTCAAAAATTATTCAGGTGCTATTAGTCCATGGGTCCAAAAATAACACCATTAAAACTTATGAATTTGTTTCTTCTTCTCAATAAATAATACCCATTAAAATATCAACCCTACATAAATCCCTTAATTAATATCATTTATTTTCCATTAATATTTTAGGGTTTGATTTTCACCTCTTTCTCAGGTCAAACTTTGACCACTGGTCAACTCTTAGTCAAATAAACAGAAGCATTGAGAATATTATCATGAGCTTTTGCCATATATTTTGCCATATAGGATTCGTTAACATATAGACTAGAATTCATGTAGGAATCATGGTAAGGTTATATAAATTACTATTTTATATATTTATATTTTAAATGTCAAATCAAGTAATATATTCAATCTGTTACTTACGTATCATATTTTTTAGAACTTAAATAAGCTATATTGATGAGAAGAAGCTTGAGGCTTTTACAAAAAGGCAAAAAATATAACCAACCTAAGCAAGGATACAAATATCCCTAGTATTACGAGCACTACTCACTCAAGTACTCAAACAATTAATTAGGTGAGCTATTAAACATCTAATATATACTCATTAATGAATGATCCCATTCATTTGCTCGCTTGTGGAATGCAGTTCACTAAAGTCAAGAAGAAGGCAAGTCTTATGAAAGTTTGTTGCAGGAGGAAGGATGTCCATAAGCTTGAGTAGCCACCATAATCTCCCTAATCCATCATATAATCTTAGCTATGAACGTAGACCAATATGAGGACTTTCTTCGTGGAAATGATTATTACTTTCTCCCAAATTGCATAAATGCAACAAGTAAAAGCAACTCTAAAATGATTTGAATCCTTCCCCATCAGTTTGTATTGGTTACACGCCCATTCTACAGCCTGGACCATTCCTTATCTTGGCATGAGCAATAAAGTAGTTGTTGAATCCTAAACCATAAGGCTTGAGAGAATTCCATGGACTATAGTAAGAGCTAGCATAGTAAACAGATCTGGTTTGAGCAACCCTTCATCTTATCCTTTGTCTTGAGTCGCTTCTTTGACAGTTAAGCAACGCATAATGGAAGCTTTTGGGACCTAAGACTTGGACCAAAACAAATTTGACCATAATACTTTGTGGTTGTGAAACCTATAAATCTCGAAACAAGATTTGTTTGTAAATCTATTGGAATTATTCTTCAACCGATCATTGAAATTTGAAGAGAAAGATTCGAGCTTATAACTAGGGAGCGTTGCCTTGATTAAAGCCAGTATAACATCATTCATTCCCATTGATAATTTCTTTCACAATGGCATTGCAAGTTATCCTTAATCTTACTGAGCTCACATTTGATCTAATGTGCAACGGCTCTAAGTTGCTTCAATTGTCAAACCAAAACCATGTATCCTTGTTATCACCAATCAAATTCTTGAAAACTAGATTACATGATCCCTCAGTCAAAGCATGTGAGTGAAGAGTCCAAGAGTGCTCTTTATTAGGAATCAAACCCCAGAAACTATCCACTTAACCCATGTCGCTTCTTTATCATTGAAAAGTCTACAAATTTAGTTTTAAATGTAGCATCTTGTTCATTGATTTAATTGAGATTATTCCCAAGCCTCGTTCCTCCTTAGGATGGTAAATATCTATCTATTTGACCTTAGAGGAGGAGGAATTGTCCACATACCCTGACCACAAAAAGCTCATATTTAATTTGTCTTTTAGGGAGAGCTAGGTGTGAGCTTTAGTGGATGTGGATGTTAGCTAGAACTGAAACAATGAGATGTAATCTGCTTGGCTAGGAAAGAAAATGATTCTATCAGCTTGAAGTTCTAATCTGGATGGATTCCAAGAGAGGAAGACAACCTCTACATGAAGGCTTTTTTGTGGAAATGGGAAGTTCCAAATATCTAAAGGTGTTTGATGAACTTAGGAGGGCTAAGATTGTATTGAGAGAGGTGGCTTTAGGAATGCTTGCGGAAATGTAAAGGATGCTTTTGTTTGCATTAATTGTTAAGCTAGACACCTTGGAGAAGGAGGAGAGTGCGCTAATGAATACAGTAACAGAGTTAGAATAGCTCCACAAAATAGAAGTAGATCATCTGCAAAAGCCAAATTGAAGATTTTGAGGTGATGACATTTATAATGATACTTGAATGAACCATTCTCTTCTATATAACGAGCTAAGAGACTAGTAAGGATTTCGATGGCAAGTGTGAATAGGTAAAGGGATAAAGGATCCTCGTGCCTAATGCCTTTAGCCTCTCTAAATAACAAGGTCGGTCCTTCATTCATAACAATACTATAAGATGTAGAAGTTATGCAAGCTTGAATCTCGTTTATGAAGAGCTTTGGAACCTTGAAAACGTGGAGACAGTTACGGAAAGTTTCAATCTAAGGAATCAAAGGCTTTATTAAAATCAATTTTCAAGGAGCAACTTTTGATGGAAGTTTTGACATTATAATCCTTGAGAAATTCTTGCATATGAAGGATGTTATCTCCCATATTCCTCCCTTGAATGAAAGCACTTTGGCATGGATTAATGATGGGTTTTAGAGCAACTTCTAATCTATTAGCTAGCATTTTGGATATGATCTTGTATATCACATTGCAACAAGTAGGCATGTAATCATGTAAGGAGCTTGGGTTAATCTTTTTGGGGATGAGACAAATAAGTCTTATTAATCTCTTTAAGCAATTTCTTGCTCTCAAAGAATTCCAGCATTGTTTCCACAACTAGATCACCAGTGAGAGACCGGAGTGTTCTAAAAAACCAAGGGATTAAAGCTATATAGTCCTAAGGCCTTATTTGGATTGTGACTAAAGAGGATTGATTTAACATCTGAAGTAGTTAAGGGATTGATGAAGAACTTATTCAGAGATTGGTCCTAAATAGGAGACTCACAAAAGGACTTCTCGCCTAGAAGAGATTTGAAGTAACGATTGTCTATACTAAATATAGTAACAAACTCCCTAAGATATAGGGAAATCTGTATCTTAATCTAACCCCCAGAAATCAGGGATTTATATGAATTTACTATACAATCTTTCTAAATAATACTACATAATCCGACACTCCCTCTCAAGCTGGTGAGTGGATATCTTCCATCCCTAGCTTGCCGATAATATCTTGAAACACTGTGCTTGTAAGTCCCTTTGTAAGTATGTTTGCCAACTGATCCTTGGTTGACACAAATGGAGTGCATATTAAGCCATTGTCTGGTTTTTCCTTGATAAAGTGCTTATCAACTTCAATATGCTTTGTTCGATCATATTGAACTAGGTTATGTGCAATGCTAATAGCTGATTTGTTATCACAGTACAGCCTCTTGAGTCCTTCCCATTTTATTCTTAAGTCATCTAGGATTATCTTCAGCCAAAGCAATTCACAAATCCCTAATGCCATAGATCTGAATTCTGACTCTACACTTGATCTTGCTACTACATTCTGCTTCTTACTTCTCCATGTTCCA
Source organism: Erythroxylum reticulatum (assembly GCA_025504915.1). Classification (NCBI taxonomy): domain Eukaryota; kingdom Viridiplantae; phylum Streptophyta; class Magnoliopsida; order Malpighiales; family Erythroxylaceae; genus Erythroxylum; species Erythroxylum reticulatum. The sequence goes on from JANSVA010000006.1 coordinate 23,222,877, forward strand.
AGATTACCACCTAGGAGTGTATAGTAACCATATGTTGATCTCCTATCGACCAAAGACCCTGCATAATTTGCATCTGTATAAGCCTCTAATGTCATACCTGTGACTGTTTGTCGCTTAATCAGAATTCTTCTTCCCGGGCTGCCGTTCAAGTATTGTAGTATTCTGTTTACTGCCTTGAGATGTGATTCTTTGGGATTGTGCATGAATTGACTAATCGTGCTCACAGCAAATGCTATATCTGGTCTTGTGTGTGCTAGATATATCAACTTCCCAACAAGCTTCTGATATGATACTTTGTCTACCATGGGATCTTCTGGAGCATCACCTAAGCCATGATTGAATTCAATCGGTGTCTCCGCTGGTTTACAACCCAATTTTCTATTTCTTTCAACAAGTCAAGTACATACTTTTGTTGAGAGATGAAAATCCCTTGCTTTGAGTGAGCTACTTCAATGCCTAGGAAGTACTTTAACGTTGCTAGCTCTGTGATATCAAATTCTTTCAAGAGACATTGCTTCTGATTTTTCATTTCTTCTACATCATTACCTGTCACAATGATATCATCTACATAAACTAGCAATGTTGTGACTCCCTTAGAATTTGAGTGTCTAATGAATAAAGTATGGTCTCCTTGACTTTGCTTATATTCCAATGAAATCATCACCTTAGCAAACCTCCCAAACCAAGCTCATGGGAATTGTTTGAGCCCATAAAGAGCTTTCTTCAGCTTGCATATCATTCCCTCTTTAGATTCAAATACAGGAGGAACTTCCATATAAATTTCTTTTTCTAGATCACCATGGAGGAATGCATTCTTAACATCAAATTGTTGCAGATTCCACTCAAAATTAGCAGCTAATGATAACAGTATCCGTACGGTGTTCATCTTAGCAACCGGGGCAAATGTCTCTAGATAATCAATGCCATAAGTTTGAGTGTACCCTTTGGCCACCAATCTTGCCTTATATCTTCCCGCCGAGCCTTCAGCCTTGTACTTGGTGGTGAAAACCCACCTACACCCAACTAGTTTCTTCCCTCTCGGCAATTCCACCAACTCCTATGTCTTGTTCCTCTCAAGGGCCTCCATTTCAGTCTTCATAGCATCCTCCCATTTTTTGTCTCCTAATGCCTCAGATAGATTTCTTGGTGTGGGAATTGTACGGAGATTGGTTCCCTCTCGGCAATTCCACCAACTCCCGTGTCTTGTTCCTCTCAAGGGCCTCCATTTCAGTCTTCATAGCATCCTCCCATTTTTTTGTCTCCTAATGCCTCAGTTAGATTTCTCGGCGTGGGAATTGTATGGAGATTGGTTAGGAAAGCTATGTTTTTGGGATAGATTCTGATAAGACATGAAAAAAGACAGTGGATGTTTTGTGCAGGTTCTTGTTCCTTTTCTAAGTGCAATTGGTAGGTCTTCAGTACTTGTTTCTTTTGGTTCTTCTGCTGGTTCAAATGACTCAACCCTTGGCTCACCACCTAGTGTGATATTATCAATTGGTTTGAGAATGATTTCTAGAAATTGAGCAACAACACGAATGGGAGACTGGACTTGTGCTGGTCGAGAGACTGGTATCTTCCTCCTAGAATAAATTTGTAGTGGCTTAATGTTATCTTGATTTCCCTTATCTTTCATCGTGTCAATAGATGTGGCTAACTCAATTGAAGGAGAAGTGGATTTAGGTACGGTTATGGGTTGAGATTGAACAAAACTAGGATCAAGAAAAAACATATCCTTTGCTTTATCTTCACTCAAGGTCTCCCTTTGAAGATAGGTGTGCTGAAAAAAAGGTTCATTTTCAACAAAATTAACATCAACTGAAATAAAAAAATTTTTAGAAGGTGGATGAAAGCATTTATAACCCGTTTGTGTGGAGAAATATCTAATAAAAATGCATCAAAGAGCACGTGGATCTAATTTGCTACTATTGTGAGAATGAATATGAACAAACGCAATACTCTAATTTCCTAGTATTGTTTTGGAACATTTTTGTGAAACAACAATACTCTAATGATCTCTAGGAGATGTCCATTTTTTCGCTCAGCTACACTATTTTGTTGCTTGGTAGTAACACATGGTGACTCAAATAATTCCTGTTTTTTGAAAAAATGGAGAAAGGGTTTGCTTGAAATAGTCCTTGGCATTGTCTAATCGAAATCTCTTAATTTTGACATCAAATTGACTATTGATCATGGTGTAGAAATTAGGAAAAGCAGTACTAACATCATATTTATTTTTCAAGAGGTAAAGCCATGTGACTCGGGTACAATCATCAATAAATGAAACAAACCACCTAGCACCCAAAACATTTGGGATGGTAAAAGATCCCCAAATATTACTATGGATGAGAGAAAAAGGAACAAAAGTTTTTTTGTTGCTTATCGGAAAGGAAACATGTTTGTGCTTTGCAAGTTCACAATCATCACAATGAAAAATTTCAGATGTAAGACCTTTAAATAGCAAAGGAAACATCAACGTGAGAACTCTAAAAGATGGGTGTCCTAAATGAAGATTAGGAAGCCAAATTTTATCTTGATTTGACGTGACAAATTCGGAAAAGAAAGATGTAGATAAGGATTTTCCAACTTTTGATATACTGTGTTGTTTTTCCAGAAAATAGAGACTGTCTCTCTGACTAGCACATCCAATTATCTTCTTCGTGCCTAGCTCCTAAAAGACACAATGTGAAGAAAAAAAGGTTATACTACAATTTAAATATGTGGTTAATTTTTGAATGGAAATAAGGCTTGCAAATAGCTTTGGAACATGGAGGACATTTCTTAGCGTAAGGTCTTTGTTTATGTATATTTCCCCTTATCCAGCTACAATGGTGATGGATTCATCAACTATTGTGATCTTTTTATGGCTACAGCTTGGGTTATAAGAGATAAAATGTTTGGAGGAACAAGTCATATGATCAGTTGCTCCAAAATCAATTACCCACATAGGATGAGAATTTCTTTCTGAGACATTAGTATTGGAGGAAGAAAAAATACCTGAAAATGCCAACCTGTTGAGGTTGGCTTCTCAAATGACTCCACAAAGGTTCTTGGTTTCTCAATTTCTTCGGTATTAAACTCAAGGATAGGTTTTTTGGAATTTTCTTCATTAGTTGATGAAGTGCTCACCATATGTGCCTGACTTTGGTTGTTCCCACTTCGACTGGGCTTGCCATAAAGTTTCCAGCATTTCTCCCTAGTGTGCCGATGCTTCTTGCAGTATGTGCAGAATAGGGATTCTTGGTTAAATGGTTTGGATGAGTCTCCTCTAGTAACTACTGTAGGATTGTTTGCCTCCTTCAATTCTGTGGCCTTGGTAATGAGTGTAGAACCATCTCCTCCTTGAGGTTCAAGCATAACATTTCGTCCCTCTTCCACACATATAATAGCTATTGTCTCATTTAGAGACGGTAGGTCTTGTTTTCCTAAAATTTGCACCTTTATAGCATCAAATTTCACTTTTAAACCTGCCAAAAAATCATAAATACGATCATTTTTCACTACAGCGCTTCAAAATTGCTGCATCTTCACTACAACGCATTTGGATGCATTGATAATGATCCATCTCTTGGCACAAGCTTTGTAAGAGACTCGAATATTCAATAACAGTCTAATTCTCCTGTTTAGTTGTTGAAACTTTCGTCTTAATCTCGTAAATCTGTGCAGCTTCATTAACCTTAGAATATGTCTGCAAAATAGCTTCCCAAATTTCCTTGGCAGTTCGAGAAACATACATGTGTCACTAATCTTTGGCAGTATTGAGTTCCATAACCAAGACACTACCATAGAGTCTTGTTCATCCCACGTTGCAAATTTGGGATCATCCTGGGAAGGACCTGTGCCCATTAAATGGCTCAATTTCCCTCTTCCCTTTAAAAATGTGCGGACCAATTGTGACCACTTCAAATAGTTCTTCCCATTCAATCGGTATGCAGCTTGAATATTATGCAAATCTCCGGTTATAGCAGCAGTAGGATTCTCGACTGCAAGGCTAATGATTTCGGCAGAACTTCTGGGTGATTCTGACATGATTGATTGGGTAAGACTAAGGATAGGGACAGGAAAATATGAGAGAGAAGGCTAGGACGACGAGAGGAACAGTGGAGATGGATCTCAGCCAGTATTATCAGGAAAAAAATCAGAGCTCTAGTAGGAAAGAACCAACAGCTCTGGTACCATGTCAAATATCAGCAGAGAAGAATCATTTCATTCTCATAGTTTGAAGGTTACAGCCCTTAGTTTATATATACAATTGTCTATACTAAATATAGTAACAAACTCCCTAAGATATAAGGAAATCTATATCTTATTTTAATCCCCAGAAATCAGGGATTTATATGATTTCTATTATAACTATACAATCTTTCTAAATAATGTTACATAATCCGACACCTACTTAATGCTTGCATGGTAACTGCAACAAGTTACAAAACCTCTGATCTGTTTTCTTGCTTTAACATGTGCATGCTGTTGATTATTGTACTTCATGATATTTTAATGTGTATGTTTAGGAAATGCCCTAGTTGGATATTTTTTGTGCATATCTGAGTGCATACATGACATAATGCCGACATTTCTGGTCTTTATGCATGGATTTATGTGGTTCTGAGCATGGAATAAAATGCTCATTTTATCTTATTGGTGCTTTAATAAGCATGGAGGTTCTTTTTAATTTTTTATTGCTGCCCTATGTATATTGTGATTCTTAATGGTTTTGCAGTCTTTTGGAGCCCAGTGGTGCCCATTTGGTAGCTTGGCACGACCTCCGTCATCCTTCGAGTAAATATCATCCAACACTTTAGAGCTTTAAAGTTGCCGCTTCATCTAATTTATGCAGAGAATCTTGTTCATTGTTTTGCACTTTCTATTGTTAAACTTATGCATGCATGATCTAATGTGGATGGTCACCTTAGCTTCCAATCAGAGAACCGTATGGTTAGTGGAAAAATAGAGATTCAGCAGAAAAATAAACTTTGACTAAGAAAACTTAATTATTGCAAATTGAGATCCTTAGAATACAAAAATAAATACTCTATACCAAATACTTGTGTAAATGTATAGAGCACTGAAACACAGTCAAACGCAGCTCACATCTGTAGATTTTTATCCTCATCTCCAGAAGCTCAGAGAGAGAGCGATGGGGGGTGAGGGGGAGGGAGGGAGGGAGGAAGGAAGAGACCATAGGAAAACTTGATTTTCAGTTTTCTCTTACAACCCATGGGTTATCTCTCGTATATGTATACTTGAGTTTTTCAGTTTTATTCGGACATTATGCTCTGTAATGGTTGCCCAGGCTTTTAGATGGTTGACATTATTGTGTGTTGCCCCTGTACTGTGCTTAGGTGGAAGTATTGTTGCTTTATTAATGTTTAAAGAGACTGCAGATCGCCTTGTTAATTAGAATTTGCATTGTAATCTTGCCTGAGGAAGCTAGGCTTAGAGAACTTTTTCCTTGTAGTTGGTTTATATTTTCTTGGAGGTGCTATGATTTTGTCATTTTTCTTGGTGCTTAATGTCCATTCTCAAGGATGAACTTATTTTCCTTTGTGCAGGGAAGGGGAATTTTCATCAAACAATTGTAAGATCTGTATTTTTCTTATTGGCTCTTTTTGGTTTAAATTCTAGCGAATCAATTTCATGTCCTGGGACTGATGTTTAAATGCAGATCATGACCTTCTGGTCCATCACACTATATTTGCAGAACATACTGCTCTATCATCTACTAGTCATCCATGCCCATACATAGCTTACTTTGGACCGATTCGTCCATCTCCTTCAACCTCCAGTGGAGGAGTTTCAGATGGTTCGAATTTTAACAGTCATTGGAATTGTCCATCGCTTCGTAGTGAGGTTCCTAATTCCTATGCTTTTCCTGCCGTGGATGTACATTATCACAGTTGGGAACACAATTCTCCTCCCTTCTCTACCACCGGTAATCAGATAGGTAGCACTGATCAACCTTCAATTTCTCCTCTTCCTCAAAGATCAACAAGAAATAGTTCTGATCTTCCAAGATCCAGATCATTTATGCATCCATTGCATGTTGGCCGCAGGTATATATTTGGGTTAAATGTACCAGCACTTTTGTGGTGATTATGATGCCACTGTGACTTTCTGATACACAGGTTCTTCCTTTTGATAGTTCTTCAATAAACCATATATTCAAATGTTTAATGATCCTTAATTTATTGAATGGTATTTAACCATTAGCAGGAAATTACTTTGGATCACCAAACCACAAGGAACTCCGAAAGTGAATTTATACTCTGGAAGTGTAATGCTAAAATAGTAATACCACCGAGAGTTTAAATATTTCCTTTTTTCTTTTTTATCTGATGGAGAGTTGTTTTTATTCTCCACTTTTCATTGGTTACCATTCCAATGTTTTAGGTTGATCCTGCAATCTGTTTACTTGTTGGTCACTGAATATACTTCATTCTAGCAGTTCCACTGCAAGGACTAGGAGCTCAATTGCTTCTTCAATGCTTCCACCTTACCAAGGCAGCAATGCTAGAACCCGTGAGAGAGTTCAAGCTCTTCAGGCATACTATCATCAACCTGGTCATTCTCCACCCATTCACACGCCCACTGTTTCTGGATCCCGAAGATCCAACAGTAACAGAAGCTTGTCTCAAGTAGGAACTGTGGCTTCATCATCTGATCAGACGGGCTTCTATTTTGTCCCATCAGCTACATCAGGTCGGAACTTCCAGGAAGCAGAAAATCTTCCATCAATTCGATTTAGGGCATGGGAAAGACATCATCTACCTTCATTCTCATTAAATCAGATAGACAGAGATTCTAGTTGGGGTACATTCCATCCGGCTGCCAGTGGTTCAGACTCCAATATCAGGTCCAGCGGCTTCGGCCAAAGGCATGGGTCAGAGAGTATGTCATCACATAATCGGTCATAGCTTTTCTTTTTATCCTTCTTGGAATGAAGATGAAGCGAACTACCACTAAATGACTCGAGCAGAATAATGTATGCGTGAGCAAAACGTTATATAATGCTTGGAAGTTGTCTGTTCTGACAGCCTCAAAATACTGTGGAAATGGCCCAAAACTTCTTTCTTTTCTTATTTTTGTTAGCCAGGTCTGTGTGATGGACATTGGTCTCTGGTTTAATTACCCTGCATTTGCAGGTATATAGAATAAGATCTTATGTCGGATGCTCCCTGGTTTGAGCACCTATCTTTTACTGTTTTTCTTCCATAATTTACCCTACAGAGAACAATCGTGGAAGTTCAGATAAGCGCTTGATATTTCCGACTCCCATAAAAGGATAAGAAGTCCCATGATTTTGCATTCCTTGCAAATGAACTTAGAACTCCTGGTCAGGCATTAAACACGAAGGAGCGTTAGTTTATTTTATCATGTTTGTTTTTTGCTAGGCTGTCACTTCTAAGAGAGGATGGAAACTCAGAAATGGACCTGGCATGATATGAGCGAACAATATGTAAAATTAACTCAAACAAAAAATAAATCGCATGGCAACGAACTAGCTAAAGCAGCAAACTAGATATGATGCTACTATTGGTTTCTGAAAGGATTAATAGATGCTACTTAACAATGTAATTGCACTGTAAGGTTGGGCACCAAATTTGGATCAACTGTTTTCACTCATAAAAGTACAAGCTATGGATGCCAATCTTCCTTGTATAAGTTTGTATAAACAAATCACACGTATGACAAAAGAATAAGCACGAGTGAGATGATTGCATGAGATACAGAACATGTACATCAAATGCGTAGAAAAATTAGTTGGCTCTCTTAGTAAGCAAACTGTGAGGAATCTTCTTCATTTAAGTAAATAAGGTTGTATAACGAAAGAAATCTTTTCTTTTATCTGCAAAAAAGAAAATTACAAAAACATATCCAATAAGAAACAAAAATGAGGAAGACCATACGAGGAGCCAGAAACACAAGGATAATTGATGAGGAAGTCAACAAAAGTTAATATTTTTAAAAATGGACCGTAAATTAAATGGGCAAGATAAGATGTCTAAAAATTTAAAAGTTTAATCAGAATTACATTGTCATAAAATCGGTATATAATAAAAATTGATCAAAATTAAAGAATTTAAAATATAATTGAAGGAAGAAACTATTTTTATGTATTGAAGATATTGGAGTTTAATTGAATGAGACAATCGAATAAAAATAATTGATTTATTATGATTTATAAAAATTGATTAATTTACAAAAATTGGCAATTAATTAATATATTGATTGATTTTTAATAAAAAATATTAAGGTAAACCGAACTAGCAAGTTGAACAGTTCAAGTTTTTATAGCTAAAATGATCGTATTGGTTCAATTTTTCAATCATTGACAAAAGTATAGAATATTGATAATATTAGATCAGAGTGGAAACTTGTGTAGAAAATATGTAAAGACAAAAAATCGTTCGAATGTTAGACAATCTTACTCCACTGCTCAAGTTAGTATTTGATATAGGAAATGATAGAAGTTTTCAATGGACAGAAGTATGTGGATTTTCATACATTTATTGTCTTTCGTTGTGATAATGTAACATCTTCACCTCCATTACCATAGTAGTTAGGACTCATAATTATGGTTAACGTAAATTATGACCTTTTGAAACAAATGATTTTTTGCAATAACTTTTTATTATACCCTTCATCGCTTGGGGAATTTTCATTTGCATAACACTTACAGATTTTTTAAGTATAAACCTCCCAAATTGTTCTATGGGCTCTCCCAAATAGCCTATGTAATGTTCTTAAAAAGACTCAACTTGCTTATCTTGGGAGACAAAATGCAAGTCAACATCTAAAAGTGGTTTCCAAACAATCATTTTCAAAGTGATTGTATAGAAATCAAAGAGATGATCCTAAACATTGAGAAAATGCTAAAGAACTTCTTATGGATAGGAGTTGCTAATGGTTAGATATTTACTGTCCTAAATCTAAAGGTGGCCTAGGGATAACCTCTATAAGGATTGTCAATAGATAGCTCTTAGTTAAGA
>JANSVA010000006.1:23231910-23242919 GCA_025504915.1 Erythroxylum reticulatum
TATATATCTTAAAGTTTTTGGAACCTCAAGATTAGGCCATCCTATTTATGGTCATTCAACCAAATTCTTAAGTTGAGGAAATAGAAGAATCTAGCAATTGAGATAAGAGTGGGGAATGGTGAGAAAACTTGGCTTTGGTATGACTATTGGAATAATCTAGGTTCTTTGCAAAATGTACCGAAGCTGTAAGACTTAAAATACATTGTTCCCATCATAGACAAGAGTGAGGAATGGTGGGAAAACTTGCTTTTGGTATGACTATTGGAATAATCTAGATCCTATGCATAATATACTTAAGCTGCAACATCTAGAACACATTGCTCCTGTCAAGGCCAAGGTTAGCGGAGTGATAAAAGCTAGGAATTGGAATTATGGAATTAGGGCTCTTACTCCAATAATGAATCATGCTCCAAATTACTTGCCCGAACCAAATGGTGGGGACAAAGATCAATGAAATGGTTACAGATTAGGAGTTTTTACTAATAAATTGTGCCAGCTTATGTATTGCAAAGGCAAACCATATGTGACTAGGTAGAGGTTGATCTAGTTTCCCAATAAGTCCCTTAAGGCTTCCTTTATACTTTGGTTAGTCATCAAAAATGAGTGTAACTATGGATAGGATTAAAGTATAAGCTCCAACTCAATCTATAAGCTTTGCAATTGAGTACTAAAATTCTTGATCATGTACTTCATACTTGTTCTTCTTCATGGATTCTAGAACAAATCTCTTAAGCTTTATAAACTCACCTTTAGATCATCATATTAAACCTCTTTCATTTGCTTAGGTAGAATAAGTAAAGTTCCCACACAAAGGGGTTATCCCCTAGGAATAACCAATTTTGAGATTCATACTTTTTATTTATTATATCCATATTAATAGCCTTTACCTTATTTTTCCTAAATGCCTTTTCATTGTTTTTGAACCCCAAAGGATTTACATTTACTTGATTGCTTGAAACTTTGATTATATTAAAGAATTTGGAAAGGTCCAATATTTCTTTAATTGTTGGTACATATTGATTAAAAAAAGTGTTAAAAGTTATATGGTATCAATGGACTTATAGTGTGAAGGATCTAAATTATGAAAAACTAAGTTTCTTGTAATTTTGTTTTTGTAAATTTACCTCAATATTATCACCATTTTTGTTATCCCTATCATACCCTAACCTAAGCCTCGTTAAAGCCTTATATTAATACCTTCTGATATTTTTTAAATTTACTTATAAGTGGTGGGATATGATTTTATTACAAGCTTATAATTAAGAATCCTTCTATGCATTAATTTGAGTATTCTTACACTCTCGTCCTAAACATTTTTAATGCATTGAGTGAATCCTTGGTGAGAGTGTAAAAATTTGTGTTTTTGATTTCAAAAAGATTATCTATATGATTGCTCTTGATATATTGACTTATAAAGGTTAGTTCTATAATGACTTGAATCTAATTGTTTGTTAATTTGATTGATATGAAATAATGATTTAAAGTGTGGATGGACAAGTTGATGTTAATAAGGAATGCATGTTTGTAAGTTCGATGATTTAGATTATGATTTGCTTGAGGACAAGCAAACACTTAAGTGCGAGAAAGTTTGGTAAACAATTATTTGACTATATTTATATACTCATATTTAGTTTGTTTCGCTTGTTATTTAAGAGTTTTATAGTATTATTGATACTTCAAGTATGTTTGGAGGTGATAATTGCTTTCATGAACTAAAAGAAGAAGAATTCGTATGAAATCGTGGCATAAAACAAAGATTTGAAGCAATTAGAGATACATAGTTGTGTGCAGTGACCATGTAAGGCACTGTAAATGTGTGAAATTTTGAAAACATTGTTTATGATTGTGTGAAAATACACAAACATTTATGTCGTGTAAGTCACTATGCCACGTAAAATTGTGAATTCAGGTATATTTGGAGATATACAGTCACGTACGCAACCATGTAAGTGACTGTGTATATCCAAAAAATCCAAGTTTTTATTATAAAAGGATATTACTAAAGGCAAACTAAATGAGGCAAGATTAGAAGCATTTTTTATTCGTAAGAAACACAGAAAAGAGGCAGTTCTGAACAAAGGACAAGAAAAACACAAAGATTACGTCATAAGATCCAATAGAAAGCTTCAATCAATCCATGTTGCAAGAAGATTCATTAGACAAAAAGGGGATTTACGTTATGAATTCTTTTATTTCTATTTATTCTTCTGCATATTTGTTATTGATTTGTTTTTTATATGTAGGTACTACTTATTTCATATTGACTTTTCGTAGTATTTTCCTTATCTGAGTTCATTATTGTGTCAATTTTAGTTTAGTTTGTTTCTTTAATTTTCAATTAAATCCATAACCTAATTTGATCGTTAGATAATAGAAAAAAAGTTAAATACTAGTACTTATAGTCCTCATGAAGATTGACTCGTATTTGCTAGTATTAGCTACAACTATATCGTACACTTGCAATTAAATCATGTAAACTTATAAGTAAAATAAATTCAACCAGGGACTCTATAGCCTTCAAACTCTTGGTAAGATAGAGAATTTGGAAGGAATGCAACTTCAAACAAGGTGCCACTCAAAGTGTTTATGTAAAACACTCGGGAACTGTTGATGGGGTTCAATTTGCTCACTTATAAAAGTAGATTGCACAAAGCTCTCAACATGAACACACAAAACGCTCTCAACTCAACTGGATACGATGGACATACTTTGAAAAAAGTTTGCATACAAAAAAGGGATGAAGACCCCCTCCTCCTGCACCTGTTGTACCGAGCAACCAACCTAGCTATAGTGCGGTGGTCACAGGACAATCCGAATCTGACGTAGGAGCAAAGGAATTGGATTGGCCTGAAGAGGAACCCGTTGAAATAACCGAGGGTGATATATCGATAATCCAAGGCGAATTCGGCATGGGAATAGAACTATCCAACACATTCAAAGGGAAACTAGACAAAGCTTGTGCAAATGTAGTTAGTGATCAAACTATTAGGACGCAAATTAGGATTTAACATGCTCAACTCCAGATTGATTACAATGTGGAAACCTACAGGCCCCATGAAAATTGTCAATCAAGACAACGAATTTTACCTCATCAATTTCGTGGAGGAAGACTACATTCAGACTCTTACATAGGGACCATGGATAATATCTGGCCACTCCCTCTTTGTTCAACCGTGGTACCCAAAATTTGTCCTTCTACTGGAAAAATTACGCATGTGGTAGCTTGGGTGTGATTTCTTGAACCCTCCGTCACCAGGTACTACTCTTTGATTCTCACTACCCTTGGTAATTTAGTGGGACGCACAGTCAAAATCGACAATAATACTCAACAAAATCAACGGGCGAATTCGCAAGGGTAGCTGTTGACATCGACCTCAACTTACCTCTAAGATCCATCGTCAAGTTAGACGGAGAAATCATCAAGGTGACCTATGAGGGCCTGCCCCAAATCTACCTCTGTTGTGGCTTAGTCGGACATGGAGCCTTGAATTGCCATGCACGACTGTCAAAGCAACCCGACTCCACACCCACCACCGATGGCCAGAAGACGACCACCCATCTAGTCAACCGCGTCAAATCTTCAACAAGGGACAACAGACAAGTGGAGTTCGGGACATGGATGCAAGTGCAGAGATGCCCTCGCCGGCCGCCACCCACCCAAACAGCATACAGACAAGACCGATATAACAACTCCTCCCCTGGAGGTTTATAGGGCTCGAGATACACAGCTCTGTCAGAATTAGAGCCATTGGACTCCAATACGACCCCTCCTCCAACGTCTAAGGAACGTCAACACCCCGTAACCTTAATACGACAATGCAACATCAAGTTAGGGAGAAATCCCTAAACCAGGAGCCAAATTGAGACACTCGAACGAAGCGTTCATCATTTAATGGAAGAACTGGATCGTTTAGCCATAACTCCAAAACGACATCGCAATCATTTAATCAACGTAAGGCCATGGACCTACCAACCTCCCTTCAACGCCAGCCCACGAACCCGTAAGCCCCCCTTCCACGTCAGCCTAAGGCCCAAACTAGACAGCATACCCCATTGACGATCATCAAGCCCAACCCTCAAGAGACTTAAAGCCCAATAACAAACCACGTGGCCCTATCGACCCCATCCCATACAGAGGTGATACTACAAGACTAAACTATCAATCTGCCCATATATGAGGAATAGGGCTGCAGGGACATGGAGGAAGACCCCAATGAAGACAGTCTTTATACAGCCTCGACCTTGACTAGCAACAAACATATGATACCCCCACCAAGACCACTTGATCCAAACCCCGATTCAATTGACAAAAATGAAATTAATATCGAATCTGATACCTAGACGGAGGAGACCCTACAGGATCACTTGACAACACAGTGTCAAGATCCGACTGATACGGCAATCAACTCTCATACAGAATAGATATTCCTCTCTATTCCCTTATTGTGTCGATATTAATATGGAACTATCAAGGGGCTAGAGGCAGGACCTTCAAGTCTATCATCAAGAATTATATTCGCATCCATAAACCGCGTCTGCTTGTTTTGGTGGAGCCACGTATAAGTGGGGTACGAGTGCTGAAGGTTATTAGGAGTTTGGGATTTTCCCACTCATTTCAAGTGGAAGTCGAAGGCTTTTCAGGAGGTATCTGGCTTCTTTAGAAAACTGACATTGTGATCTGAATATTGCTAGCTCACTGACAATTTGTATATGCCAGTATTGACTGGGGCCAATTGTCATTTGATTTCACTGCCATTTATGCTTGCCCTACGTACTCATTACAAAATTTTTTATGGCAGTATCTGTGGCAAATTACTAGGATCACCTCTAAACCTTGGTTGTTGGGTGGGGACTTCAATGGTAAATTGGAGAGCATAGATAAACGTGGGGGTTCTCAACTCGAAACTATCGTCAATTCGCAATTTAGAGACTGTGTGCACAATTGTAATCTTCAGAATCTTGGATTTTCAGGGCCAAGATTCATTTAGAGGAGAGGACAAATTCTTGCTAGATTAGTTCGGGCCTTTTGTTCCAACGCTTGGCATTCTATTGTCCACAATACAATACTGACTCATCTACCTTTCCTGAAATTTGATCATCGACCTCTCCCCATCACTCTTAATAATGGTGCTCCTTCTCCTCTGACAATTAGGCCATTTAGGTTTCAATCTGCCTGGTTAACCTATAATGGCTTTGGTCAATTTATAGCTGCCCATTGGAAACCAAACAGTTCTGACTTTAGTGGCATGATTAGAACGTTCTCGAAAAAACTGCAGCTTTGGAACACTACCACATTTGGCAACATTTTTCACCGGAAAAAGAGACTCATGGCAAGACTCGAAGGCATCTAAAAAAAATTAGAAGACACAGACTTGACCTCTCTTCGAGATCTTAAGGAATATTTACGAACAGAAATGGAGCAGGTCCTTTACTCAGAAGAACTCTACTGGCACCAGCAATCCAGAAGCCAATGGTTAGGCCATGGAGATAGGAATACAAAGTATTACTATGCAATCACAAAGACTAGACAATGTCAAGCGATGATTAATTTCTTGAAAGATGACAATGGAAATGTGATTTCAGATACACCGAGCATCAGAAGATTAGCGCACAATTACCTCGAGGAATTATATATGGACAAAAGCCAACATCATATAGACTGGCAGTTCCATGGACAATTCCCTCCCCTCCCTTGGCACGTTAATGTTGATCTAGACTGGCCTCTCAGTCCTGATGAAGTCAAAATAGCTTTCTTCAACATGAATCCACATAAGGCACCAGGGTTTGATGGCTTAACTGCGCTCTTCTACCAATCCTAATGGGACATTATCGGCCCTTCCCTGACTTTTTTCATTCAGTGAATTTTTTGACATGAAGTTTGGAAATTTGAACTCAATCGTACCATCATGGTTCTTATACCTAAGATTCCGTCTCCCATATAGATTAAGCAGTTTAGGCCTATTGTTTTATGTTTTGTGATCTACAAAGCCATTACTAAGATCATTGTTAATAGGCTTAAATCTGACCTCAGTGATCTGGTAGCTTCGACCCAATGCAGTTTTGTTTCAGGGCGCTTAATTACAGATTATATCATCATCACCCAAGAAGTCATACATACCATAAAAAGGAAATCGGGTCCGAAAGGGATAATGGCTTTAAAAGTGGATCTTGAAAAAGCTTACGATAAGCTGTCTTAGGAAATCATCCAAGATACACTAATCGACGTCGGGATTCTTTAGTTGCTGATTAATCTCATAATGAAGTGCATTCCATGGTCTCCATTCAAGTAAACTAGAATGGGGAACTCAACGATGCCTTCAAACCCTCCAAAGGTATACGACAGGAAGACCTCATATCGCCTTACCTCTTTGTATTGTGTATGGAACGATTGGGACACTTAATTACTTAAGCAGTGACACAAATACGATGGAATCCGATTAAGTTAAGCAGAACTGTACCACCTTTTACTCATTTGTTCTTTGCAGATGATCTCATCCTCTTCTTTGAAGCCTCAATTGATCAAGTGTTCATTATTCGAGAAATCCTAAATTCTTTCTGTGATGCTTCAGGACAATGAGTTAGCAAAGACAAATCCAACTGCTTTTATTCCATAAATATTCCTTGTTCGACAACAAATTTCTTAAACAAAGCCCTAAAATTCAAACAGACAAAAAATCTCAAACGATATCTTGGAGTTCCTCTACTGCATGGAAGAGTCAACAAAAGAACCTATCAATACATCCTTGATAAGGTTCACCAACGCCTATCCGGCTGGACAACCAACCTTTTGGCTTTGGCAGGGCGCATCACTTTGTCCTAATCAGTTATAGTGGCTCTTCCCAGTTATACAATGTAGATGATCCGATTGCCTCACAGTCTCTGTGATGAGCTGGAGAAATTGATGCAACAATTTTTGTGGGGTTCGTTAAAGGACAAAAAGAGGATTCACCTAGTTAATTGGGAGGAAGTCCGCAAATTGAAAAAGATGGGACGTCTTGGCATTCAAAAAATTCATGAAACCGACGATGCCTTATTAGCGAAATTAGGATGGAATTTGATTGCCAAGCCTCATGCATTATGGGTTAAAGTTCTCTCTGCAAAATACAATTTTGATGCTAACAATATCCCCACCTTTTTAGATGCAAAAGGTGGGTCAATGATATGGAAGAGCTTAAAGGCAATTTGGCACCTCGTTCTATAGGGCATGAAATGGATGATCAGCGATGACACTAGAACTCATTTCTGGATAGACCCTTGGATTGCGGGAGTAGGACCCCTACTTACCCATGTTACATCCCAATCCTTGATTTCACTCTCAACCTTAGTGTCCATCAATTTATGGACGTTGACAGTAATTGGCATTGGGATGCTTTTCAATCTTATCTTCTGACGTCGATTTGTAGTTCAATAGCTGGTACGTTTCTCTCGAAGCCCTACCTAGGATAGGATAAGCTAATCTGGGAAAATTCCGACACTGGAGAATTCACCATAGCTTCCACTTATTTTATGCTCATGGACAAGGAAAATGTCCTGCCTCATGAGGTTTGGAAGGAAATATGGCAATGGAAGGGCCCCCAACGCATTCGCTCCTTGCACAAGATTGGTTACTTACTAACCAACAATGCGTTCGTAAGCATTTCACTACGGATGGAGCTTGTTATCATTGTCAACTCGACAAATCCTTGATACATGCAGTGTGAGATTGCATTAAAGCCCTCCAAGTATGGAACACATTCCCTCCACACAGTTCCTCATAACTTTTTCACTATGCCAAATCAGGAATAGCTCATTAAAAATCTCCAACACCACCGACAAGTACTAGGGCATGATTGGTCGATTCTTTTTGGCACTACTTGTTGGTTCCTAAGGACATAGAGAAATATGACCCTCTTTGATAAACATTTTACTTGGCCTTCCTCACCAGATTATCTCATTTTGTCTTATGCAGGTCTGATCCACAAGGCAACCGAGTGGCAAAGTCGAGTTGATACCGATCCTCGCCCTTGACAAGAGCAACTTATTGGATGGAGCAAACCTCCTACTGGGTGGGTAAAACTCAACACAGATGGAGCAAGCAAACGTTCCTTGCTTTCAGCCACAGCAGATGGCCTTATACAAGATAGTGCAGGCAACTAGCTTAGAGGCTTCACACAAAATCTTGGATGGTGCTCACCGGTGAACGCGAAACTCTGGGGAGTATTTACTAGGCTCACACTGGCGTGAAATCTGGGATATCGTCGGATTGAACTTGAAGTGGATTCCACAGTAATGATCAATCTTCTATCTTCCGCAGCCAACCGATCAAAGGCCCTCAATCCCATAGTCATGGGCATCAACGAGCTGTTTACTCTGAACTGGACTGTTGTACATCGACATATATATCGAGAGAGCAATAGATGCGCCAGCTGACTTGCCAACTATGCAGATCATTTTGATGTTGGGGTCACTTATTTTGATATTACACCTATTGGGTGCCACTTTATCCTTATAAAGGATATGTCGGGGATTTGTTTTCCTAGACTCGTTATGTAATCTGTCTCGGTAGCTTTCCTTTTAATTAAAAAAAGAGTTAATTACATTATGGGACGTGTTTGTGTCAATGAACTCATGTAATTAAGAGATATAATTGGGTTACTTAGTGTTTTGTGCTAGTTAGTTTTGAACTGCCTTGTTGTATCCTCCATGTCTACTAGCTTTAGCTCTTAAAGCTATCTATTTTACTACTCATTTTACTTTTTCAAAAAAGATGAGGGTCCTTGCCTAAGGAAGCTAAGTAACTAAACTAACAAAGGTACAACATCTCTAATCAATGTTGATAATTTGAATACCTTATATACAATGAATGTTCATATTAGATTAATTTTATTTAAAAGCTTGATTAGGTTTCCAATCGGGCATAAGCCCAGTAACTGGCAAAAATGACATGTCACCAACAATCTTACAACTTTTACTAATATGACACGTCTACGGATGGAGACAATCGCCACATCACGACCAATAGTCCTCAGTGCACACACTAACCCCTATAAAACGACTAGAAACCCTAGATTTCATTTTTGTCGGTACCACGCTCTCGCTTCTCGTCCGACCAGCATCAGGTGGCGTCAGCCCTTGAAACCCAGAAGAACAACCCATGGTCTCTCTGTCACTGCATTCTCCATATCTCGCTTTTTCTTAATCCTCGTTTTTTGGAATTTGGCAGAAGCTGAGTGTTTATTCATTTTCATTTGTTTAGGGGATCGATCTCGATGCAGGAGGTAAAAGCAAGAAGACGAAACGTATTGGAAAGTGAATTTGGTTATACATATTTGTCGATATATATATAATTAAACAAAGAGTTTTGACATGCCTTATAATCTATTAAAGAATCTTCAAATTAAAAAGATAAGTTAATTGATAGGTCAAGGACTTGTAGTTATTTATCTTACATTGTATTAAAAAATTAACAATATCTTAACTTCATAATATACATTTAATTTGTTTCTTAATTCTTTTTATAATATTTAAAATGGATTAGGACATAAAAGAATTTTGTTGCTTTTTAAGGTTTTAAATAGCATTTAATCAATCAACTTAAATATCATTTAATTAATTGAATCTATAAATATTAATTTAAAATTAAATATTTGGTTGATGAATATATATATATATATATATATATATTAATCATCTAATTTTGAATTTAATCACATAAACAAAATATAAAAGAATATTTTTATATTGATTAATTGTCACATAAATGGACCTTTAATATCGTGAGCCCAATATAAATGTGTGGATGAAAAATCAATAGTACAGATTTATCGTGAGCCCAACAATAAAAGCTTCCGGGCAGTTTTCTTTTTAATAATTTCAACAAATTCAAATGAGTAATTATCAATGCATTTAAACTTTTTAATTATTTTAATAATTCAAACTACTATTAATCAAAATTTAATATGACAAATTTTGAATATGAATAAATGTAGTAAATGATTATTTATAATGAATAGGATTGATAAAAATATTATATTCTTTAACGTATTACTAATATTTTTTTTGTCTTTATATGATTTTTAAAATTATTCCAAAATTTATAACTTGTTTTTCTAGTTGTTATCTCTATTTTATATATTAATGTGGTCTTAATTTTATGAAAACTAAGAACTTATTATAAACTCTTTCTTTTAATTGTCAAAATTAGTACAATTACTTATTCATATGCAATGTTTATGAATACGGTGCAAAATTTGATAACCAATTTAGTTTTGATACGGTATTAAATAATGAGTACTATTTTAGATAAGTTTTTAAAATTAAAAAGTAGTCTTTCAAGATATTGTGCTACATAATTTTTAGTTTTATTTCAACCATAACTAAAAAAATATAATAATATTAACTTCGAATAACGATTATCTCTTTATTTTTATTAATATTGCTTTTCTCATATTTTTCATATAAATAATAACCATAATTAATATAAGAAAAATATTACTTAATTCTTATACTAACATAAAAACTAAGAATCATACAAAGTATTTAAAATATTAGAATTGATTATATTAAAACACCAGATAATAAGAATAGTATAGGTCCATAAGTATTGTATAAGAGGTCGTACTGACACGCAACAAAATATAAGTAAAACTATATAAACAAAAGCAATTACAATTAAATGTTTTATTTATATTGAATATATAGACTTTTATATTTATGCCGATATTAAGTTATAGGCTTTTAATTTTTTTCTCTTTTCTTTATTTCACTTGTATTTGATATGTAAAAGAGATTTATGTAGAACTCATAGCTTCATAAATAGCAATGACCTTATTTTACTATAAAACTCTCATTATTATGAAAAGTCACATTATTATTATCATTCAAACTCATTGCACTAAATGATATATCAATGCTTTTTCATTCATGATTATTTTCTAAGTCACTCTCATCTACGAAACTTAAGTCCTTAGAATCTCAATTTGGTAAAAGATAAATATGATCAAGGCAAATCGCATGTATAGAAATATTTA
>JANSVA010000006.1:23248863-23263959 GCA_025504915.1 Erythroxylum reticulatum
GCACATTCATATGATTGTACATGCATTCATTGGCATTTCCGGGTAAATTTGATTTATAAGTGGAAATTGTGGATTAAATTGGAGTCTATTAATTGTGATTTGGCATTTTTGGTAAATTTTGGATATTTTAAAATTTTTGGTGAATTATTTGAACTGAAAATTTATTTGGTGGTAAAAAAATTATTTGAAGACTATTAGTAATATTTTGGAAATTTTAGGATTTTTTCTAAAAATTTTGGGATATTTTAGAGTAAGAAAAATGGACAAATGACATAATGACATGTAACACTTAAAAGAGGCTGACAAGTGGCTCAGATGCAAGGGGACCACGTGTCTGTGAGTTATTAAAGCAAGATATTAGGTAGAAACTTTCATTGTTTTCTCTTCGGATAGCTTGTTCTTCACCAAATTTTGGTCTTCATTCTCATGCTATGATTTTCTGAAAATAAGGTAAGTAAGCTTCTAAGTTTTTGAGTTCCATAACTGATTTTTTTGTGATGTTTTGATTGTTGGAATTAAACACATGCATGAGATAGATGAGTTGCAATAACTATGCATGAAACAGTATGTGAGTTTTGATTTTGGTTTTTAGTTTGAATATTGAGTTTTGAGTTGTTTGAGAGTAAGATGAGATAGAATGGGAGTAGAAATGCAAAGAATATAAGTTAAAAATGGTGTAGGAACCATGAAATAAGGAAAAAGAGAGTGCAAAAAATGTGACAGAGCTTGAAGACGATGAATAGTAGTGAAAATTTCTAGTTTTGGTATTTGTAGCTAATCTTGCATTTTAAGTTGTTTTAGCATAAGATAAGTTGCATGGGTGTAAAAATGAAGGAGTAAATGTAAGGGTATAAATTTGTGATGAGGAATTAAGTGAAAGAGAGGAAGAAGATGGAGGAGTGTTGCTACAAAAATGTGGAGAATTATGTGCAAAAATGTGATTCTACAGTAAAAGGGTGGTAGTTGCTTGTATAAGTTTACGAACAGAGTATTTCATGGAGCAGCCCTAAGTCTTTTGCCTTAACTTTTTCTTCCGAACTCCAAATAACTTGAATCTTGGACCAATGGATTCCTAAGACATTTTTCTTTCTCTCCATAAAAATTTAGAGTTATTTGAATTGATTTGAAAGTGATTGATATGATGAAAGTGTGGAAGTCTGCTGGAATGTTATGAACTGGAAATTTTCATGATCATGCTTCGGTTTTCTAATTATAACTTGAGTTGTAGATTTATGAATGAGTTAAATTTTATTCATATTAAACTAGAACATAATTATAAAAATTTTATGAAGAAGTTGAATCTTAATTCTATCTTTATAATGTTCAAAATTGGCATGGAACTGAGTTTGAACTTAGGCTATAACACTACCAAGGACAGAAATCACGTCCTATGGTTATTGAATAAACTGTATTGATGTGGGCCAAATTAGGCTAAGTTATGTTCACCAAATTGTAGCTTATTCTCTTAGCTTGAAATTGGTATAAATTTTGTAATTTTTGGATATCTTAGCTAAAAGATATGAGTTGTACAATTAGAGGGAATGATTAAGTTCAAATGTGCACAGTCTGTGGTTTTTTGTGCATAACTCATTGAATACTGAATCAAATTGGATGATCTTGGAGTCGTGAGAACTTAAGACACTGTAGAACAACTTTCCAGAGAAAGTGTTGCCTAATTCTGTCTTTTACCCTATCAAATTAATTATGTAAAGTTGACTCGAAATCATGTGGGTAGAAAATCTGAAGTGGTCATTAAGTTATGAAATTGATTTCACATTGTTTTATTTTGGACCAAATAATAAGTACCAAATGATATTAATGAGGGCTTGATATCTGATTGATTTGATGATGAAAATTACAATAAGATACCCGAAATTGTCATTGAACAATGCATTGTGCATATTTTATTTATTTAAGTACATGTGCATAAAGGAATATGTTTTCAATTGTGCAAAATGTGATATTGGTGAATGTGTTGTGTTTGTTATAGAGGAGCATATCGGATACCAGTCGGGCATTGCTGGACCATCCAGGAAATAGCTTCTTGGAACGTACTGTGAGTCAACCTAGATGATTTTTTTAGGATTGATTTGATTTGAATTTAATTTGATCTGTTAAACTTCCAATATTATTGAAACGTTTGTGATTTATTTCTGGATTCCAGACTTGAGATCCCAAGAGTTTAATAGCTGGGCATGTATTGGGAGTGTTTTGATTTGATATGAATTTGACGTTTAATTCTCAACAACTTTTGAATGTTGGACTTAGGTCCAATGATTGTGAAATCTTGTCTGAGCATTTGTATAAGATTGTGATATATGAGATATTCAGAAGTTGTTGCATTTCATAAAATGCATGCTCAGATAAAGACGTTGTGACTTGAGTTGCTAGTATGAAGCACTTCCACGTAGAGCTTTGCTCCGTAATTTTGTTTGACTGAGCCCTATGGGCCGATATTTGTATAAGCTTGTGATAGGCACTCGGTCACAACAGTAAGAAAAAATGTGAGTCTCATGCATATGACATTATAAGACTGAAATTTATTGAATGATTTGTAAAGATGAATGAGTGATAAATTGATGTGATTTATTTGCTATGCTTAGCAATGTGAACTGTGTGATCTTATGATATACCATGTTGTGTGAACATTTGGAATATGTTTATGATCTAAACGAATGTCTATAAAACATGTATTATGTGTATGTGATCCGGTGAATTCATCAATGATGGTTCACTCATTGAGTTTGCAAAACTCATAAAAATTGCAATGTGATTTTTCAGGTACGAGATAGGAGATCTAGTTCTTTAGACAGGAGACCTACTTCTTTAGACAGGACTAAAGGACCCTTTAGATTTTGTAATAGCTCAGAGGTCTATCAGCTGGCTCCAAGAGTGTTGTGTCTTGTATTTTGTTGTTTTTGTTAGAACCTGTATGAGGTTATGTAAATATTTGTCTAAAGGAAATAATGTAAAATTTGTGGAGTAATGCAATCAATGGTTGTAAAATTTGCTGACTTTCAAATGATGTAGTTGATGCCATGTGTAAATTGGAATTGTTTTACTCTAACATACCATTATCATAGGTTATGTTCCTGAAAGTTTGGGTATGTACCCCATGGTAATGGGATGTTACACCTTCACTTTTGAATTGGGCCTACAAAGTAACTATAAGATAACAAAAGTAATCTTATAAACAAAATAAAATAATGATTAATTTTAAACAAGTAATAAAAGTGAAGAAATATATACTTGGAATAAAATTTTCTCTTTGGTATAATATGTGGACATCCTAAAATCACTATAGGCATCCTTGTATACATTTATTTGTGAGCTAAGGAGATTTTACATTATATAAAACAATTGCCATGATAGTTAGTAGCATTCCTTTATAAATTTTAGTTTTCTTTGTAAAATTTGGTCTAAAATAAATGCTAGAATTAAAAACTGCCTTAGCATCAAACAATAGAGAGTAAAATTATCTTTTTTATCTTTTATTGGTAACTACTACATAAGATGTATATAAAGAAGACCTATTCTTTAGATTGCCTTAATTTGTAACATCTCATCCTCATATTAAGGGTTAGAATTTAGATTTCAATAATAGAGAAAGTAACAATGTGAGAGTTAGAAAAATTTACATTTTATGCTCAGCAAAATGTCAGCATACATGCATGTAGATTTGAATTTTTGCATACATGAAAATAATTGTACATGCACTCATTGAATTGTCATGGGATTAGTTGAAAATTTGTGGATTCGATATTAAATAATTTTAGATGGTAGATTGAGAAGTGTGGTTATAGTGAATGAGTTAAATGACATGGAGTAGAAAGACTAGAAATAAAAATTTAAGTGTTGGATTTAGTGAAGGAAAATACATTAGAGAAGTTACTGAAAATGTATAGTTAGAGAGTTAAATTTGGATTTGAGAGGACGTATCATCTAATGATGTCATATCGTCTGTGAGAATACTTCGTCTGGTGCGGACGTATCATATGGTGAGGACGGATTGTCTTATGAAGACACTTCGTCTGGTGGGGACATATCGTCTGGTAGTGACGTATTGTCTCCTGAGGACGGATCATCTTGTGAAAACTTTTCATCTTGTGTGGACGTATTATTTGGTGCATTGTTCATTTTGTATCGTCTGGTCCAAATTTGACCTGGTAGATGACGGAATCTATCTTCAAGGTCTTCATGAAAATTATAGACCTATAAGTCCTCTTTCGAGCCATCTAAGAATGAACTTGATCCAATACTTATAGCAAAAGTTATTGTGAGATCCCACATCGGTTGGAGAGGGGAACGAAGTACGCCTTATAAGGGTACAGATACCTATCCTTTACAAATGCGTTTTCTATGGCCTAATGCATTGGATCCCATCAGAACTCCAAGGTTAAATGTGCTTGGGTGAGAGTAGTACTAGGATGGGTGACCTCCTGGGAAGGCCTCGGGAAAAGCAAAACCGTGAGGGCTTAACTGGGACAAGGCTTAAAGTGGACAATATCTGTGAGCGGGTGATCTGGGCTGTTACAGTTATGTTAGTTGCCCCAAAAGAAAAAGGTTCAATATGATTAAGGACAGAACCTTGTTTGATTCTTTCAACCATAACCTTGTCATCCAACCTCTAATTGGAGTGATTTTTAGACCAATATATTCCTAACACATTTTTCTATCTCTCCACAAAAAGATGGGTGGCATTCTAAATCGAATTGAAAAAGGTTGATCAAATGAAAATGTGAAATCTGTTGGAACAATGAAATAGGATTATCTTACATAATGCATTTTAGTATTTTGATTATATTTGGATTTGTAGGATCCAAATGAGATTATTTTATTTGGAGTAAACTAAAGGTATAGGACTACAAATCATCTAAATAAGTTGAATTGTGATTCAGTTTCTAAGATATTCAACTTCTGGATGGAAGTTGTGCATAGTATATTGTTTTGGACAAGAGTAGTCTGAAAATGTTTAAGGTATATCTTCAAACCACTGAAACAAATTGAATGATTTTGGTGTCAAAGGAGACATAAGACATAGGGGAATATGTTTCTAGAAGAAAATGTTACAAAATGACTTTAGTATCAAGGTCAGAAAGAACATGCAAAGTTAACTCAAAATGATATTTTTACGAGAAAAATCTGAAAGTGAGTAAGGGGTTATGACTTGTGATTACAGTGATTTTATTAAGTCATAAACTTAAGTATAAATGATACCTAAGTATGTCTTAATGAAGGGAAGTGGATAAGTTGATAAGAAATGGATAGGTGTCCTAGCTAAAGTTAAGCTTTAATAACCTTGAAAGACAAGCTGTTGTCCTTGTCTTTATCTTTCTTAAAACTCCTTTCTCTAGAGTTCCTCCAATATAGAGTTTTTCATCAAACTTTCACTAAAGTTAAGTCTTGCTTTTCTCTGTTGTCATCACTTCCATTTTGATATTTCTTTCTTCAAGAAAAATTGAACCCTCTGTCAACTTTTAAGTTGATGTATGTGGTTGTATGAAGGATTAGGGTTACGTGATTGTTATAGATGTTGAAACTTTAAGCAAGTAAGCTTAGTATGATTATGTACTTTTGCATAAAATGAAGCATGCATCGTTAGTTCACTACTAAATAGTTAAGAACAGTGATATTCTTATTTTCTGAAAAATGAGTGAGGAGATCTAGTGTGCTGTACATGGTGATTTTCTTTGGATTTAATGATGGAAATATTATGGGATTGTGTTAACCAAGTTTTTAGAGTTGAAAGATCAATGAAAATGTGTAATGGTGTGAAAGAATGATTAAAGTGATGTTTAGAGGAATAAATGAAGAAAATACAAAAGTTAGAAATGCAAAAAATTGAAAGTGAAAAAGTGCAGAAATTGTGATGAAATGCGTGAGTGTTCTAGTTTTTGGATGATCATGAAAAATGATAGATTTCTTATTTGGTTGCGATTTAAAGAATTGATGAGTGATTAGTTATGAAATGAGAATGAGCATAAGATATGAAGTTTGTTAAAGTACCCGGGATAGCCATTGAGTATGCATTGTACATAGTTCATTTATATATTTATGCATAAATAAATTCTTATGAGTGTACAATTATTAATGAGTGTGCAATGTAGTCTTACATAAATGAGTTGTGTAGGTTAAGTGTCCGCATTCAAACATTTTCAGAATTTAGAATCAAATGCTAATATGGAGCGTACTGTGAGTAGACCTAGATGGTTTGATTCATTGTTTGTTCTGTTTTGAATTTCGTATTGATTGCTTACTGAATGCTCATATGAATACGAATGATTATGTTGGTTTCTGGACAGGAGGTCTGATAATTGTGATGCTTAGTTGACATATTGAAGTGTTGCATGTATGTAAATGAGATGAACTAAGTGTACATAACTTGATAAATGTGTTTTGAATGAGCATTTGCATGTAAGTGAAAATGTGATTCTCAACTTAATATTGAATGCCGGACTAAGGTCCGATGATATGTGAATGTGATTGAATGAGATCATGCAAATGTGAATGATGCATTCCATTTCATAAATGCATGAAACATAATGGAGTTATGACCAGAGTAGCCACTGATCAGAGCTTAAAGCTCAATGTGTGAAAAAGAGCCTCTAGCTTAAAAGGTGACTCAAAGCTAAAGCTCAACGAATAAAAATTAGCTTCGAGCTCAAAAGTAATTAAGAGCCTAAGGCTCACTCTGTAAAATGAGTCATGTATCCCCCAAACAGATAAGGGACAATTATGAATGAGCCTGACATCCAATAAATACGGGATAGTTTAGGCACTCGGTCACAACAAAGTAATAAATAGAAAGTGGGTCTCATGCACACTGCATATGCATAATATGAGTGGTTAAATTGTATTAAATGTGAAGTGTGAAATGTGTAATGATGTAAATTATGTGTTACGTGATTGGGTGAGCTATCGATGATGGTCACTCATTGAATTTGCAAAACTCACCCAAAATTTGCAAATATTTTCATGATCAGAAGACGTTAGGAAAACGGTAGTATACCTACAGCATACAAGTGAGGGATAGAGGTTGGGATCAGTTCACGTCTACATTGTACTTCTTTATTTTGAATTGAATTGTATATTCTGCAACTTTTGTATTAAATTATGTATTCCGAAAGTTTTGAAAAATGTGTATATGTTTTATGTTGTAATGTAAAGACATTATGACTAAAGTGTTTTATATTTGTGAAAGGCCCCAAATGCCTATTGAAATTCTATTGATTGTATTGTGTTGATTGAAAATGTTTATGAATGAAAGTGGACCCAATTTTGGTTATCGATTTTTGCATATTATTTTTGTATTTCAAAAAAAGATTTATATAGAATTTTTGAATGATTGAGTATTCTAGCACGCCACCCTCGCAGCGCATGGACTCGGATATCACCCATAGATGTCGGGTACGTGTCTTGTGAGAGTGGGATGCTACATAATTGCTTCTGTCACCCTCTGTGTGGTATAATAAAAGTAAGTCATTGTTGCCTTCTCATCACTATCGACCAGAAAAAGTACTCCCATAATGGCTCACATACTTGAATGATAAATTAATATTAGGAAGAAAATTCAAAATCTTCGAATATAATTTTAAAAACCTTCATTCCATCATTTGACCTAACATTCTGAGATGTAATCTACTTATCAATTGTAAACTTTTTCTTTAGCTCCTTCATTTAAACAAACATTGAAGTGATAAAAACTTAGCTGTAAATCTTATAATGGCATGATGACACAAATTCTTACTAGTAGTGAAATCCTTTCTCATCAAACACCAAACCTATATATGCTTATAGATGAACTTATTCACTTTTCTTGCTTTATGCACAATTTTAACAATGATATGAAAGTATCTAATATCTTCTATATTTTCTAACATTAGGTCAATATAATGTCAGCATAAAGAGTCTAATAGAAAGAATTATATCTATTTTGCAACATTTTCCTAGCTACTTTGTAAGCAACACTTTCCTAGCTACTTTATAAGCAGCATCATTGAAATGTACAATGTTTTTATGCCTATCTTCATTTACAACTTTATTTTATATCTTTAACAAAGTATTGTTGTGTCTAGTTTCTATTGCTTTCATATCTTGATTTTTGTTATAAATTCTTGTGATTTGATTTAAATGAGAGATAAATTGAATAAAAATGGTGTGAATATTGCATGCATGTTGATTAGATTATTTTGTGAATTTTTCTTGAAAATTAAACTTCAAGTCGCTTGCATAAAAAAAGAGAGAAAAATATAATAATAAGAATGTCACCACCTGCACGGTAGTGACTAAAGTGTCACCAGTCACCATTGTGCAAGCTTATGCACTGGGGTGGTTGCAAATTCTCATGCACTTCTTTAATTCGTCTGTTTATCATGTGGCAGTTGTAGGTTGAAGGGGAACGAAAATCTAAACCTAGACGAGGCTACAAATAGAAAAGGATAGGAGGGTGACGACGATATCATTCATCATTCACTCTTCATTCTTCACTCAACTCACACACTCATTCGGCTAGAACAAAAGGAGATAGAGAGAAGTGTGGAGGCGGAGAAGCAGAGAGCTTTAGCTGAGAAAAAGGAAGGAGAAGAACAACATAAAGGGGTAGGTAGCATGAGCAGTCGGTTGTTTTGGGTGAACATCAACTAGAAACAAAGGGCGAGAGCTAATGTGGAAAGCTTGAGATTAGCAGGAGCAACTCCCTCACCCGCTATTCTTTGCTCTTTCTATTTACTATTTCTTGCTATTTTGCTACATTTACTCCTCTGTTATAGACTCATACGTTGTTATGCTTAACTAACCCATCCTCTGTTAGCTTTTGATATGTTTTTTGGTTTATTTACTTAGTTTGTTAATTTAATACTTCTCTTATACTGATCAAGATGAGATTAAAGTGTTTAAAGATGATGAATCTTATGATTTCTGTGATGGGCTGATCTCTTTTCTTGAGGATTAATATATCTATTTTAGTCAAATATGCATGATTGAGGGATTATGCTATTGTCTTATGTTTACTATAGTTTCTGAACTAAATTGATGTCACAACATATCAAACTTTGCATCATTTTGGTATTAAACGAAGGACCGAGATGAGAAGTTTAATATGGAATGAGAAACTATAGACGCTTAGGTTAAGAATTAGAAATATATTAATCTAAGTGGTAATTAGTAGTCAAGTTTTCATAATTAACTCTCGTGATAACTTGTTGAATACGAAAGTTAGATTAGTTAATGATTCTATACGATCTTCGGGACAAACTGTTAATGCTGTAAGACAAATGTCTAATCATTTCCCGTTAATCATGCATAGGAGATTAAATTAGTGAAATTAATTCTTAAGAGTTTTCCACTTTGATTTCTACTTGTTCTTCCTTCTGGTCCTTTAAAGCCTTATTTAAACAAATTGGGATATGATGTTTAGAATTGCATTTTTTATTTTTGTTTAAGATTAATTTAAGTGAACCAATTTCACCTCCGTAGGAGACAACCCTTAGTATTAAAGTACAACTACCTCGTATAATTGTGAGTAAGATAACCTAGGTCTTTTTAATTTAAGACATTTTTATTTCATATACACATTGGCTCGATGTCCTGTGCAAAAAGCATCGAATTTGAATATTATTCTTTTTAATATAAAGTAGATCATCAATGTTATTGTATTGTACTATAATATTATGGTAATAATTAAATATTGTCTCCAACATAAAAAATCTTACTATCTTATCAAAGAGACCTTATTATTAGATTATCTAATTTAATATTTTCTTATTAATTTAAGACCTGTAAGAACTTTTTGGGCACAACAAGTATTAACTTCCATTATAGGCTAGTAATAATAAGACTGAGTAGCATTGAATGATAAATCTATATCATAACACTACCTAGCCATTACCATGTCCATATTATAAGCTACTTCCTTAGATTGTAATGCACTAAGAATTAAAGGTTGAGCTTCAAGAGTTGTTAATGGAGTAGAAAAGCTAGACACCTATCTTCTCTTGCTCACATTAGTTGCAACAATTCCTTCTTGTTATGTAGGAATACCATCTTTAACTTTTTTATTATCATCCTAACTAATATAGAAAGAGAATTCACTACCAATTTTGTAGTTCAGGCTTTACTTTCTTTTTTTCTCATTTTGATACTCTTCAAGCAAGTTGTTATCTATCATTTCACATCATCATTAACTTTCTTACCTGACTCCGCATCACCTTTGATCTCAACTGAATGTTTCTCTAATATGATGATTCCTTTACTTTTTAAATGTTTGTTTCAATATAAACAAATATTATATTTTTTCATACCAAGAATTAATCTCATATGAGCCTAAAAACTAGATTACCGAATCTTATTGAAGAGATTGAATTAATAGATGTGCTTGAACTTTCTAATTTTTATTTGTAAAAATAAATAAAGACATATTTTAAAATTAAATTAATAATTTTATATCAAAAACAGTTTTTTTTCCTTTTTTGCATATGAAAGACATAAAACACTACTTTGAATTGTATAATATAGAAATTTCAAAATGTCTATAAAATTTCAAAATTCTTTATTTAGCAATAAAAATTCAAAAGTCAATTATGAGAAGATTATATACAAATACTTGAAGAAAATAAAATTCATAAAACTAATGTATTGAGAATGTTATAATCATATTCTTAACATGTCTAGGTAGATTCTTTACTAATGTAAAGGATACAATTTATATTTGGACATATTAAAAAGTTAAATGGATATTGCAGATGAAACTAAAAATATATACAAGTACATTAAAAACATACAACAATTTATATCATACACCTTTGTTTTAGTAATGTACATTGTGAAAATGGTTTTGTTTAAAAAATTGAAAACTTATTACTTCAACATTCACAATTTCATATTATGTTGAGTAATAAGTATACTCTTATAAATCAAGGTATATCTTAAAAGCTATTTTAATCTAATCATAGGGAAATGAAATTATCTTAGATTAAATATAATCATAGAGAAATTAAATTATCTAAATTCTCTCTTTCTAGAATGTTTTAACTACCCATGAGACAGGATAATGGTACCTATGAGATTGATACTAACTTGCCAACATTTGCTAGCTCCTTGTGATACTGCTAATTATGTTCAAACTAAACTATTATATGATGTCTTAGAAAATGACTAAGCATTCACTAAGTGAGTTATTTTATCACTTCTTTAAAAGGAGTGAGAGGGTTGAAGTGTATTGTACATTGTTTATCATACATGAATGTACATTTGTAAGTTTGCTATCTCGTTGGAGATATTACTTTCCAAAGTTTAATTTTGTGTAATTGTAATATTATTTTCCAATGGCAACAAAACAAGAATGCAAAACATTTCATTTTTTAACTTAGCCACTTCATTATAAGAATAGTTTCCAAAAATCAAACCTAAAACCAAAAAGGGACTTAAACTTGTCATTATCATAGCAACCAAATCTTGATCTTGGGTCAACAATTCAACATACTGACAAATCTTAAAGAAAAACATAGTAATATTGAATAATATAATTAAGAAATAAAAGATCAACAACTAGAGACACTGCACGTTGTATATAATCACAATTGTGAGTCTTATTGTTGGTAGTTGAAAAAGCATATGAATTTTAGTATATTTAACCCTAAACAAAATACCAACTCCATTGAACTTTAGGTGTTATAGTTTGATGTTAATTTTATATTTATTTATTTAAGAAAATGTCGTAAGACATGGTGACACGTGTCCTTTTTCTGCCTGTCAATTGTTTACAATGTCAATTCTGTGTGTTAAGTCAAAAGTACACATTAGAAATTAAATTGGAGGGAATCATGGTTCATTCAATTCATAAACCTAACACTTTTCAATTTAATCTCGGCTTTCTATAACCCTTTTCAGCTTAATCTCATTTTCCATGACAAGAAGCCAGCAATACGAGAAGACAAGAGGGGACCAGCATGCGACAGAGGAATAGACTGAGCAACGTGCAACAGGAGCAGACCGAGCGAAGCAGCGTGTGACAAAAGAGTAGCAGCAGCGATGATGGAGAAATAAAAACCGCAGTCGGATATAAGGCAAACAGGCAGAGGCACTAAGGCTGCGGACGTAAGGGTAAGGCAATCGGCTGCTTTTACCAAGTCCAAAGTTTTAATATTTTTGGTAAGCGGTTGTTGAAATAACCCATAGTTGAACTCGATGTGATATCATGACGTTCAGTACCCTTTTTTCAACCGATACAATCCCAACTGGTACTGGAACGGTACAAAATCCATTCCATTGTTCATATATCATTAATTATTATTTTCAAATCTGGATATTATATTACTTTCGCCTAAAATTTAAAGTTAACTTCAACATGTTTTGACGAGTGACATTATTTTAAAACAACTACATATAGATTGGAATTATGATGGATGCTTTAGATTGATTTTTAAGAAAAATGGGATATAAAATTTGAGAAATAATTAAGT
This sequence comes from Erythroxylum reticulatum, assembly GCA_025504915.1. NCBI lineage: Eukaryota > Viridiplantae > Streptophyta > Magnoliopsida > Malpighiales > Erythroxylaceae > Erythroxylum > Erythroxylum reticulatum. The sequence continues at coordinate 23,261,322 of JANSVA010000006.1, forward strand.
GTTTGATGTGTAATTATAATTTAAATTATATAACATTCTTGCTTACTATATGTTTAATTAAGTAATTTAGAGTTTCGATGCCAAACTTTGGGACAACTGATACTAAAGTTACTAATTTATAACGAGAGGGTTAAATTGAGTTTACTAAAATTTAGAGTTCCCTCTATCCACCACATTCTTAGGTCTACAAAAAAATGTGGAGATTATGCAACTTCTGCTGGTATTGACAAAGGTTTGACTCCATATTTTCCTATCCTATGAACATAATACTCATCATCGGGGGATAATTTGCATCTCATAATACAGTTCAACTTTAACGGATTTGGAAAGGGGATTATGCAGTCATCAGAAAATTGTATAGAAATAGTAAAAGAAAGGTAAACAAGTGGCCTGGACATTGCAGGTGGCTGAAATGCTGTGGGGAACTTCGAGAAAACAATCGTTGTGTAACTTTCACAATTATGAATGTGACAGGGTTGACAAGTATAGTTGCCCACCCTAGAAGAATTCAGGCGCAGATATTTAGTATCAAAACTCAAACGTTTGTCCAAACCTTCCAAACCTTGGGGACCAAATCGGTTAGCGAGTGGGAAATAAAAATACAAGCGGAAAAGGCTTCTTATTAGATCATTGATATCCTAACCAAGTTGAAAGTAGTACGCGAACACCCAAAACATGCCAAAGTGTCAAAACATATCAATATTTCTTAATGAAGTCATAAATGTGGTTGTTAGTCTCCTCTGGTCTTTCTTGGTTGTTGAAATGAGCGGCTCCTTCTATCACAACAGTTTCCTCCAGAAGAGGTACATGACGCTTGAAATCTTTGCTGTGTACATATTCCTTTACCCCCGGAGTCGTATAAACCATATCCAGCTCTCCCACAACAAACTTCACAGGCACTTTCACTGGAACCCCTGTCCATGCTGCTGTTAGCTCCCAGTTCCTGCATCACCCACACTGTAATTAACTAACAGAATTGAGTGGTAAGGAAAAAATTTGGAAGTTGCATGAAGCTTGATTATAAGCAAGTATACAAATCCAAAGCTCTGTAGTAGTTCAATCCTCCGGTGAAGCCTTTCTGACTAAACTTTGTTGCATAATAATTAAGGTCTGCTTCCGTGAACCAAGATGGCAAAACAACTGAACTCTCTTTACAGATTCCAAATGCATTTTCCTTTGCCAAGCATGCTGGACCTGGTTTACGATCAGTAAGAATTTTTTTCAGCACTTCTGCAACACCAACACTTTGGATTTCAGCTTCGATTGCTCCTTTTTCCTGCCCGTTTAAGAGTTAAACAGATCCATTGGTTGAGACGCAACTATTAGACTACATCAAGAATCGTACTTAACTGCAACTTAATAAAATTAAAACAACTGACACCAAGAAGCAAGCCTTAAACACAAAGGTCAGGTCCCGAAAATGAGTTGTTTCTGGTTTTTCATTAAGACTCGACTATCCTGAGCTCAACTGGCATCAGATCAAATAAAAAATTAAAAAAAACAGTGGTGGCTTTTGTGAATACATTATCAAGAACTATGCTAGATCTAATCAAATGGATGATAAAAGAAGTAGAAAAACCTGAAATCTGCACATGTAGTAATCATCTCCAAAGAGCAGTCGCATGCTTTCCAAAGGCTTAATCTTGGGATTTCTAGGCCTGAAAGGAACACTAAGGCATACGTATGCCTTAACTCTATCAGGCCTAAACAAGCACAAGTACCATCCAATTATGGCACCCCAGTCATGAGCCACAAGAAACACTTTATCTGCCCCAAGATGGTTCAAAAGGGCAATCAGGTCACCAACAATGTGATGACAGGTATAGCTAGTGCTTGAAGGAGGAGCTTCAGAGTCACCAAAGCCTCTAAGATCTGGTGCAACAGTATGGTACCCCAGCTGGCTTAAAGCAAGAATTTGGTGGCGCCATGTATACCAAAGCTCTGGAAATCCATGTAGAAAGAGTATTACGGGTCCTTGACCCTTCTCAGCTATGTGCATTTTTATGCCATTCACATCCACCATTCTGTGTTTTATACCCTCCATTTTTCTCGTCCTTAGCCTCCACTGAACTCCTTATGCAAGCTTTGCTTCGTTATGTAGACCATCGAATGTATACAAGCTGATAGTCCTATAGTTTTAAATGTCCGAGGGTTGTTGATCAGTAGTAAATGGCAGTAAATAAAAGACACTGATTCCAGTACTTGAATGATACTTGGGGAGTTGCTTTCGCATGTGATCTTTAAACATGGCACAGAGCATCGAATTTTCTTTTAGTGGTTAATTGGCGAGGGAAACCATTCAGTGATAAAATTAATTTGGCAGTTAGGAAATGCATGTCGCACTTCTGTTATAGAGAGAGTTTTGCATGTTGACCTCATCTTTAAAAGTCATGTTAGGAGGCATTTAATAAGTGTTTATTTCTGAATATTTTTACTTTTATATTTAGGGTATTTGCGCTTGTTTATTTGAGTATATTTATTATTTTTAATACTTAATTTGTTTATATTTCATTCCCATGTCATTATTCATTTATCTAGAGGAAACAATAAATTCGGACAAATTTAAGTTGATTAGAAGTTATTGATAAGCTAATTTTATACTATGTTTTACCCTCTCCATTGCTTATGTTTTGATTAC
>JANSVA010000006.1:23277828-23290141 GCA_025504915.1 Erythroxylum reticulatum
CTTCTTTTATTTATTTTCAAATCAATCAATTCTTGATCGTATGAGTAATTTTGCATCGTTTAATTTAATTGTCTTGCATGTTGGAATCCCTTAGATACGATATCCAATTTTTATCATTTTATATTACTTATCGACGGGGTACATTTGCATCTAGTTAGTCTAGATAGAATTTAATTTATATTGTTTTGTTTGGACTGTAATAGGTAGAAGGTGAAGATTTTTATTCAATCTGTCCAATCATGTTCTTCTTTCTCATTTATATTGTTTGATTCCCTTCTTTTTTATCAGTCTCCTCAGATGGCCTAATACGACCAATCTATATGAGATTTCTGCATTTAGTATTGTTTGCCAATTATATTCTTTGTTTAGTGAGGTTGATGATTAATACTAATGAGGTTTCTTTTAATGGTAAGTCGTTTCAAGCGAATTTTATTTGGTTGTTTTTTTCTATAAGCTACTTTTAGAAAACCACAGAAAGAGGAGATTCCTAAACGAGATACTTCCCATTTTTGAAAGTGGAATGTCTTAATCAATTTAGCCTGTTCTCATTAATTTTCAATCTCATGACAATTCGTAAATTGTATACTTGTTATTTATCAACAACTCAAAATAGTAAACTTCAAGAAACTTTTCTTAAGAAGGATGATTCCAAGGTAACTGCTCTAATGCAAGAAACAAAACTTCTAAGCTCACCTGCATTAAAAGTTAGTGGTGAGAATTAGAACAAAGTATAGAAAATGCTTGGAAGGTATATCACACTGTAGCTATATAACACTTTTTAGCATGTTGTGTTTTTTGTGGTGTTGTCCTCATAAGTACATGCAACAGTACTCAAAATATTATCTTTGATTAGACTTATTTGATGCATATACATTTTGTATGATCTCATATTAAAATATGTGTACTTTAGGTTCTCTAAGATTTATATAATCGAAGAAAAGAAAATAACAACCTCAAATAAGGTATCCTTGACAGTGATTTTCAACTCGAAGATTTTAAAGACTTAATAGAGGACTTGAGAAGCATTAATGATGGAAATCAACCATTATGGAGGTAAGAAAAAGAAAATGTTATGTTTAGATTTCACAAAGATCTATACCTTATAGAAAGTTTGTCTTGTAATTTAAATATATAGGCAGCTGGATCTATATGAGTCTCCAATCACCTTTGAGTACAACTAAAGACCACATCCAATGTCATATACATCACCTGAGAAAACAGAGGAAGCTCATACTAATATTGGTTCACTACAAAAGGACATTGAAACTGAGTTGTAGTCAATTCTCGATGAAGAGCAAAACAACAAAGGTGAATGTGAGAAAGGAATCATCAAGACAAGCATTATTGAAGGTATTTAACATTGATATGTGATTTAATGACCTTAGAATATTGCTTGCTACGGAATGATAGAATTTCATAGTATCATTATTGAATGCTGCTACAGTGGAGATCTTCCATCTTGCTATGAGCCAACAAACAATGATGTAGTGGTTTCTGCCTCATCTAGTTTGGAGTTAAGCTCTCCTTTTTAAGTCGCCCCACTTTTCAGATTAGCAACCATGATTCCCAGCCTAAAATTTTTATAAAGTGTAATTGACTCAACCTGATAAGTTTTTACAATTATGAGTCTAGTTGTTTAGATGAATGGTCAGCTTGTGAAGTTTTCGTTTATCTGTCTGTAGCATTAGTTGGTCATCTTTGACTGTGCTTATATGATTTAAATATTGAGTTCTTATGGTTGCCTACATATGATAGGATTAGTGGTTCCATAGTTATCAACATAGTTTAGTAATTTTCATTGTGGCTTCAATCTACTTTACTATTGCTTGCAGAATTCTATTGGAGATAAATGATTGTTCTTGGATGACTGTGAATTGGTGATGATGAGGAGCTTACTAATGATATACATTAATGGATTTTTTTCGAAAAGTATATTAGTGGGATTTTGTCTCATGATAATGGAATCATTAACTGGAAACTTCTCAAGGAATTAAATCTTACAATACTAGGATAGAATTTATTGGTGTTCATGGGATGTTGATCTATTGTTAAACATTAAGCCATATTAGGAAAACTTAACATTTGTTGTTGAATCTAAGTTGAATCATCAATCTTATAAGGATTAATTAAAAGTATATCATGTTCTAAGTATTCCTAAAGATTTAGTTATCTATGGTGAATATTAATTTGATTCAAAATTGACAGATCTGAATCTTAATTGGTCAAGGATTGAGATGCTATAAAATTTTCATAACTATTCTAGGCTAATATCCCTAAGACTTGCAAGCCATAATTTGTTATAGATTCTCATTTTAAATTCATATTTATATAAAATTGAGAATGGACAAAAGGAGGTAACTCCTAATAGTAGAACAAGTTCTAGATTCTCTCAACCAATGTTCCTTCTTGTCATAATGTTACCAAAGCATCGCTCTTGGTTGTATGAAATATTGTTTAGTATAGAGATTAGTTTATGGAGCATCTAGCAGTTTAGTTTTCAAGGAAACAAATACTAAGAAATAGTTGCTATATTAGCAAAATGAAATGTCCACTATACATGACCAAAAACTAGAAAATGGGAAACTAAACTTAGGTTTATTGTGGCTTTAGACAGTTAGCACACCATTGATTAAATAGCTACTTAGGGATGCAATACTAGGAACAACTGAATCTTTATGTTTCGATACTTTGCAGGCATCATCAACATGGAAGATGGCAAACTAGATTGGCAAGGGTTATAGGGAATAAGGACCTTTACCTAGGGACATTTAGTGAGTCCTGTTACTCTAAAGAACTATTTTAGTTTATTAAAATTTGTGATAATTGCCTCTAGAAATGTTTGGTTAGTTAAGTTGTAGCTAAAGTAACAAAGGATTTGCCTTTTTGACTTTAAAACGTAGAGTCTTTGAGCCACTCTCGGCTAGTTTTCTGCTTTTATGTAGTTTTGAGATTATGTAAACTTGGGATTATGAAATTATTAATTTTCTTTGTATAGGTTTACACTTCTGAAATGAATCTAAGTGATGAGATGGACTTCGAAGACTATGTTTTTCGGCTTGATAAAATTAGTGCTGCTGAGGTTAGTTAGGTTTCTCTTCATATTGTGTAGTTATTGCGTGATTATTGTATATGGCTATCAATCTTTCTATTAGTGAATGTGAATAGTGTGAGAAAAGCTAAAACAATGTGTTTAGTTTTTGACAACAAATACATTAGCTTGCAAGAAGCATGTGGCATGAACAAAATGAAGCATGGACCTCTTATATTTATCTTGTAGAATATTTGTCTTTAATAATTCTCAAAATCTAATTTTAACCCTCAATGTTCAATATATCCACCATAATATCTAATATTGAATAGAATCTTATCCTAATCATAATTGGATATCTGCTCACAGATTGTAGCTATCTGTCAAAAAGCCGGAATGCTATCAAGAAACCGGAACGCATGCAATTCTTTACATTATACTTCCAAAGGACTTTGAGAAAAGTTACAGACATGAAGAAGCTTGATACTGGCTTCTAATTCTACAAATGATGAAGAGTTGTTGAAGCACAAGTAATTTTCTTTGCAATTGTTGAGGATTGTATAATTCACTTTTGTATTTTGCAACAATAAAAGCACATGTAATTTGCTTTTATATTTTGAATATATTAAATGTTGAATTTTACAAGTCCTTATGGACCATATACTAGATATAAATGCAGCTTTTTTGGTTGTTTACATTTAATAGTACATATGTAATTAAGACGTACATTAATATCTATATATTTCTTTTAATGTATGTATGAATGTTGCCTACGTAATGATAAGATATTGATTTTAAATTAAACAATATTGGTAACGAAAGAATAAATTGTTACTTTTATTATTACAAATTGTTGCCTAAAAAATTCATTTTTTTGCCTTATAAAGACTTCAAAGTGTTGCAATATCTATTTAATATTGTTGCTGTAGTTTGAAACTAATGTGTTGCCTTAGTCAAAACTTAAAGTGACTTTTTTATTTTGTTGCCTAATCAAAAGATTATGTTTTCTTATACTTATTGCAACACCACTTCTTGTAACAATATGAATTCTGTTGCTTTAATAGAAAGGCAAGGATAATTGTACTTATAGCTACCCTTTTGTCCGTTGCCTAAAGCACTTTTCGTTGTAGTGTGCGTAAAGCGAAATTGAGGGCTTGGATTATGCTTAATCAAAGTTTAAGGTTCTCTTTGCCAAAAGATTGTGGAAAATGTATACTAATAAGGAGAATCTACGGGTGAAATGGATCCACACTTGTAAAAAAAAAAGATCAGAGTATATGGAAAGTGATAAGCAATCCTACTCACTCCTGCACTTTTTAGCAAATTTTACTTACTAAAAGCTTCATACAGACCCACATCAAGCATAAAATTTTCAATGGCAAAGCTACTAACTTCTAGTTTGACAATTGGCACGGGCTATGCCCTTTGTATTAGCTTAGAGAATTCAACCCGCTTAAAGCTATTATTCCTATCAACACTAAGGTTGGTGACATCTTGCTAAAAAACTCATGACATTGGCCATTCCATTTCACTTGGGATTTCTTACCATAATTCAATTACATCCAAACTATCCTCCACATCTATCATCTCCTGATTGTGTTTAATGCACTCTAAAATGATCATTGAAATTCTCCAATTCTTTTTACTCAAATCTATTAATAAGGTCGCATCCAATATTCTAAGCTTTTAACGTTGTATAGGATTTATATATTACCCATCCCACTCATTCATACTCTTGCTATCAGTCTCTCTTATACTTGGCACAAAGGATAAGATTATGTTCGTTATAGACACTACTAACTATATGTTATATGGTGTTATGTAAGAGATATATGAGCATTTATTCTTTATGAGTTCTTGAAGATGTGAAACTATCTTCTTCAAATTTTCAGTCTACTCTGTCTTAGGATTGATTGGCTAAATATTGTTTATTTGGCCATCAATTTTATCATGAAAAAAAGGGTGAAAAAATCTTTAGAATTTCTCTCGGATTGATTGTAACTATCTTCTTCCTCTTTTAATCCTACTTTTTCCTAGAACTAATTGGCTAAATATTATTCAATGGACCATCAACCATAACATGGAAAACAACGGTGATAAGAGACTCTTTAGAATTACTTTTAGATTGCTTATGCATAAAGTACAAAGGGAAACAAATATCAAAATCTTTAGGAATTCCATAGTGAAATCTGAGTATAATCTAACCAATTCATCCTTAACATCAAATTTGTAGCTATATTTCACGATATATTATGCTTGACCTATCCCTATCATTGAACACTAAATTTCTTGGTAATTCTTGTTTGTGGACTATTATTGTTTTTCCGGCTTTACTAGTTGGAGTTTTAGCTCATGCTAAAGGCCTTATTGTTGTATTTGTCATATACTTGTTGAATTCAGTTAATATAAACTCACTCTTAGGTGCTAAAAATTATAGAGTAGTGTTGGTAGCTATTTGAGATAATGACCTAGTTGAGTAACTGGGGGTATTCATGATAAGGTAGTTACTCTCGTGTCAAAACATATGGTGACTTTTAAAACAAGCTTCTAAATACTTCTATGTTGTTTAAATTTAGTGTTTTGATTTCTTTATAAGAGGCATGATAATCTTTAAAGGTTTTAGCATTTTTCTCATTGATATTCACTTTATACATTAAATGGAATGATGTGAATGGCGTTAAATGATTTATGCATTTGCCTAGTCTATCTTTAGTATTGTTCACAAAATATACAATTAGTTGTCAACATATTTAAGATCCTAATAAGACACTCAAAAAGAACAATTAATGAGAGAATAGATAATTTAACCAAGTTAGACTTAATTACAAAGTTTAAGAAATTTTAGAGTCAAATATAAGATATTTGATAAATAATGCCAAGTTTTAGCTACTAACTTTTGCTGAGACCTAATTAGTATTTAATTAAAATTAATTATATTTATAATTAAAGTTCAATTAAAAATTGAATTGTATTTTAATTAAATTACTAAAAGATTAAAATTCTATTATAAATAGAGGTGCTAACACTCTTGACATACCTCTCAATGCCAATTATAAATTTTTCTCAACTTATTCATAAAAATACTATTACATACTAGACATTTATGCCACAACAGTAAATTTTCATGTAATGAATCATATTGAAAAAGATATAAAAACAACGAAAATTAAGTTTCATGATAATAATAATTAAAAATAATGAGGTCAACCAAGAAGTGTATTATTATCTAAAATTATATTAGAACGAAGATGTCATGGTATTGTTCATTAACAAGTAAAGAATTTAGGCCATAATTTGTTTCCAGATTTGTATTCTGGGAAAGACTCAATGAAAGTACAGATTTGAAATATCCGAAGACTTAAAACACTTGTAAAGCTATTTTAGTTTCGTTCAAGGTCTTGTCAAATATGGAGTGTAGGGCACTCCTGTTGGCTTGATCCAGGTTTCACCTCGGAGGAACCTCCCCGGAGTGAAATCGATTGCATGTTGACGGGTTATGGTCTTAATTCCGTTCCATGTAACCCTAGATTTCTTGTCAGCACCAGGACCATAGTTGTTAAATTCTGTATACCAGCAAGTTTTTAGTCCAAAGTTTCCAAACCATGGAAGCCAACCGTCTGGGTGGATCAAATCATCAATGAATGATTCCATGATGATGGTTCTTGAAAACTGCTTCCATGGACGTCCAAGGAACGATTTGAACTGTTGCCTAACTGGGAACAGATCAGGGTGTGCAGTGATGGTGCTGTTCTGGATGATAATGGCAGATGGTTGTCTCCTTTGCTTCCTGCCTTGTGCAGTCAATATGTTTTGCTGGTTAACCAAGGGTTTTCGAACTAAGAATGTGCAGTTCTGGAAGCCCGCAACCGCGTCACCAAAGATGAAATCAATGGTGCCGGAGATGGTACAGTCACGGTAGAATTGGCGCTTGGCATGTGTGTAAAGTGTGTCTTGGTATCCATCAAATGTGCAGTTGTAGAAAACAGAGAAATCTCCTGAACACCTCATAGCCACCGCCTGATGTTTCTCAGGACCAGCAGTGTTCTCGATTCCAATGTTCTTGGCCAAGAAGTGGTCTCCAACGACAACTGCATGTAGCAGGATCATGATTATAGACAAACAGATCAATTAAATAATTTTATCTAGGTTTCTAGTATTGATTTGAGAGTGGAAACGGACCGACTGTTGCAGTATGATAGGTGGGGGTTCCATCGATGAAATTCTTGTTTCCTATGATACGAGTCTTTTCACTCCCATCGCCGATCACGATCAAATTGTCCATTGACTTGTTGAACTCAATGTACTCTTGGTAAATTCCCTCTTTAATGTAGAGTACAAAAGTTTCATTAATTTTCCTCTTGGGGATGCGCATTACTGCTTCACTGATTGTTTTGAAGTCACCAGTTCCATCTTTAGCCACAACAAGGTCAGGCTTTATCTGAGTAATAGGCAAAGCAAGAAGTTTACGAGCACCAAGATCGACCCACTCAGGGAAATTATCATGGCCAAGAACGGAAAGATCGTCGTCGGATTCAGTGGTGAGAAGGCGGCGACTGGAATCTGAAATCTGGAAAGAAGTAAACACAGAAGAGAGACCAGAGACTATGTCAAGGCCATTGCTGGTAAGCTCCATAGCAGTCTTCATTATGGACTTCATATTCTCTCCAGCGTTTGTTGTTACGTTTTCGAACCCATCTAAGCAAGTTTCTTGATAGGTGACAGCCGCACTAAGCCAAGTGCTTAAATCTGCCATCAGTTCATCGAACTTAGTAAGATCAAAATCACCGATCTTCTCGAAAGAATGTTGGAGCTCAGAAATGGACATGTTCATGAGCTCTTTACAGACCTGGAGAGCTTCACGGGTTCTAGGTTCCTTTTCCAGATCTTGCAGGACAGTAGATTTCTGGGCAACGTCACTGATACGCTTTTCTGCCACCTTAAATGCAATTTGAATCAATTCTTTAACGTCTGTGGTGTTTCCAGCGGAATTTTCGAGGGTATCCTCACAAGTCTTCTTATAACTCGCTGGTTGGCATATTGCTTTAATAGCTTTCACTGAAGCAGAAATGGGCTGACTACTCTTGTGACTGCTTCCACTGATATCTTCTTTATCTTCACCATTGTTGTTGACACCAACACCGACTGTGACAGCCACCACCATGGCTACGAGAAGAAAGGAAGAAACACCAATGATGGCAATTCTCTTATTTTTCTTTCCATCATCCCCGTCATTGGACATTTTTTCACTTTAGCAGTATCTTTTTGATTTTTCTGGCTAGCAGCTTCAGAAAACCTTTTCAGGGAAGATCGAATGACCAGAAAAAAGCAGGAAAAAGGATATTCTTTTCTATCAGAACTAAATAGTCACTCTCTTATTTGTGACCCTGAACATGCAAAGATCAAATAATCCCTAAAGGAAAAAGATCTGCTTAAAATTCAAGAAAAGAGGGTGTTTTTAAACTTGTCGCCTTTAAGCCTGAAACACCCCTCATTCTGTGGTTATCAGACGTACAAAGTTCTGTTACAGCAGGAGAACAGTTAAAGGTTTAAAGAACCAAAATTAAGAAAAAATTCCGTTAGTGAGTTAGAAAAATGTGAGACGAAGAGTGAATAACGGATTATTCAAAATTAGGTAAGTTTTTTTATGACCATGAGTGTTTCCTAAATTTAAGGATTAAATTGAAGGGAATTTATCTAATCTATAATTATTTTTCTTAATTATAATGCTAAGATGTCTTAGTGATGATATACTATGAGCAGACATTCATGCAATTGGATTTAAGGAAAACTCGATGACTATGTATAAGACTGGAAAAAAATGCAACATACTTTCCGTCCATATATCATAAAGCTGCATCTCTTTATTTGTTTTCTTTTCTCAGGATCGAAAAGAAGGAAAAGGAAATAAGTACGGATTTTGTACACGCTATTCCAAATATAGGTATAAATAGTTGGTTTTTAATCCTTATTTTATGTACTATAATTCTGGCGCTAACTATGAATAAAATATATAATCAAGGGAAATACAATTTGGATGCTACATGAATTTATTCTGTCCAAAATGATAACATTTAGGCCAACAACATATATAGTAAAATGAATATATATATATATAATTAAATGCAAGATTCTTTTAGCTCTCTTTCCTTTTTTTCTTCCGAAGAGTGGACAAGATTTATTTTTTCGAAGAATAATTGATTTCATTTAGTAATTAGGTTAGACATGGTAGTTTAATCCAATGGTCATCTCTTCTTCGTGTTAGTTGTTATTCCTCTAAGGCTAGCCTACTTTGAAATAGTATATCTACATTTGTTCATTATATGTTCCAAACTTTCCAATCCTACATTGCATAACTCACATTTTAGTGTATTGACTGTGAACTTCAATCTATTCTTTGTGAGTACTCCTCTATTCATTTACAACCAAAAGATGAAAGAGTGTGCTGGACTAATATCTATATCCTAGACCACTTTTGTCCATCCTACCCTTGTGTTTTGATCTTTCTATAGCAGAAGCTGATAGGCTTTTGTGTTGAAATTCCCAAATCTGTCAAATTTGCATTGGCTTACATCTTTTTCACTCTATTGGCAGTTTGGCATATGATCTAATATGATTTTAACACTTCTGCTATTATGGTAGGGCCATATCCATTGATTACTTCTGATTAACCTGCTTACTTTGGTTTCTAAATTCACCACCAACTTTAGTTATTGTATTTCTTCCACTTTATATAGGGGTCCCTTATAATGCCAATTGTCATACCAAAAGTGTTTGCTGATAGTTGCATATTATACTATGTTTTGCTAGATGTTTAATTGTGTTTTGAATTATTTCTTAGATGGTTATTATGTGTATAGGCTTAGAATTATGTTATTATTAATATTTGTATGTATTCTAAGTGTTTGTTTAGTTTAAAGCAAGAATTGGATCTTAATTTTATGCATGAGGTGTTTGATGTGTTCATTAGTGATAGAAACTAGGAAATTGATGAAGTAAATCACTTGTTAATATAGAAATCACAGATAATATGTAAAATACACAAGAAGGGGGGGTTGAATTGTGTTAAATTGTCTAAGATATTAATCTTTAAAATCTTCTTGATTTTCTTGACAAATTAAGACGATTACAAAACAATGCACTTAATTTGATGAGTAATGCAACAACAAAAATTAGTATTTATTCTTCTAACAACAAGAAAATGAAAGAGGTAAGAGTTAGAGAATATGACACCGCAATTTATACTGGTTCACCCTTAAACTTAGGTTACGTCCAGTCTTTAGAGTTCTTCTAAGATTTCACTATCTCCTTCAAAGTTACAAGTATTATTTCTACGCTTGCAGAGCCTCTTCAGGTCTCTTTCACAAAGTATTCTTTATCTGCTTCCTTAACCTCTTTACTTTCTTTCACTCAAAAAGATATTGTATAAGAGAACTCTAAAATAGCGACAAAATTTTGCAGACAGTACAAAAACTGTATGTAATTACTAACAGAAATAATATAGACGTCGGTAATGTTGTTTGGAAATATTACTTTGGCGAAGGTATAAATTTCTGTCGCTAAATTTGGATGAAAAGGTTTACTGATAGATATTGCCGTCAGTAAATCTGTCGGTAAAAATTCATTTTAGTTGTCAGCTTTTAACTTTAACAAAACGACGTCGTTCCGATTGAAGGTTTTAAACATTTAAATGAAACAATACGACATCATTTTGTTAAAGTTTTAAACGTTTAAATAATAACCAAAATGACGTCATATAGGTTTTAAACCATACAACGTCATTTTGTTAAAGTTTTAAACATTTAAATGATAACCAAAACGATGTTGTATAGGTTTAAACCATTCGATGTTGTTTTGTTAAAGTTTTAAACACCCGAAGCCCTCCCCCCACCTCGGGCCTGTGCCTACATCTTCCTCCTCTATCTATCGCCTGCGTCTGCCATTGCCATCGTCTGGAGATGTGTTGCCACCATCGAGCTACTGCATCTCCGGCGTCATCTTCTCCGTTGCTCCAAACTGAAGGTAGTGTTCTCTTCTCTACCCTCTCCTTTCTTCGATGATGTTTGAATGTTGGGTTGAATTTTTTGGTTCATATGGAGTTTTTTTTTGGTTTTGTTTGTTAATTACTGATTATTAATGATGGCTGTGTATTTGTTAGAGAATGATGGAAAAAAATTGGTTATTTGTCTTGAATGACGGATGAATCAGTTAATGCATACCAAGTGTTTAATAAAATGTACTGGTTTGATAAAAAAATGATTTTAAGGAATTTCAATTGTTCCCCTAAGTTTGTTTGGAGATTACTAGGTTTTCTTTAAAATTCTAAAACATTTTCCTCTTGATAATTAAAAGGATTTATATATAAAGAATTTTATACATAATGCCCTACATTTACAATATTATCAAATGATTAAGTGCTTATTTATGTAAATGACGACGATTAGGTATAATAAAAATTACAATGATTTCTAAAAAAAAATTACGATGATTGTTGGAAAAAGAATAATTTCATTCTTTCTTACTCTTACTCTACTTGACTTGGAAATTTCAACTTTTAAGTCTTTTTATAGCTAAAACACACCCTTTTAATAATTAGATTTAAAATAATTTGAAAATTTTCTTAAAGTTCTTTTAACATTAAACTAATTTTATTTCAAAACAAGTTTTATCTTGATTATGAAACAACTATTGCCTTATGATTGTTAAATAAATGATTATGTAATTATTGAACTTTTAATTGATTTAAATTAGCAAGACAAGTTTACAATAATAATAATTACACATGTAAGACTATTTCCTTTTAATAGTTATATAAATGGTAATGTAATGATTGAATTTTTAAATAAACTAAGGCAAGTTTAATTAGCTCACCCTAATTTTGTTGAAACTACATTGGATTGAGTTGTCATTTTTAACTCTAATTATAGTTATGATTGGTTGGTAAATGTTTATAGTAAGGGTTGATTGAAAATTTTCGATGGGAATTTGATTGAATACAACATTGTATCGACTTTGATGATTATGATTGGATCTTTGTAGAGTATGAATGTTATGGATAATGTGATATGTATGAATGTCTATTGGTGTTTGTATTGATACTTATTGGGTTAATTAGGTCCTCTTGGCATGTTATAGTATTAACCTTAGTTTACATACATCGTTTTACAGTTTAACATGTGAGAAAATTTAATGGGGGTTGTTGATTGAATTATTTTACATATTGTATTATAGATTAAAGATTGTTCTTTTGTTTATATATCGATGTAGGAAGTGTTTGAATGTTAAAAC
>JANSVA010000006.1:23290241-23302652 GCA_025504915.1 Erythroxylum reticulatum
TGATCAATAGTCTCATCATCTTTCATCTTGAACAACTCATACTGATGAACAAGAATACTAATCTTGGATTCTTTCACTTGGTTTGTGCCTTCATGTGTAATGGCTAATGTGTCCCACATTTCCTTTGCAAATTTGCATCTATGAACCTTATCATATTCACTTTTTCTTAGAGCACAACTTAAAAAGAACTTAGCCTTTAAGTTTAATTGAAAGTGAGCTTTTTGATCAATCGACCATTGGTCACGAGAGATGCTTTTCCTTTAGTTGTCTGTTGGGACATATGGACCATTTTCAATGATATCCTAAAGATCAATGTGTGTGGATTCTATAAAGAGCCGCATCCTTTCCTTCCAATAATGATAGTCTTCACCATTAAATGCAGGGAGTCTTGAGACAGAGGCACCTTTTGCTATAAAAACATGTGATTCAGCCATAAATCTTTGCCCTCACTTTTTAACAACGTTTCTTGGAAACTTTCTCTAATACCATTTGAAGTAAATCACTTGTTAATCTAGAAATCACGTATAATATGTAAAATACACAAGAAGGGGGGTGGGTTGAATTGTGTTAAATCGTCTAAGATATTAATCTTTAAAATCTTCTTGATTTTCTTGATAAATTCAAACAATTACAAAACAATGCACTTAATTTGATAAGTAATGCAACAACAAAAATTAGTATCTATTCTTCTAACAACAAGAAAATTAAAGAGGTAAGAGTTAAAGAATATGACACCACGATTTATATTGGTTTACCCTTAACCTTGAGCTACGTTTAGTCCTCAGAGTTCTTCTAAGATTTCACTATCTCCTTCAAAGTTACAAGTATTATTTCTACACTTGCAGAGTTTATTCAGGTCTCTTTCACAAAGTATTCTTTATCTACTTCCTTAACCTCTTCAGGCTCTAGCCTTTCTTTCACTCAAAAAGATATTGTTTGAGCTTCATGTTACAGATGTATTTGCTCTCTTTCTTCTTTCACTCAAAAAGATATTGTTTGAGCTTCATGTTATAGATGTATTTGCTCTCTTTGTTTCTTTTTTTCTCTCAGAATATTTTTCAATGCATGAGCATTTGAGCACAGAATTTATCTACGTATGTTTTTTACATTCAGAATTCTCCCTTTTTTTCTTTTAAGTTTACGACTATAACTAATATTTATAACCTAAATCTCTAACGGTCTTCTTTGAGAAATCTGCTTGTAGACTCTTCTAAAGTATGTTATTAGTTGAGTCCTGTAACTAACTCCAACTAACTGACATTTTAGTATATTCTTTAAATACATTGTCTTACATAGATTCGTGTTCTTCGTCTGGTGTCTTAGACTTAATTACTTTGTCTGATCCATTTTAGATGCTTTGTCTTATTTAGCTTGTACCTAAGTATCGTCTTGATTTGATGATTTGTGCCATTTACATTTATCTGCGCACTTAACAAATTCATCAAAACAGTTCACACATTTCTATTATTATTATTATTGTTTGACTTTCATCAAAATCAATAAAAGAAGTTAAGTCTTCTTGACTTAACAATTGAAGAATGAAGAAGATGGAGGCTGAATGAAGTAGGTCACATTTGTGATAGAAAGGAATTTCTAAAAGTACAATAATGACACCTATGTCGTGATTGTGACAACACTTTCCAGCTGCAACCTTTTCATATATTTTAAGGTTTAGGGTTTTTTTTGGAGTTGAATGAAGTGGGGAAACCTTTAAAAAAACTCTAGGACCTTAAACTACTATTTAAGAATGCAAAAGATACAAAAAATGTAGCAGGCATCATACAGAAGTGGATCAAATGTGGAAGATCAAGAGAATACCCATGAATTCCAGTTTCTCGATCAATTTAAATTGAGTTTCTTCTTTTTATCTTGTTATTTTCATCAAACTTGATGTGTAAACTGAATTACCAAATGTTTATTACATTTAGGAGTTTCTAAATTCCATATTAAGGTTTATTCCAAATTTATTTTATGACTTTGATCTTTATTGATTCAATATAAAATTTTGGTGTTGTGATAATTATGCATTCTCATACTTTAACAACAAATTGTGAGAGATAGTCAAAAGTAATTAGATTAGGATGTGCAATGAGATTTGATGATTAAATAAGTCACACAATTATCAAATTGAAGATCATTCGTAGAGAGATCTTATGTGAGAACTTGATTATCTAATATATAACTTCAAATCTTATTGAAAATTTTATGAAGTTTTGTGAATAGAGAGGCTGCAAAATCTGAAATTTTGAATTCAGTTAGGGTTATAGGTCTCGAGAGATAGTGATCAATCCCTTAGGAATTCTAGGATCAACACCTAATTGGATGGATAATAGTTACGGAACAAAATAATGAAACAATAAACCCTATGCTTTCATCCTTAATCAACTTTAATTTAATTTAGCATCTCACTTGTTATTTGCTTAGTTTATTTAATTGTTTTAATTTATATTATTTTTCTCTCAAATCACATTTTAATACCTTAGGCAAAATTAGGTTCAATGAGTTTTATCTATTTTCTTATGGGATCGATAACATTCGATACTATAAGATATGATGTATATAATTGCAAGTAGAGTTTTATTAGATATAAAACTTGGTCAATAAAGTTTGAATTCCTTTAATTTAAAGAATTATTACCCTTTTTTGTGTGATTGAGGTACCTAATCCAAAGAAATTTTTAAAAAGGAAAGTTTATGCACAAAGTAGAAGAGACATCAATCTAGACATCATAAGGCAAGAATGAGGAATTTGAAGAGTTAAATGCCACAAAGAGATAGACAGAACAAAAGTGGAGGAAATATATCACAAAGAGCAAAGGACCCTGATGGACTTTATAAGGTTAGGGTTCAAATCCTATCACCAAAGAATTTCACAACCACTAGTGTAAGTGACACACAATAGATAGTGAACAATAGTTATCTTTAGACATCGAAATGAATTAAATTGCAGTCAACCTTCTAGGATCCAAAAGAAATAGTTGATGCAAAATTGGTGACAACATTGTAGGCTAAGATAGATAACCTCACCAAGTAACTGAACAACCTGACAGCTGCCACTTTCTTTCTATTCAAATCAATTCAGTAAACATGCGACCTATATAAATAAGAGAGCCATATCACAATTGATTGCTTCCTAGTGGAAAACAGCAATATGTAGCAACAAAACTTTAATGGTATACAATTTGGTTGGGGAAATAATCATCCTTCCTTGAACATATACAATCTGTGGTGGCAGAACCACCAAGATTTCTTTAATATAATAATGCAGGGACTCAAATGGGAACTTAAGACCTACCAAAATTTGAACAAGATAAGTCTAATTCATGGGATTCAAAATTGGACAAGCTCATGTACAAACTTACGAGTATAAAAGGAAAATTTGAGCAAGTAGTGAAAGATCATGCATTTTCTATTCACAAACTAGAGGTTCAATTGGGCTAGCTTGCTAACGAATTCTTTACAAGAAGAGTGGAAACCCTCTGAGCAACATGGAAGCAAATCCAATAGAGTAATTTAAGGCTATCACACTTAGGAGTGGGAAACAGTTTGAAGAACCAGCAGAAAAAAAGTTGAACCCCACCTTGTAGACGACCAAAAAAAGAGAAAAAGGATGAAGAAAATAATAAGGACCCTTCCTATATTACTCCTTCGCTTAACCCACCAAAAATACCATTCCCATAAAGACTTCAGAAGAACCAATTAGACAAACAAAATTTAAATTTCATAAAAAAGTTGAAAATTTTTCAAATTACCTTACCTTTTGTGGAAGCTTCGAAAAGCACATCCATGTTCACAAAGTTTCTTAACGACATTATTAAGCAAGCAGACTAGGGATGATAATACAATGATAGCCATGACGGAAAGTTGTAGCTCCTTGATTACCAATCACTTGCCCTCACAGTTAATATATCCAGGGAGTTTACTACACCCTATGTAGTTGGTAATTTAGAGATTTCTAAATGCTTGTGTGACTTAAGTATAAACCTTATCCCTTTTTCAATTTTTAGGAAATTGGAGCTACGAGATGTGAAGCCAGATTCTATGCTTATTCAGTTGGTGGATCAATCAACAAAGAAACCATTTGGCATGGTGGAGAATATGCTTATAAAAGTGGACAAGTTTATCATTAATGTGGATTTCGTTGTGCTAGACTTTGAAGAGGATCGAAGATGTCCACCAATTTTTGTTATACCATTTTTAAACATTGGATGAGCTTTGGTAGATGTCGATAAAGACAATCTTATCCTTTGGATTGGTGATGAACAAGTGAAATTTGATATGAATAAGGTGTTAAAGAATCTAAAGGAGGGAAATTCTTTTAGGAGAATTGATGTAGTAGAATCTTTAAAGGAAGAAGAAGAGAATGAGGAATGGATGAAAAAGGACCTAGAGCCTAAAGAAGATACGAAAGTTTCTATTTAAGAAGTAGACAAAGAAGAGGAAAGGAGGGTGATTACGAAAGAAGAGCAATTCACCTTCTTAAAGGACAAACTATTGGATTTAATCGAAGATTCAGGAGTTTTATTATTCCCTATTTTATTGAGAATTTGTTACTTAAAAGGGCATTACTGAACTTGGAATTCTTAATTTGACTAATTATGCCCTTCTAATTATATTGCAACATGTAGCTTATTTATAGGCTACTAAACTGAAATTAAGCAACACAGGTAGAAGCAAGCCACTCATCATAGACCCTAGTTGAGTGTAAACATAAAGAGTACATTAGGCTAATGACTTGAAAGAAGTGTTACTTGGGAGGTAACCTAAGAATTATGATAACTTTTATTTTATTTTATTTTATTGGTATTTTGTTATTTTTGTTATTTATATTTATTTTGTAGGGAATTGGATTATTGAAATTTAAGGGCATAAAGTGTTTCCTTATTCAATCACCACACCATTACCACCAAAACATCATAAGTATTTTTCTCTAACTTTGTATTTATTGTTATTTGTATTGTTTGTTTTCCACATTGAGGACAATGTGTTGTTCAAGTTAGGGGATGTATATGTAATTGCATATCATATATCTGGGAAGTTTGCGTTTGTATATAGTAATTGTGAGTGAATTTTACAATTCATTGTGATACTTCTTTGTCTTTCTTTCTTATCCATCTATTCAACATGACTATATGACAATCTCAAAGATTAGAATAACTTCATAATGGCAGAGAAGGATTTTTCACTGAAAAAAATGATTTCTTGTTTTTCTTCTCTTAAGATATTTCTAGTTAGAACATGATCGAGGTTTTTTTTATATCCAAAACATAAAGTAACAAGACCCGAATGGACTATGAGCCAAAAAAAATCAGAGAGCTCTTGTTGGACCCCATTTTTCAAGTCCAACCATCGCTTTGATACCATAAGTGTTGGGCACCCCTCCCTCGCGAGACTCATGCCTGACATCCTAAGTGACATTTGAATATGCATCCCACAAGGGGGAGCCTACACCAGTCAGACAATGAAAATTAAAAAAGGCCTCTTTAGAACAACTATAACTTCATGTCTCTTGTTTATTTTGAAATAAGAATCATCTCATTTGGAGCTCTATAGCTCAAGATATGATCAAAAAGCTAAAGTATGTTCATAACTATATCATACTCTTCCAATCTATTCCCTCACTTTCTTTCCATAAATCTTTTTCAATTCAACACCAAAGGCTACCAAGTTTTATAGAGAGATAAAGGAATGTATTAGGAACCTATTGGTTCAAGAATTAGATTATTTGGAGGTTGGATAGCTAAAAATTTTGAGTGCGATCGCACCAGATGCTCTCACGATCACATCAGTGAGGTGTTGTTTTTCCTTCAATCCGCAACTTCTGTCACGCTCGCACCTTGTTCCTGGCAATCGCACCCTATACATATTGACGTATGACTTCCATTAAAGAGGTCAAATTAAGGTCATTCCTAGACCATTTTGAAGAAGAATTCTAGACCTAGAAATTCCATGGAGAACCCAAAGAAAGTTTTTGCCTCTAAAAGGGTTAAACTTTCAAAGTAATATAGTTGTCTCGTATGTACATCCCATTCAGCATCACCAACTTATACTGATCATATCTCTCAAATCCGATATCCAAAAATTTCATACTTTATATCATTGAAAAGATAAAAAGATAAACTAAAAATTTAACAAGAAAACTTTGTCTAATTCCACTTAGATCAATACAATTTTCCCCATGAAGTTAGAACACACATTTTACCCTTATGAAAGCTTGAAAAATGCAATATACCAACTTTGAGAATCATGAGCAAAACATAATCATATTTCATTATCATCATAATAAAAGAACTTCTTCAATACTCAATCTCATTACTAAAAAAATAGTGTTTAGACAAAACTTTAGTTACAAATCAACATTTACATCAATGACTTAACACAAAATACTAAAATACATTGGATGCTCATGTTCGACATGTTGCTAAAGCTACTCAAAAGTTATCAAACTAACTTAATCACTAAATGAAGCTATCTTAGAGTTTCCAAATGCCTTGCAAGGATCAACGATCTTCTTGTTCTATACTTGAGGAGAAAATAGTGGGTTGAGCTACAAAGCTCAGTAGCTTTAATATTTATAGCCATTAGCAACAAGCTATACAGTTAAACATATATACATATTTTTATCTATATACATCTATATCTCATTTTGGCTAGCAATCCATCATTCACATATTTAATTCCCAACTCATAGTTCAAAATGTCATAACATAGAACATATCATAATCATCAAAGCATGACACTCAATCTTGCATCATAACTTAGACAAATCAAAATGCAAATGCATAAACAAATGGCTCGAGAGTTTCGTGGAACGAAATGGAAAAATCAAAGTTTTCACCATGAACAAAATAAGTCCGTTTTGTTCATGGTGAAAACTTCAAACTCATAGTTCAAAATGTAATCACATAGAACATATCATAATCATCAAAGCATGACACTCAATCTTGCATCATAATTTGACAAATCAAAATGCAAATGAACAAACAAATAGCTCGAGAGTTTCGTGGAATGAAATGGAAAATTCGAAGTTTTCACCATAAAAAATATGAGTCCAATTTTCAAATCTCATATGTCATAAGTGGGTAGCTAGGAGGAGGTTTTAGGTTAACGTGCACGTGACTAACGAAACAGTTTCTCTCTTACCTAAACACAGGCAATTCTATGCTCAATTTAATCAATCACATATTCATATTCTCATGCTTTTTATACTCTTTGTTCTTTCGATTTTATCAAAATGTCATGCATTTTTCAAGGCATGCAATAAAACACATCATAATGCATTTTTCACATTCACCACAATTTAAATCCAATCAATTAAGAATATACACATACATATAAGCAAATTGCTCATTTACACAATAACCATAAACATATTACCCACCTAATTAGCTTGCAAAATCCAAGTTCAATTGTGCCTTTCCTCTTGTCCTTGGATAAGGTTTTCTTGGTTTCCTAAAACAAACCAAGTTCTCATTCAAAACAATATTCCATAAAATTTATCAAGCTTCAACAATCACAAAATGATAAAATTAAGCTTAAACTAACCTACCCCTAGCTTGTCTAGGTTAGAAAGATCAAAACCTAGTTTAGAAACCCTAGAAATCGAATGGGTCTCTTGAATCATCTTCTTTTTCCCTTCATTCTCAATGCAAAACCCATTCTCTTCCTGACTCCCTTTGTTTTTCTAATAAGGCTAGAAGAAAAATGAAGCTTACTTTGAAAAAATCTTCTTCCCACGATTTTCTTCTTCTTCCTTCCCTAGCTTTCATGATTTTCTTCTCTTATTTCTCTCCTCTCATGTTTTTCTTCTCTTCTTTCTCTTCTTCCATGATGTTCTTCTCTTCTTCTTTTAATTCAAGATAACTTTTTTGTTGTCTTTCCAAAATTTACCGCTCATCAATTAATGAAATGCCCATTTGTCCCTTCTTTTGTCTTTATCTACTAACTCTTTTAGTCTTCTTAAACACCATACTATACTTTAATTTTATCCTAATATTTTCATTCTAATTTCTAATTTCAACTTATGCTCACTAATTAATGGACTCAATTCTAAGAAAATAAATAAATAAACAAGCAAATCACAAATAAATAATTAAATAAGTAATAAATAATTTAAAAAATTCGAGGTCCAATAGCTTTGCTTATTACTCTGATACTACTAGTAAAAGAGGTCCTTCTATAGGTGTTGGGTATTGATCTTGATCTCTGTATATGTCTAGAACAGATGCCACCTACTATCTTTGCTCCCTCTATTGTGTTTAGATCTGCTGCTCCTGGGTTGATCCGGTATGGAACTACTCATGCTCGCTTTTATTCTAGAGATGGAAGGTTCATTGCTAGGTATGCTACTTACTTAGATGCTTATATTGGACCTGGGACGATCATCTTAGAATAAGAGAAAGATGTATAACTGCGAACTCTCATTTTCTGGCATAAAATAATCAATCCCACTGCTGGCTCACAAGGAACTCTTTATCGCCTCCACATAACTTTCTCAATGCCAACATAACTTATCCTTTTGGGGATGACGTAACAAACTACGTGAGCCTTCTAACGAAACAAACGTAAATCCTATCCAAAAAAAAATGAAAGGTAGTTTCATTATGGTGGTATACCAGACCTAAGCTATGCAACACTGAGATCCCCCTTGATGATTATCGGATGTACTTGTTCCATAAGATGCTCACTTGGGGATTGATTACTCCATCTATTCCAAGAGTCTTCGCTAGTTGAACCCCATCTAGTAAGCTCCTTGTTTCGCTTATCTCATTCGTCATTAGTTTGATCGGGAGGAAGGCGATGACTGCTACTAGTTGACTGATCTCAAGATGAGGCTTTTCAAATTAGAAAGGGGATATGGCAGTGTTTATAGCTGGGAACTTCTTGCTCCTCTTAGAGGTGGATGGGCCAAAACTCATTTCAATAAGACTCTAATCTGCCCGAATTGAGTGTGTTAGCATAAACCTCTTCTCTTTCATCACAGTCTTGGAGTTTCAAATATATCTTCAAATAAGTAGATGAGGGGGAGACATCTCCAGATAGACTAAATGAATAGGGAGAAGCGAGAACCAACTCAACAAAAATGGAATAAGGAGACAGAGGGGGTTGAATGTCCTTCCTTCAATCTGCTCTATTAAAGAGGGAGATCTCGTCAAGCAAACTGGATATATTGTGGATGTTCCTGCAGGAAAGGTTATGCTAGGGTATGTGGTCTACGTGTTGGTAGTACCTATTAATGGAAGAGGGACTCTTAGCAATCACAAGCAAAGATTTGTTGAAGTGAAATCCCCTGGGATTATTGATCATAAATTTATGCTGTGGGTTAAGATGAGAGGATCCCCGATGGGCTTCTTGATCTGCCTCTTGCGAACGATAGTGATTCGAGTCTGGGTAATCCCCATCCCCCTCGCTTTGTGCACCTAGAATGAGACCCAAATCAGAATTTTCACAATTATATTAGGGCACTCCTTCGAGGAACGTGTAGATTGTCATCTCTTAGCACGTAGTCCCAGAGACTACTTTCACTTCATGGAATAGTTATATAGATAATGCCATCCAAGAGCACTTTTCACGAAAGTTAGCCAGTGTACCAAGTCCTTGAAATTTTCCAGTCTTAGTAGGCTGGCCCAAACGACTAGCATATTTATGGAATCGAGTAATTTTAGGGTTATAGTTGATTGTTCTTTTTCTGTTCCATCTCTACTACAAAACCGAACATGCAACTTGATTCTCATCCAGCTCCATGCTAATGAAATGATTAAAATTATTTTACAAATAGTTATATATATGTATATTCTTTAATATATATATATATATATATAATAATAATATACTGAAGAGTGTGTAATTGGACCTCCCTCAACTGAATGGATTAGAGAACTAGCAGGATGTACTAGCTGGCCTTCCATCAATCTCCTCTATCCAATTGGTATTACAGAAACTACTTTGAGAGAGGATGTTCTTAGTCGGTGAAGCCAGTTGATTATGAATTTCATGAAGTAGAGATCGTGACTACTCCAAGCTACGACTTTCACTGCCTTATAAGAGAGACAGGGCCTAGTGTCTTGCTCCTCTCTTTGTGCAGTCAATGGGAATACATAGAGTTGAACATAGTAAAGTAAGAAATTGAAAGATTTCATTGAAATTGTTCGTTTGGAAATTTTCTGAAAAGCTAACCATAGGTTCTTCTCTCCATCAGAACAATAGGGCCGACTTTCGCTCTGCTGCCTACCGCCTCAAATCTAGTTTTTGCTTACAGAGAGCTGGCCTCTGAGAAGCTTTTCTTTCTGTATCATTGAGACACCTTCCTCTAGGCTATCCAATATCTGGCATTCCAGGTTTCATCGTGTCATTGAGATCTTTAGAATGGCGGGGAATTTGATTGCCTTGTCCTGGGTAAAGAGAAGGGGTAGTAGGCTTAGTTGTATAGTTTTTTTATTAGGTTGACCTAGTGTAAACAATTTGTTACATATGTGTGCATTATGTGAACTTATCAATGGAAAGAACTGAATGGAGATAGTTTAGCTTTGTACATGATCAAAGGCATAGTAACTTGTGAACTTTATGTTTTAAGTGTCTTTCGAATGAATATCTATGTTAATTAAGATATGATACCTACTCTTTTACCTTAGGAGATTTGTTTGTATACATTTATAATTATAGTCAACAAAATTAGTTAGCATTATCAGACACTTTCATAAGATTGATCAACCAAAAAAAAATTGAGGCAGGCTAAAGTTTAAAAAAACAAAAAATAAACAAGTTTGATAAATAAATAACTTTTCTGCTAGTCCTTTTTTAAGAAAATTGCATTAAGAATAAAGTTAGTAGCCAGTTGAGAGCCATAAGATATAGCTGAGTAACTGGAGGCATTCACGACAAAATGTTTGTCTTCCCATCAAAAGGCTACAATGATGCTCTAACCAAGAGAAATAAAAAATGATTTAGTTGATTAACTGGGAGATATTTATGACAAGGAGTTTGTTTTCACGTTAAAAGAATAGGTTATCATTCAAGAAAATCTAAAAAATATACATAGTTTTATAATAAATAAACCTATTGATCTTTTAAAAATAACAATAATTTTCATGAAAGGTTACTTAGTGATAGTTTGCATTCTTAATTGATTAATAATAAAAGTGCATGTTTATAAAGGCCATAGGTGTCAAAATAGGGTGTTAATTGTTTTATTGATATGTTTATTAATTTCAAAGAATTTAATCATAAAGGGAATAAGTTAGTGTATTGACACATTTTGAATGATTTGTGTCTGAGGTTAAGTTAAGTCCATAAGATTTGATGCCATTGCAAAATATTGTATTATTGCGTGAATATGTTCTTATAAGTTTTTATGTTTTGTTTTGTTTATGTTTTTAGTTTTGTTTGAAGACAAGCAAAGGTTTAAGTGTGGGGATGTTGATAGATGTATATTATACTATGTTTTATTAGATGTTTAAGTGTGTTTTAAAGTATTTCTTAGATGATTATCATATTTATAGGCTTAGAATTATGTTATTATTAATGTTTGTATGTATTCTAAATGTTTGTTTAGTTTAGAGCAAGAATTGGATTGTAATTTTATGTTTCATGAGGTGTTCGGTATGTTTGTTAGTGATGGAAACTAGGAAATTGATGAATGAAGAAGATGGAGGTTGAATGGCATAGGTCACATCATGACTCCCATGTCACGATGGTGGTAGAAAGGAATTTCTAGAAGCTTTCACGATTGTGATAACACTTTCCGGGCATAATCTATTTTGTATCTTTTAGGTTTTGGGGATATTTTTGGAACTGAATGAAAAGGGAAACCTTAAAAATAACCCTAGAACCCTAAACTACTATTTAAGAAAGTGAAAGACACAAAAAATGCACCAGCCATCATAAGGAAGTAGATCAAATGTGGGATATCAAGAGAATGTCTAAGAATTCCAGTTTTCCAAATCGAGCTCCAGATTGAGTTTTCTTTTTTTCCTCCTTTCTTTTCATCAAACTTAATGTTTAAACTAAATACCTGTATGTTTTTTATATTTATGAGTTTCTAATTTCCAGATTAAATTTTATTATGAATTTATTTTGTGACTTTGATCTTTATTGACTAAATACAAAATTCTAGTGTTGTGATAATTGTGCATGCTCATACTTTGACTATAAATCG
This sequence comes from Erythroxylum reticulatum, assembly GCA_025504915.1. Lineage (NCBI taxonomy): Eukaryota > Viridiplantae > Streptophyta > Magnoliopsida > Malpighiales > Erythroxylaceae > Erythroxylum > Erythroxylum reticulatum. The sequence continues at coordinate 23,302,395 of JANSVA010000006.1, forward strand.
AGAGAGCGAGTCAAAAGTAATCAAATTATATTATTCAATGAGATTTGGAAATTTAATAACTAACGCAATTATCAAATTGAAAATCATTCGAAGAGAGATCTTGTATGAGAACTCGATTATCCAACAGATAACTTCAGATCTAATTGAAAATGTTAGGAAGTTTTGTGAATCGAGTGGTTGCAAAATCTAGAATTTTGGATTCAATTAGGGTTAATTGATTAGGTTTTGAGAGAGAGTAATCAATTCCTTAGGAATTTT
>JANSVA010000006.1:23317322-23331344 GCA_025504915.1 Erythroxylum reticulatum
ATGAAGACCTTGAAGACAAATTTTATCGTCTGAAGGGTCAAAAATGGAGCAGACGATAGGATCAGGTGAAACTAGTCGAAAAAGCAGACGAATTGAAAAATAGTCGAAGCAAAGCAGATGAAACAAAGCAGAAGAAGCAAAGCAGACGAATCGAAAAGCAGACGAAACAAAGTAAACAAAGCAAAAGCAGACGAGTCAGAAAGCAAATGAAATAAGAAGGCAAACAAAGCAAAAAGTAGACAAACAAAAAGGGAAAACGAAGCAAAGAGCCGACGAAATAGGGTCAACTTAAGATGAAGCAAAGTCAACTTAAGACGATGCAACTCTTAAGACGATGCCGAGTCAACTTAAGATGAAGTAAAGTTAACTTAAGACGATGCAACTCTTAAGATGAAGCGGAGTCAACTTAAGACGATGCAACTCTTAAAATGAAGCGGAGTCAACTTAATACAAAGCAAAGTCAACTTAAGATGATGCAACTCTTAAGATGAAGCATCTTTACAGATGATACAACTCTGTAAACGATATGACATCATCATAGATGATACGTCTTTACAGATGATGCATCCTTACAAATAAAATGACGTCATCATAGACAATGTGACGTTATCACAGATGATACGTCTTTACAAACGATGCTTCTTTATAGACGATGCATCTCTTAAGATGAATGATTTCATCACATACGATATGATGTCATCGCAGATGATATGTCTTTACAGACGATGCATCCTTACAGACGAAATGACTTCATCACAGACGATGTGATGTTATCACAGATGATACATCTTTATACTCCTAATCAGTTCCCTTTCTAAGGACCATAACTTTCAATCCAAACGTCCAAAATTTCGATACTATATGCCGTTGAAAAGCTAAAAGAGATACCTACAAATTTCTAGAAGATAACTCTATCTTGATCAATCCAAAATTTCCCCTAAAGTCAGAACATGGGTCAATTTTCTATGATCTTTATGATTAGGTAAATGAAGAAATTTGATAATACTTTCTTCTAGAAAAATATTCCTACTTGTATTAAGTTTCTAATGACACTAAAATCATTTAATTTGGTTCAGTACTCTAAAAGTTATTCCCCAAACATTTTCGGGCTATTCTTATACTAAAATAACATTTTATGCTCAACTTCCATCCATAAATTTAGGTTCTTATAGACCAAATAAAAACTTTATTTCTTCAAAAAACTTATATTGCTATGTATCTAGTTAACTCCAAATTAAAAATCACTCCATTTTGATAACTACAAAAAAAGTTATGCTCAAAATACCTATGCATGCTCTGTGCTAGAAAGTTTGCCGCGACGACCCAGAAAAGTTCACAAATTCGCCTTGGCCATGGCAAACTTTGATGGAAACAAACGCAGAACATACTTCAACTACATTTTCCCAGATTTTCACTTCCAACATTTCTCATATAACCCATCTCAAACCTAAACCATCTCTTCTACTTCATTTTCAACTTCATTTCAACCCAAAATCATTCACAAATACATCATGATCTATCTTTGATCATTAACCGTAAAAGATTAAAACATTTTCATATACGATTAATCAACAACTTCCTACACACATTCAACTTCTTTTTCACTTCTAACTATCATTAAACATAGTTCAACCAACAATCAAGAAGGGTTAATGCTTATACTTACTTGTTTTAGCCTCAAAGTCTTCAAGCTCTTTAAGATCCCCAAAAACCCTAGCTTTCTCTCTTCCATGTTTTCTCCTCTTTCATTCACGATTTTGCTTCTTAAAAATACAAGACTACAATTACTTCTATCACTTATACCATAAATGTATGAGCAAAGTCGACTATGCCCTTCCATGTAATGCCTTAGCCTTTTAACCTTTAGTGACCTTCCAATTTTGCCCTTATACATTTTTACTTCTTCAATTTAACTTACACCATAATATACTCTAATTTAATCTTAATTTCTCCATTTAATACTTCTAATTCCATCAATCCAAGTAATAAATCCTCCTAACATTGACATGCTAATTAAACTCCAAAAAAATGATTTATCTAACAAGACCACAGAATTTATTCAATTCGTGCTTATTAATAACAATAAAATTTTGGTGCCCAACAAGGGTTATGTGTTTTGCTTGGCGTATGAATTTTGCATATGGTATGATAGTTTGTTTAGGTTGCATATTGTGAATTGTGTGAATATGTTAATGGCTTAGATGGATTGAAATTAATTTAATTTTGAACACAATCTACTTGGTTGAGAAGAGTCATTGGCTTGCGAAATTAGTAATCTAGGTTCTTTGGCTAAATATGCAAGTTAATTAGGATTTAGTGTTAATTTATCACCCTCTAAATTGTCACATTCATTCATAATTTTAGGCCTTTAAAATAAATTAGCTTTGCTAGTATTTTTTTCACGAAAACAAGTAGCTAATGCAACAAGGTAGGCATTAAATATATATATGTATATGTGTGTGTGCGTGTGTGTGTGTGTGTGTGTGTGTGTGTGTATGTGTGTGTGTGTTAATTTTAAATAGATAACTATTCCGTTGGCCTTCAAGTTATGAATAGAGCTAGTAGCTAATGAGAACGTGATGTAGTTGAGTAACCAGATCAACACACGTCACAAATGTGTGCCTTTGTTTCAAAATGTTATAATGACATTCCAATCATTTAGTCATTAATTTAATCATTTAGTATGTGTTTAGGTTAGAATTGTGTTAGTTTGATATGTGTTTAGTCATTAATTCAATCATTTAGTATATGTTTAGGTTAGAATTGTGTTAGTTTGTTAATTATTTGTGTTTTAAGTGTTTTATGGGTTGTACAAGCTCTTAAGCTTAAATGTTATGTTTTTATGGTATCTTGATATGTTTGTTAGTATTTTAGGGTCAACATCAAAGAACAAAGAAGTTTCAGAGACATTCAGGTAGAAACAACAGCCTACAATCTTAGCATAATAAGTCACGATCGTGATAGAAGCACCATAGTTGGCCCACGATCATGGCAATCGTGGCCTACATGTCACGATCATGACAGAAGCCCAAGACAAGGCCCACGATCGTGGCCTGTGTAGGGCAAACGCTTAGACACTAAAAAACGTCAAGTTTTTAGGGATTTTTAGACCTTTCTGACCTGGAAAAATCCTAAGGTTGCTCATAACACAAGAGGATATTTAAAGAACAAGAAAAGAGGCAGGAAAGAGCTTTTGCATTAGCCACCTTGAGAAACCCTAGAGAGAAATCATCGAGAAATAGAGGAAGAGAATAAGGAAGAGAGACGAGGAGAAGAAGCTGACTCGATGTACTTCCCGGATTAGGACGTTTCCCAACGTCACTGCCTCCCATCATCCATTTAGATTATATTTCCTATTTATTTTTAGTTTTATTGTTGTATAGAATTGAATTGAATAGTTGATGATAGGATCTAGAATATTGAGGATGTTCTAAACTCACCTTCATAATTTTATTATTGAATTAATGGAAATATGATTATGTGTGTGTTTATTGAATCTGTTGTGGTTTAATTCTATGAATGCATAATTTGGTAATAACCTGAGATGGTGAATCGAATAAAAAATGATTAAATTGGACTAGTGAAAGTTAGGTGATTTAATAGAGCAAGAATTGAATTTGATCAAAAAAATTGTGCGAAAAGAGATTTTGCATAAGTTTCTGATAGTTATTTAGAGAACTTCAAAAATAATTAGGGTTTTGGATAACTTGTAAATTGAGAGATTACAACCCCCATGATCTGATTAGGGTTTATAATTTAGGGTTAATAGTTATAATTCAAGAGAGAGTAATCAACCCTAGGATAGTCTAGAACCAACAATCTAATAATTCACAATCAGTTAGGTTAGCATTAAGGATAGGTAAAATTCCTTTTCTCTCAATCGGTAATTCCTTTTAGTTACTTCTTAGGTGTGTTGCAATTGCTTGGCAATTGGTATTTCATGTTTGATTCTTAATTTAACTAACTGAATTAAATTTACGCATTAGTTTCATGCAACTTGAATTTTTATTACTGTTTCTGGCCTTAGATTTTAGGATTAAATTAACTTCTTCCTCATGGGACCAACACCTTTGGTACTATGTTAACGAACCATGCACTTAAGGATTATCGAGGGTTAATATTAAAACTTATACACAGCAAACTCACGATCAAGAATATAGCCAATAAAATCCATTTCTCTAATTGTTCATCAAGTTTATGGAAACGAGTACTCAAAGCATACGCTAAACAAGTAAAAAATTTCAAGTGTCTTACCCTTAATTTCCTACCTTCCAAGCTTCAAATAGGGTTTGGTTCATAACTACCTTTGTCGGTGAGAAGTTGAGAAGATACATTGTTTTTTCCACACCTTCTACCTAAAACTTCTTTAAAAGATTGCTTATTGTCATTATACTTCTAGCCCGTTCAACCAACGTTCAATTTTTTTTTTTGCTCAACCCTTCTATTTTTCTTTGACATATATGATGTTGACAACTCTCTACAAATGCCATTTTCTCCATAGAAAATATCAAATTCTTTGGAGGTAAATTCAACACCTAGATCTAAATGAAGTACCTTATAGAACACCCACATTACTTTTCTACCAACATCTTGAAATTCTAAAAAATTTTAGATTGAATTTTAGATAATAGACTTAACTTATTCAACTATAACCATTGATTAATAACAAAAAATATCGACTTCCACTAAAGGACTAAGTACTTATGGGATCACAAACATCATGATATACTAATTGAAGACCAGTATACGCTCTCTAAGATTTATTTACAAGAAATGAATTTTAATTTTTGCTTTTTATAAATACAATCTTTACATAAATTAATTGCACCAATTTTAGCTAACCCAACAATCGTATTTTCTAAGTTACCAATTTTAGTCCTTCTACACTCAAATGCCCATAATGCAAGTACAATAATTTTGTAACACTATCTCTAGCAACCAAGGCAAAACTTTTCATACCATTGATTTCAAAAGGAAATATTTTTTTTGTTCCATCATAATACTAACTATTTCTGACTAGACCTCTTCTCACAAACACAACCACAACCATTCTAAAACATATTAGAGTAATCACAATTCGTTAATTGCCTAATACTTAAAAAATTACAACCTAAGTTAGGAACATATTGCACGTCATGAAAGATTTTACGTTGCCTGAGGAGGTTTAGATGGTAATTGTACGATTCCATTCCACTTGTATTAGCTTATTGTCTCGGACACAAACTTTTCCCTTTTGTGACTTGTTAAGTTCGCTCAAGAACCACTTTGTCCCATAAATATTATTGGAGTATCCACTATCCACAAACCATACTCATTAGAAGTATCAACAATGGAATAATAAGTCGTTAAAAAATTACTCTAATCTTTAACATTTTTTGTAGGATTTATTTAGTTTTTCTCAACTCTCTATTTAGTCTAATAATTTGTCTCTTCGTCACTAAATTTTTCATAATAGTGACACCATCTTAAACTTTTGAAATGCCTCTATTTACCATATTGTTCTCTACCTCTACTACAACCATGACCTCAGAAGTCACTTCCTCCTTGTCCACAACTTCTAAAATTTCTTTATTTCCCTATAGTTGAAGATTCACCTTTTACTTATAAGGATTCACCTTTTACCTATAAGGCATTCTCCTAACTTTTTTTATATGACCTACTAACCCTAACTTAATGTGCTAATAAAGAACTCATTAGTTCACCAAAAGTATAGGTTGGTAAATCCTTGGACTCTTCAACTACACTAACATAATCAAAAAATCTCTTGTTAAACTTCTTAAATCCTTACTGATAGTCATTTCATTACTAATAGTTTCACGGTAAGATTTACTTATATGATTCAAAATTCTAATCACAATAGATAAAATTCTTGCAGAGATTCTCTCTCTTTTATAGTTAGTGTTTTAAAACTTCGAAGAAGGATTTGTAATGTCATGGTAATTACATTTTTATCACTTAAGTATTCTTGGTTTAGAATCTCCCATCCCTAAGTAAAGGTTCTAGCTGATAAAATTTGAGAAAAGATGCGGTCGTCAAATGTTGAATGAATGAAACAAAAGGAACTTTTGCATCTGTTTTGCAAAGTTTTCACAATCGTTGGTCGAGGTCAATCGACTTTGGATCATCAAACCCTTTTGTCTATTAAGCATGATAGTTCTTGAGACTTGAGCATAATCTTCATTTTGAGACTATAGAGATAATATTTTTTACGTTTAAATATTGGAAATAGAGGTTAAGAAGTTGAAATGGAACTTTTGCTTGCCATGACTAAACTCAACTCTCTGCTAGTTTTGATTAACGGAGCCGATCACTTAAGAGACCGATGCTATGGCTTTGAGCAAATGAAGCGTAAGTTATGATGCTTCTTGGTGACTTTTTTTATGGAAGCTCAAATTTGAAGTGGTCTTTGGATTTGGTGTTTTGGAAAATTCATTCTAACTCTAATAATAAAGCTTGTTGGAGCAGGAGCATAATAAGAACAGAACAAAAAATAGATGTTATTATTTCTGTATAATACAATCTATTCAAGTACTGGTTATAAATATAGTAGATAAAAAGATTGGCGGTAGAAATAACTGAAAGATAAAGTGCATGTGCTGATAAATGTGAATTATGGGTTTAATAACTTTCATTAAGCAACTACAGGATAAAACTTAATCGTACTAAATAACTAAAAGATAAATATAAAAACTACTAATTTTTTGAAGTATTACTTTCAATATGGAATCTCCTGTAAAAATTGGTAGAAAAAAATGAGGTTTTCGTTTACTTGCTGAGATGGGATTGGTTTTGGTAGCAGTACGCAATGTGGGTGCGCTCCATCCGGCGGCAGAACGTATCACGTAAACGATGGACATGAATGCAGTGGCATGGTGAATCATGGCAGAAGTTGATTAAACCGGTAAGAATAAGATTCACTGGAGTTGAGTGTCAAATTGAAGGTCAAGTCTACCAATAAAGGCTCGTTATCAATTCTTGGAAAGCGTTCCTTTCACAGTATTTACCTGTTTCACGTGCTTTTGACCTGAGCAGCATGGGTCCTACAGTTTCATAAGCCATTAATTGGGCAGTGCTTTTTACCCACGATAGAGGCAGATATATGTGAGCAATATTGCCCTCCTCTCGTTTCATATGTGGTGCAGTTGCGTTACTCTGGGCAACTTGCTTTTCCCCACAAAGAACTTGTTTACCCGTATGGAGTCGTGGTGTCCTTTAAAGAAGGCCCACTCCATCTTTTTATCCACTCAATATCTGTGTCCACTTTCTACGAGTCTATATAAACGCATCATTTTATGGCCAGGTCTTTCCCTCCTAAGAGTATATCTTGTGGTGGAATGAGCATACACATGAATGGCTATGGTGCGAGGGTAGCTCTTGCTGGAGAAGCAGGGCACGTGCATGCAATGTTCAACTCCAAGAACATTTGCACGTGCTCCCCTTCTCCAACATGTGTTTCTCTCGCATAACTTTCTTACCGCTGGCAGATGTTACATATCTAGTGAGCCTGAGGAATTGTTATGCACCAAAGGTAGGCTACAGGTACCAATCATATTGACGACGTCATCTTAATTTTATCATCTAGTTTTCCATACTTCGCAATTGCTGCACTTTTAAACTCGCAAACTGTACTTCTATTTAGGTCTAATTTCATGTATATGAATGTTACCCTAGGCCAACTACTATCTTGCATTTTTGTCACTTACAAGATCGCATCCTGCAATAGCAAAAAGTTAATCAGACCGCCAAGAATGTACAGTCCTTTTTGTCAGTCAAGGTGGATGGGCGTGGGACATGAATTGCAGGATACACAATCTCTCTACCTATTTACTACGAGAAAATGAAGCGTTTCTGGTTGTTGTACTTATATCTGTTGAATACACTTTAAAAGTTTGGTGCCTGAAATTGTAAAAATTAAGTGTTTGTGGTTCCAAGGAATAAGAACTAGTGACTTAAGCTAGCGCCAACATTTTTGCAGAAGAAAGGATGCATGTAACACTTATGCTCTGCGGGGAAAGAAAGAAAAAAAGGAAAAGTCCATCGTTCTGGTATTCTAATATTTCACCAAAAATATTGTCCATGAAAAGCTAAAGCAACATAATCAATAATGTTTATTACGGCGTACGTGGGCAACTCTTCAGGTTCGAGCTTGTATATTTCATGCTTCAAGATTTAACCTTAACCAACATAATGTCACATTTCGCCTTCTTGTAAAGCTCTTCGTTTACCCTATCATGCTCCGCAAAGATCGAAGAAAGAGGTTAAGCGGATGTGGACCTTTTTTCATCACCTTCTAATAACTTGACGGTTTGCATTACGTTACCTTATTTACTTCAAGTATTCAGCAGTTCAACTCATTGAAAACTTGCTAAAGTTGAGAATTTGCATGTATTGAACCACAAGTCTTCATTATCAATAAAAATTAGAAAATGTGAACAGTCTTCATTATCAATAAAAATTAGAAAATGTGAACAATCTAGCCGGTCAGAATACGTAATTTTCATACATATCTGATCTTCCATTTCTAGCAATTTTAGCCGTCTTTGATTTCATATTGTTTAATAGATGGAGCTCGTGCTCATGGTGAAGATCTCTTTCACACCCGTCATTTTTCTTTCATTTGACGCCATTTTGTTTTCCCAGGTTGGGAGAGACTACAATTACGATATGCTAGGTTTTTCGTAGTTGGGAATGACTCTGTCTTGAGGCATACATTAGTACAAGTACTTGAACTGCTACTATTTTCTCACTGTAAAAATTAATTTTTTTGCTTAGAAAGATCAAGGTTTTTAATATAATCTTTCTTAAGAAAAGTCATCTATTAAAAAGTAGCAGTTTTGAGTTTTTGGACATTGTTTTTCTGCATAACACTACTACGTACGAAATAAAGTTCGAAGTTTAAAATTCTTAAATTGAATGATTATTTCATATAACAATAGCATTGGTAATCACACTTCAGGACATTATATCTTTGTGTATACGATGATTCAGTTCTGTGTATATATTTGCTCTTATATATATATATAACTACAATGTTTGACAAATTCGAATTCTAGACGATATAATCATCGAGATTTAGAGGAGACACCATACTTGTGTGGAACTTGCTTTCTCTGACTACATCTCTCTCTCTCTCTCTTGCTCTGACACATTTCGCTTCGGTGACAAAAGTTTAACTGCAAAGAAGCACATATATACAATCAGGAAACAGACCCATATAGGCAAACACGTTTGCACCAGACGCAGACGGCAGAGTAGAATCAGTAGATGGCGTATGCGATGATGGATGGAAGATCTGGCAGTCAAAAGATGAAGGGACTGTAAGCTAATTACGTGGGGGGATCTTTTCACTTTGCCTTAGAAACTGGGGGTTTTGTTTTCTCTCTTCCGTGACCAAAAGCCATCAAAGTTTTTCATTTCTAAAAAGTAAATCTGATAGGCTCTAGGTGTGTTGGAAATTGGAGTGGGATATGGGGACAAGAAGCTCAGATAATGAATGAAGAACCTTAATATACAAGCAATGGCGGTGCAGTAACACTTAATCAACATGACAGTAAGTGATCCATTGGTAAGATGGAATAGAATCTGTGGGAATTTGGACACGCAATGCACGAATCTCTAGAGGTGGAAATTGTTGCTTTTTCTGGATTACGATTATGTCACCTTGCCAGATCTTCAGATTGCATATATACCCTGGTTAATGTACTGTTTGTTTATTCTGATGACAAGCTTCTACTTATCAACTTTAATTAAAATACAGTGTTTTACAATCTGTAACTAATTTTATAATCTTCATATTCATATATTAATGTTTGTATATTTCCTTAATTGTATTTTTCATTTTAATCTTTTGTAATTTTTAACAAATTCATTAAGCATTTCAATTAACTCTATGGTAAATTTTGTCAACATATATTTTATAGTTGCCAGAAAGTTTAACATCTTTTAGCTATTATTTAATTTATAATATCTGATCTTATTCTCATAAGATGATCATGATCTTATTTGACAATTAGTTAATTGCATTAACTATTAGGTGATTTAACCAGTAAATTGCATTAGTTGCTTGTTGGAAATATTTGATAAAATTAGCTGTTTATTATTAACTGTTTATTTGTAAAATGACTTATGAAGACATGATTTTAAAAAAATTATAGGGTATGAATATTATATATTTTAATATTTCGTTAAATATTCTTATAAGAATTTCAATTTAAATATTTAATTCTACAAAAATTAAGTTTATAATAATAATAATAATGATGATGATGATAATAATGATACATTCAAACATTTTAACCACATTCTTTCTGAGCTAAATTTAGTTATCTAAATATGGTAAATCAAGTTTAAATAAGGAATTAACGTTTCATGTATGTTTGTACTACTTCATGAAATAGGATTATTGTATTCCTCTTTGTTCTGGTTTTTATAAGACCTTTATTTCTTATTATTTAGACAAATCATATCCATCTGTATTGTGTTCATCATCCATGTATGCAAATCTTTTTATTTTCATTTTTGATTAAAATTAACATTTTATTTCTAACCTATTACTCTCTACACTTGTTTATACGACAAGCTACAAGATGCTTCTATGCCCGTATGGTTATATTTCAACAATTAGTTCCATGACCTTTGTTACACACAAAACTGTGCAAAAATGAGATGATAACTAAGAATCTTCAATGCAAGGAGAAAAAAGCGTTAAATAGGAATTGAAGTTTAAAATTTTGTCTGGTGGTAGAAACGCTACTATATAAGAGCATTTTCTTTTAAATCAGTCACTTTTGAGCAGCTATTTGATGAGTCAATAAGCTCAAAACAACAAATCAATAAATAAAAAAATTGACTGATTGGTGGTTAACCAAAAGAGGGAGCGTTTCTGTTGTAAAAATATGTAACAGATAATCAATTATTTAAAAAATTTTATTTGGCAGCGACAAAGTTATTAATAAAGAATTTTCCCCAAAAAAAAAAAGGTTATTAATGCAGAAATTTGTGGAATTTTGTCTTACATTTCTTCTATAGGAGAAGTACGAGTATGTACAAGTGGGTTAAGTAATCCCACTAATTCAACTTGTAATAACAGTATCAATCTAAACCAAAGAATAAATCGACTAAATATTATTTAAGGAATTATACGAGAGATTAATTATAATTATGGACATATGACAATTGAAAGATGATCAACTTCTACCCTACAACAAAAATCACATTTGGCCGCGAAAATAATCGTCATCAAAAATCACAAAATCATCACTAATTATTATTAACGAACGATTTATATTCATCACCAAAAATCTCAAAATCATAACTAATTACTATTAACAACAATTTATATTTATCACCAAAAATGTCGCTAAATTTCTATAACTTAAAACTATAAGCGTCAATTTTATTAATCGTCGTTAATAATTTTTTTACTATGCTTTATTTTCTTGTCGAAAAATTATTAGTGACAGTTTATGAAATCGTCTCAATATATTTTAGCTACACTTATTTTTTGTAACTAAAAATTATTAGCTATATTTTTAATTTTTTATCCACAATTTAAAAAATGTAATAAAAAGTTTTTAACTACATTTTTAAAAAAATTACAATTTAGCTACATTTTATAAAGTCATAAATAAAATATCATATTATGTTAATTATAATTATTTGTGACATTTTTAATCAATTTTATTGTATATAATGTTTAAATTTTGTTTGTTGTTAATTTATTATAAAAGAATAATTGATAATTTAAGACATAAAATATCATTAAATTATACCTTCGTTATAAGATTTTAATCATAACCTTAACAATTCTAATTGATAAAATAAAAAAATTACTCCAAAACCTGTACAAAAAATCTAATCCTACACTAAAGCTAACTACTCCAACAAGAGCATTCTTTCCTATTTTAAATCATAAGCTTCGTTCACCATATTTTCATTGACGTTTCCAATGTGATGATAAAATTTGAAATCTGTAGCATCTGTTGCTCTACCTTAGCTTTCCATTTCACCATATGCTTGAACATTTCCTGTAAATGCAGAGATCATAAACAATTGATCTTATCAAATATGAATAAGAAAACTGATTACGAATGACAGATGATCTGACAAAGAAGAAATGAGCTGCCGTAGTCTAACTTCTAATTCACAGTGGCAGATGAATCTGTCTTCACATTAACTTGATCTTCCTAACCAACATAGGCTACCAGTTCTTGCACGGTTTTGTTAATATAAAAAAACACAAGCACAATCGAAATTGAAAATGAAGGTAACAGGGTTTCGTTTTCTTTTGGTTCTCTATACATCCACTGTGCTGCATGTTAGCTTAGGTTTTCATGTTAGCACAGTAAACATGAAAACTTACCTTCAAAGCCACAATTCCAGTTTAAATTATCATTGATTCCATCGTCTCCACCTTCTCTATTAGCATCATTGTGCAAAACCAACAATCAAGTCAGCCACGACATGCAGCTTTTCATTTGAATACAGACTAATTCATTTTTTGAAGTCTGCTTTTACCTTAAAATTATAGGAAACTAGATCAGACTGTGTGAACCTGTCATATGCAGTAACAAAATTAACACTATGATAAGGCTTGCAATTATTTACCTGAAGGAGAAGAACTCCAAGTCAGTAGTGTTAAATGAATAATTCTGACCCCTTAGAGATCAGTAGATCCCGAAACACAAGTGGCAAAAGAGCCATTCATTCCACCCTCACCCTATTGATGGTAAATCAACAAAGTGAGGATAGATGGTAAACCAGTATACTGAGGCAACCTCTATAACTCTTAAAAGGACTAATATAGAGAGGAGTAGACGATGAAACAGCTAGGAAGAAAATAAAAGGTCAAGTGAACACCAACTCTGAAAAAACAAAAAATACCAATTGGCTTGCCAAGATGGAATATTAAAGAAAGATAACGAAAATGAAAATCTTCAGCAAGCAAGATCCAAAAATCTAATTTATGTTAGTCCTAGAACCCCTGCTCTAAACGATTGGTTAAATACCAATTATTGAACCAACAACCGGGAATCGTGAAAACTGTTAAACAAAAGGGAATTCTTTTAGATCATCTTGGGCTAGAATAACAGGGGATAAAAATAAAGCAGGAGCATCTTTAGAGAGGGCCTATGATCCGGTAAAAGGAGAGCATGGTGAGGGTGAGGGCGACGGTCGTGGTGGTGGTAACGGTGGACCAATGGAGGATGAAGCAATTGGTAAAACGAGAAGTCAAAAAGTTCACTTTTTACTTTTTAAGAAACAAATAAAATCTTTATTTTTTTCTAGCTGTTGTAGCATCTTTGAATGAGTTTTTGGTAGGTAAATAAGTACTTTTTGTAAATCACAAAAGTCTTTTTTAAGAAAAAGAATATTTGGTTATAAAATAAAAAACACTTTTTTTAATGGACATGACTTTTTCGATAGTTGTATTCTTTTTTGAGTAGATTTTTTAGATTAATTAATGAATTTATTTTTAGTCTCTTTTACTCTTATGTTGTACACATAATTCTCACAATACCCAGAAATTTATCTTCATGCTTATCATGCAAACTCATCTTCTCTAATCTCTTGCATATTATTTAATATACTTTAAATAATATTTATATGCATAAATAATTTTATTACAAAATAAAATATAGTTAATATTAAAAGTACTTTGTATATGAAACTTTTTCAAAAAAGCTCTTTTTTAAATGATAGTTAAACCGTCAACTAGGTTTTTAGGAAAGTTCTTCTCAGAAAAGATCTACAGAAAAAAACTCTATTGACAAAAGCTCTTCTGGTATAAGCTCAACCAAATAGATGTTTAATCACAGAGGAAAAGTCAACCTCCCCAAGCCGTAAGGAAAGTTACGTTGGGCCCCAAAATTTTTCTTAGAAAATTTGAAGTAGTAATGAGAAGTGTAGATAGATTCATGTTTTGCTTTGGTGTTTTGGTAGATGAGAGACTACGAAATGGGAAGAATTAGGGTGAAAGTGAAGTTGAATTTGTGTAGTAAGTTGATGAAGAATATGTATATA
>JANSVA010000006.1:23337135-23347354 GCA_025504915.1 Erythroxylum reticulatum
AATGATAGCTCTAGTGTTTCGCACAATGAATATAGTGTTTACTAAAGATCAAAAACTTTTTAAAATCTCTAACTTTTCAAAGTCTTTAAATTTTTAATCTTCGACTCTGACTTGTACTTATAGCCTTCTTCTTCAACTGCTTTTTGATAACTTTTTCTTTCTTCTTGCTTCTTGATTCTTAGAGAAGCAGTTATTTAGTTGACTTCTGTAACTAGCTCAAACTAATTAACCATTCGACGTAGTATCGGTTCTTTGTCTTAGTTTTTCTTCTGCTTTGTCTTACTTTCATTCGTCTCACTTTTGCTTCTGTTTCTTCTTATTTTCGTTCGTCTCACTTTTACTTCTACTTCTTCTTATTTTCATTCGTCTCATTTTTGTTTCTGCTTCGTCTCACTTTCTTTCATTTTACTTTTGCTTCCACTTCATCTCACTTTCTTTCATCTTAGTTTTCGCTTCCGCTTCGTCTCATTTTCGTTCGTCTTACTTTTGCTTCCGCTTTGTCTCATTTTCATTCGCCTTAGTTTTGTTTCCACTTTGTCTCACTTTCTTTCATCTTAGTTTCCACTTCGTCTTATTTTCGTTCCATCTTACTTCAACTTCCACTTCGTCTTACTTTCTTCCTGATCAAAACGGTTTAACAACTTCTAATATTGTTATTATTTGAATGTCATCAAAATTATTAGACGTGAAGTCATTTTAACTTAACAGTAATGAATGGAGAATTCTACTCCAGATTGTTTTGGTGTATATGTAGTAAAAAAAAGGTGATTCATGCTCTCTTAAACTTATTTGCAAAGGAAACAAATCAGATCATATACCCTAAACCATCTATCCTTGGTTTTGAGCCTATTCTTAATCACTAATCAAGTGAAAACTGAGGCTTTTGGGTTTAAAGACTGCTTCCATAGAATTGCATGCCAAAGAACTTCTTCATCATTACTTGTAAGTAGCTTATTGTAAGAACTATTAGTGAATGTTCCTCTCAGATTATGAGACCAAATGATGTTATCTACTCCTTACACCTCAGGAATTTAAGGTAAGTATTCTACAAGTAGAGAAAATCCTCTAAAATTGGCATACCTTTCTCTGTTATGGATGATATGTCTGCTCTTTGAATGAAAGGATTGAAATTAGTCTAATTATCGAACCAAAACTAAACAATATCTCAATTGCCCACATTTTGCTTGATGAGTGGATATATCATACCTCTCAAATTGAGCAAATAATTGAAATCCCAGAAAATTCACGAGAATTTACTACTTGCCAGATATTCTAATCTTTGAGAGAGTATTCATGCACCCATGTAATCTATAAGGATTTTTTATCTATGAAAATTCTCTATATTCTCTTGCTTAGGAGCACCTGTTACATTTGAGAAATTGGAAAAATGCCTAACCCTTGCTTCTTTGGTATAGTGAGATCACTCCATTTCATTTTATCATTTTTTTTCCATTTTCTATTTTCCCATAAGACAAAAATGCTTTGAATTTCTTTGTTGATTCTCTTTGTTAGGACTACAAGTGCAGAACAATAGATATGCAAGTTATTTAGTACTGAAGTGATGACAGTTAGTCTATCTGCAATAGAGATGAACCTATTTTGCCAAGAATTTATCCTAGTTTTAATCTTCTCAATTAGAGGAATGAAATCTAAAAACTTGGGCTTAATTGTTATAATTGGGATTCCAAGATACTTGAATAGAGGGAAGTTAGCAAATCCTATATTATTGCTAATTGCTTCTTGATTTTTGACATTTGAGGATATATACAAGCTACTCTTCTTTGGATTCATTTTGAGTTTATACCATTCTTAAAGTATTTGCAAGATATTTAGTATGATGTTCATGGAATGGTTATCTACCATTTAGAAGCACCAAATCATCCGCATAAATCAAATGAGATAATGTGATATCTTTTCACTTATAATGGAATTGAAATCTACCATCGCATTATATTAGTTTGGAAATCATTCTAAAGATCCCTTCTATAGTTATAGTAAAATGGTAAAAGAAAGGGGGTCCCCTTACCTTATAGCTTTAGCATTTTTAAAGGGTAAAGATGGAGTTCCATTAACCAGGACACTGAGTGCAGGAGTGTGAATGCATTCCATTATCCATTTTCTAAGGATGATTGGCAGGTTTATTGCTTCAAGACAATCTTGCAAGTATCTCTAGCTATTTATGTCAAAAGCTTTGAAGAAGTAGATTTTCATCAAGCAATTTTTGATATTTTTTCTTATTTTGTACTCTCCTAAGAGCTTTTGTAAAATAAGGATGTTGTCTTCAATGTTTCTTTTAGGTATAAGGCAGCTTGAGCATGATTTATAACTTCTTTCAAAGCTAAATAATGAGCTTAACAATAACTTTGTACATAGTTGTGAGTAGGAAATCAGTAATGGAAAAGGGGTTTTGCTTCTTTGGTATAAGACATATGTAAGTTTGGTTAACTTCCTTAAGCATTTTATTACAGGAGAAGAACTCCAAGATAGCTTCTGTGAATCAATTCCCTGTAACCTCCCAAGTTTTCTAAAAGAGCTAGGTTGGAAAGGCATCGGGCCTTGGTGCTTTTGATGGATGCAAACTAAAAAGGAATTCCCTGATTTCTTAATATGTGAAAAGGGTGATCAATAAATCATAAAAAGATTGATTTTATGGAGCAACAAAGACATCTTTCAATTAAAACTGTGTTGATAATTGTCATTTGTTCCCATCAATTTCTGAAAGTAACTTCTTGCTAAATTTTGTAAATCACCTTGTTTTATGATGGAGTTTCCCAGGATATCTTGAAATTAAGCTATTTTGTTTTTGTTTCTCCTTGAAAGAAGAGAAGATTGAAAGTATCTTGTGATGGAGTCAACATTTTTTATCCAATTCAGTCGAGCTTTCTACTTTATCATATTATAAAGTTTTAGTAAGCTAAACCCTCATGTTACTCTTTTAGCCTTTGAGTTTCCACAATTCGGAATTCAGTGTTATGAGGGTTGATATAGCAAGATACTTGATCTTCTAGCTTTTGCTTAATATTATTGAGGCTTTGATTCTTAATTTTAATAAAATTCTTAATTTCATTCTTCACCAGTTTTAATTTTGGCATCACCTGATTAGTTTTGTATGCTTACACCTCTTGATTCCAACACCTGCTTTTTATCTCCATGAAACTATCTAACTGTCTAACTCCATTGAAGAACATGAATGGTGCTCCAAGCCTTATTGGTCTAGTTAGCCTCTATATGACAAGATAAGAGTGGTTTGAAAGCACATTTTCTCCAAAATGCACAAAAGATTGCGAGAACATACTCATCCAAGCTTTGATTCACAGTTAATCTATCTAATTTCTTCTTGATAAGCATTTCACCTTGTTGTTTATTTTTCCATATAAAGTGCTTTCTTGTTGAACTCAAATCCGTCAAACTCACCTTCTGAAATAGTTTATTCAATTCTCTACTTGTTCCCATTTCGTATTGGGTTCCACCCTTAACTTTATAAGAATTTAAAGTGCAATTAAAGTCTCTAACTGCCTACCATGGAGTTTGCACTCCAACTTCTATTTATTCCATTTCAAACCATATTTTCTCCCCTTAAAAGGCAAAATTAGAGTCATAGATAAGAGTTATCTCAAAGGCATAGATCTTACCCTTAAATTAGTGGATTAGATGGATATATTGATCACTTTATCTAGTAGCTTGCACCTTAAGAAGATTTGACTATTTGGTTGCTTTTCTAGCATATTGTTTACAATTTATTGGCACTTTATCTTTGGGACTTATTTATTGATTCATTTAATTAGTTCTCGAATAACTCTTTTTCTTTTCCCTAATCATCTATTAATATTTTAAGGAGATTAACCTATGATACATTTTCAGTAGTTTTTTCCATATTAGCATCTAATTTTTGGTGATCAAGTTCTGGAACTTCTTGATTCTCTTCATTGAGTTAAACTCCTAAAATTTCTTCCTACTATCCCGTTTTAAAGACTTTGCCTATGGGAACCCATTTTTCGGTAAGTTGTTGCACTTCTAGGGGTATGTTATAGGTAGTTTAGTTTGCGCTAACTCTCCTGTTTCTACTAATTTCATCACTTGTAAGCTGTCAAGAAGACTTGAGTTCCTCTTTATCTCCATACATATCTTAGCATATCCATATCTCTTCATGTTGGTGGATTGAGCTTCCTAAGAAGCTTAAACCTTATATAGTCCATAATTCTAAAGCTAAATTGTGAAAATTCACCCATATAAGGAAGGAATCAATGCTCCCATGATTAAACTCAACCTTAAGCTTCCATTTTTAATGAAACATAGGTTAGCCACCTATCTGCCAAAGTCCCAACTTTATAATTTCATTCAAGTTAAGAGTCTAATATGAATGTAAATAAAATGGTAGCATTTTCCATAAGTATAGTTTTCTTAAGTCCCTTTTTCCTCATTATGTTAATGCCTATGCATTTATGACTATAAAAGTGGGTCTTTTACTCTAATATAAACCAATAAGTGCAGAAGACCAAGCTTTCTCACCTACTTGGAGAAGCTCAATAGGTGGATATCACACTATCCTTCATAAAATTCTAGTAATGTTTTAGTTGAATTTGTTTTATTAGAAGTTGGTTTGCTTCTCCAAGCTCCTGTAGGTTGAGATAATTTAGGCAAGTTCCCTTTTTTATTTTCTACTTATTTTGCCATATTGTCAATATCACCTTCATTAGCGACTATTCTTGATGGTACAGGGAACTCTTCCAGGGGCAATGTTAAAGCCTCACCTTTTTCATGAGTTTTAGCCTTTGGAAGGCCCTTAGTTTTTAGGTGCAACAGAACAGAAACAAACCAGATAACTGAGGGAAGGAAGTTCCCAAAAAAGGAAAAAGAGAGGGGTAAAAGTGTCAAAGTTGTAAGAGAGAAGGTCGAGAAATTTTTTTAGAGAGAACTAAAATATATGTAAACTATTTTTAATTTTTTGCCTCATAAGACAAAATGCTTTACAAAGAAGTAATTAATATGTGTAAATTATAGTATGTTTTCTAGGATTTAAAGTATGTTTTTAAGGATTTTCTTAAGAGATAATCACGTGTTTAGGACTTAGACTTACATTATAGTTAGTGTTTATGTATGCTTTGTTTGATTGCTATTGATTAGGCAAGAATGTGATCTTAATTGAATGATTTATAAGATGTTTAAGTTTTTTTATGATGATTGGATATCGGGAGCTGGTGTATGAAGTTATGCCATGTATTATCATGATAGAGAGGTGATGTAGGAAGCTATACATAATCTTGCAAAAGCCAAAATTCCAAAACACTACTTTTAACCCCCAAACCTTAGCCTATTTAAATGGGTCTTCTGTTAAGTCAAGAAGACTTCACTTCTTCTATTAATTTTGATGAAATCAAATAATAATAATCATAGAAGTGTGTGAATTGTTTTGATGAGTTTTTAAAGTGCACATATAAATGTAAGTGACACAAATCTTTAACTCATGACAATATTTAAGACCTAAGACGATACTTATGTAAAAGCTGAATAAGACAAAACGTCTTAGATGGATCAAACGAAGTGTGAAGTGCTTAGTCTAAGACACTAGACGAAGCATAACACCAGATGAAATATAACACTAGACAAAGCATACGAAGTCCATACAAGATGATGAAATTGAAAAATGTTCTAGAACGTTAGTTAGTTAGTTGGAGTTGGTTACAGGACTCAACTAATAACAGTTTTTAGAAGATTCAACAAGTGGATTTTTGAAAGAAGACAGTTGAAGATTTAGGTTATAAATATTAGCTATAGTCATAAACTAAATATAATACAAGAGAAAATATGATTGTATGAAACATATTTAGAGAAATTCTATATTCAAGTGCAAAAGGAAGAGAGCAAATACATTTGTAACGTGAAATTCAAACAATATCTTTTCAAGTGAAAGAAAGGCTAGAGCCTAGAGAGGCAAAGGAAGCAGATAAAGAATACTTTGTAAGCGAGACCTGAAGAGGTTCTGTAAGTGAAGAAATAATACTTGTAACATTGAAGGATATAGTGAGATTTTAGACAAACTCTGAGGACTTGACGTAGCCCAAGGTTAAGGGTGAATATTATAAATCGCGGTGATATATTCTCTAACTCTTATCTCTTTAATATTCTTGTTGTTAGAAGAATAGATAAGAATTGTTGTTGTTGCATTACTCATCAAATTAAGTGAATTGTTTTGAAATCATATAAATTTGTAAAGAAAATCAAGAAGATTTTAAAGATTAATAACTTAGACGATTTAACATAATTCAACCCCCTTCTTATGTATTCTACATATTATACGTGATTTCTATATTAACAAGTGATTTACATCAGTTGGTCTTCGAGCACGGTTTCCAAGAAACACTGTTACAAAGTGAGGATAAAGATCTATGGCTGAATCATATGTTTTTATAATAGAAGGTGTCTTAGTCTTAAGACCCCCTATATTTAATGGTGAAGATTATCATTATTAGAAGGACAAGATGCGTCTTTTTATAGAATCCACACATATTGATCTTTGGGATATCATTAAAATGGTCTATATACACCAACAGACAACGAAGGGAATATCATCTCTCGTGACAAATGGTCGGCTGATCAGAAAGCTCGCTTTCAATTAAACTCAAAGGCCAAGTTCTTTTTAAGTTGTATTCTAAATAGAAGTGAATATGATAAGGTTTATGGATTTGAATCTCAAAGGAAATGTGGGATACATTAGCCATTGCACATTAAGGCACAAATCAGGTGAAAGAATCCAAGATTAGTATTTTTATTCATCAGTATGAGCTATTTAAGATGAAAGATGATGAGAATATTGATCAGATGTTTGAATGATTCCAAATAATTGCTAATGGACTTAAATCTCTAGGGAGAATCTACGATAGTCAAGATCATATCAAAAAGATTCTCAGAAGTCTTCTAAAAAGATAGAGAACCAAAGTAACAGCAATACAAGAGGCCAAAGATTTAAGTAAGCTAAAGCTAGATGAATTGTATAGTTAACTAAAAATCCATGAAGTAGAGCTTGATGCAGAAGATAAACCCAGAAGAGATAGATCTATTGCATTAAAGGCGAATCAGAAGATATAGAAAAATAGAAGCACATCTTCAAAAGCATTAAAGATTGAAGAAATCAGGAATGATGATGTTAGTGAATCTGATCAAGATTTAAATGAAGATGAAGATGAACTATCCTTTATTTTAAGAAAAATTAGAACGATGTGGAAAAAGAAATCAAAGGGAAATAAAGACCTCTTTTAAAAAGAATAGCAAAGACGATTCAAAGAATGGGAAAAGTTCTATCGTCTTCTATGAGTGCAATAAACTAGGACATTACAAGTCTGAATGCCCGTTGCTTAAAAGAAAACAAAAGAAAAGTCAAGAGAACAAAAAAAGCATGATGGCAACATGGGAAGATCTGGATTCGTTTGAATCTAAATTTGACTCAGAAACATCAGAACAAGCAAATATATGCTTGGTAGCCGAAAGGGAATGTGATGATGAGGTAATTTCTAAATTTGATGATCTTCAGGATGCTTATTTAGAATTATTAGAAGATTCACATGTTATCTTAAAACAATACAAGATATTGAGAAATAAATTTGTTGAAAATTTGAAGAACACAAAACTATTAGAAAAAGAAAACGTCTGCTTTAAGAAACAAGTAGACAATATGAAAAAGAAAGTAACTGTAAATAGATTTGAGGAAATTAATCAAATAAAATAGAAGATTAACAGTCTCTCAGTAGATTTATCAAAATTTACATAAAGTAAAAAAGGATGAATGATATGATTGGAAGTTATAAACATCTAAATGATAAGAGCAATTTAGGTTATAATAATAGAAATACTATTCATAATCGGAGTTTTGTTCCTAATAGAAAGAAAAAGAAACAGTACTCTTATTATTTCTCGTTGAAAAAGTGTAAGGCTAACCCTAAAGGACCTATGAAAATATGGGTACCTAAGAAGGATATAATATATGCTACAGATCTCCTGTCTTGGAAAAAGCAACCATCACCAATGGCACTTGGACAGTGGCTACTTGTGACATATGGCGAGCAGAAGGTCTATGTTCCTAGACCTCTAACATAAGCAAGGAGGATCAGTAACTTTTGGAGACAACCAGTAGGGCAAAATAGTTGGGAGCGACAAAATTGGTAAAGACTCCTTTTCGACTATTGATAATGTTCTGCTAGTTGAAGGCTTAAAGCATAATCTAATTAATATAATTCAATTATATGATTTTGGTTTGAAGGTATCCTTTAATCAAAATTATTGTGTAGTCAAAAACAAGGATGGTTCCATATTCTTTTCTGCCAAGAGAAGAAATAATCTCTATAAAATTAATTTAGTCGATTTGAAAAGTCAAAATATTTCATGTTTTATATCAACAGATGAGGAAAAAGTGATTTGGCACAAAAAGCTAGATCATGTTAGCTTTAAACATATTTCCAAATTAGTTAGACATGATTTGGTAAGAGGATTACCAAAGATAAGTTTTAACAAAGATTTCTTTTGTGAGTGTTGTCAAAAAGGAAAATAAGTTAAAAACATCTTTCATCTAAAAATCTTGTAATTTCGTCTAAACCTCTAGAGTTGTTTTTTGTTCCAACCAGAATACTAATTCTAGGTGGAAAGAAGTATGGTCTCGTAATTGTTGATGAATTCACTAGATTTTATTGGATATTGTTTTTATCACTTAAAGATGAATCTTTTAAATGTTTTAAAGTTTTATCCAAAAAGTTACAAAATGAAAAAGGAATTTCTACTGTTGGAATTAGGAGTGATCATGATGGAGAATTTGAAAATGAAAAATTCAAAATGTTTTGGAAAGAGAATGGATTTTTTCATAATTTTTCTGCTCCTAGAACTCCTTAATAAAGTGGAGTTGTAGAGAGAAAGAACAGGACGATTCAGGAAATGGCAAGGACTATGCTATGTGAAATGAATCTTCCTAAGTACTTCTGGGCAGAAGCTGTTATATTCAAAATAGAGTATTTTTGCTACCTATTTTAAATAAAGCTCCATATGAGTTATGGAAGGGAAGAAAGCCAAATATATCTTACTTTCAGCCTTTTGTTGCAAATGCACTATCTTGAATACAAAAGAAAAGTTGGATAAATTTTATTCTAAGATGAATTTAGGAATTTTTCTAGGTTATTCAATTACTTCTAAAGCTTATAGAGTTTATAATATTGTTTCTAATTTTGTTGAAGAGTCTACACATGTAAAATTTGATGATGATTCTCATCTAGATAAAAGAGACGATTCTGATGATGAAACTCTATCTGCTCCTTTAGTTAATAATCTAGACATGTCACCACCAGACGATCCACCTAATAAGGTAGAAAATATTTCTGAAAATTTTAGTCTAAGAAAAGATTGGAAATAAAATTCTTCTCACCCAAAAAACTTAATTATAGGAGAAACATCAGAGGGAGTGAGAACTATATCTAAATTTAGAAGAGGGACAAATGCAGCCTTTGTTTCTAAATTAGAACCTAAGAAAATTGATGAAGCTGTTCAAGACGAAGCTTGGATTTTAGCTATGCAAGAGGAGTTAAATCAATTTACAAGGAATAAAGTTTGGTCTCTAGTTCCTAAACCATCCAATAAATCTATTATAGGAACCAGATGGGTATTCAAAAATAAATTAGGTGAATCAGGAAAAGTAAACTATAACAAAGCTAGATTACTAGCTCAAGGCTATAATCAACAAGAAGGAATAGACTATAATGAAACATGTGCTCCTATAGCTAGACTAAAAGCTATTAGTATTTTTCTTGCATATACTATTTTTCATAATATAAAATTGTTTCAAATGGATTGAAAAGTGCCTTTTTGAATGGTTTTATAGATGAAGAAGTATATCTAAAACAAACCCCAGGTTTTGAAGACAAACCCCAAGTTTTGAAGACATTGATAAACTAGACTATGTCTATAAACTTCATAAATCCTTGTATAGATTAAAACAAGCACCTCGTGCTTAGTATGGTTGTCTAAATTCATTTTTGATTAAAAATGACTTTATTAGAGGTCAAGTAGATAAAACTTTACCTAGAAAATATATTAAAAATGATTTTATAGTTGTACAAATATATGTAGATGACATCATTTTTGGTGCAAGTTCCAAAAAATTATGCTCAAATTTTGAAAATCTTATGAAAAGTGAATTTGAAATGAGTATGATGGGTGAATTAAAGTTCTTTCTTGGTTTACA
>JANSVA010000006.1:23363067-23374549 GCA_025504915.1 Erythroxylum reticulatum
ACAATTGTATAATATACTAATATGGACTATTTTGCAATTTTTAAAAATTTTAGGGACTATTTCATAATTTTTAAAAATTTCCTGAAACGGTACCTGGTACCGACAGGTACCGGTACAGTTCCGTTCCAGAGCTCAATCCAGTACCAAGTCCGGTACGGTATTCATAACTTTGCCGATAAGCCTCATAGGAGCTACATCATGGGTTTCCAACCTATATACCATCCTAGGGGTTTATTATGCCTCAAATCATTGTGAATTTTTCGTAACTATACAACTTACTACTTTAATTTTTTGATTCAAGTTCGTACACTAAGTTTAAATTAAAAGAAACACTAAGGTACATGACATTTTCAAATCATATGAATCGGGAAAGCAAGTTCTCGTTGTGACTCCTAGGCTTCTGGAATTTTTTATTCATAAGCCTCATGGGAGCTGCATCACGGGTTTATTATGCATTTGATCATCCTTTTCATCTCAAACTCATTCCACATATAGTAAATACTTATGTAATTCGTACATCTACTCATCAATGATTCAAACAAAACCCAAACATAAAAACTTAAACTATTAAAGAAGAACATAAAAACTCATCAATGATTATAAGAATATTCTAAACAACAACATAAAGTTAAAACCTCCTTTGCATTCATACAAAACCCAAACCCAAATACTCGTACTATTAAAGCAACACATATAGTAGACATTAGTTGGATGACTTACCTGGTTGGACGGATAATCACAAACTACAAAGAAGAAGGGTGAGTGATGCTCTTCACAAAATAGGCCATGCGAAAAAGAATGTTTCGTATTTAATATAATACAGTTGTTCAATAGTTTTTTATTTATATTTGTTGCATACAATGCCAAATTTCATTATAAGCATTAACACTTGAAAGTCTTACTGTTAATTATCGATATAAGGTCAACAAAAGCATATGATATATACCAACATAAGCAAAACACTTCCAACATGTAATATAAACATCAAAAAGAGATAAACATAATGATTTTGTTACTTCTTTTGTTGCCTTGGGAATACTCTTACATAAGTGATAGAATAAATGGATCACAAAACTTTATCATTATATTCCATACTAAAATAAACCAAAACTTGCCATAAGACATATGCTTATTATTGGACCCCAAAACTTTTTGTTTTTAACTTATTGATTATTTGTTTAATTATTTATTTATGATTTATTTATTTGTGTTATTTTAAGTTTTATTTTTATTTTCTTAGAATTGGATTATTAATTTAGTGAATGAGTAGAATTAGAATTTTGGATAGAAAGATTAGAATTAAATTAGAGTATAGTATGGTGATTAATGGATTCAAGGAGTTAGTAGATCAAATGAAAGAAGGGTAAAAATTGGAAGGACAACCAAAGAAGAGGGGTGTTTTTGGAAGAAAAGGATAAAATGTGTCTTGAATAAGAAACAAGAGAAGAAGAAATCGTGAGAAGAAAAGAAGAGAGGAGAAAAATGTAAAGAAGAAAGAAAGAAGAGAAGAGAGTCGTGAGAAAAGCTAGGGAAGGAGAAAGAAAATGTGGAAGGAGAAAGAATCAAGCTTGTCTAAGGCAAGTTCATCTTTCTTTCTTGTTTAGGTAGAGAAAGAAGTAGAGAATGGGTTGTGTTGAAAGAAGA
Source organism: Erythroxylum reticulatum (assembly GCA_025504915.1). Lineage (NCBI taxonomy): Eukaryota > Viridiplantae > Streptophyta > Magnoliopsida > Malpighiales > Erythroxylaceae > Erythroxylum > Erythroxylum reticulatum. The sequence goes on from JANSVA010000006.1 coordinate 23,364,712, forward strand.
TAAGACCCATTTTGATTTCGTGGGTTTAGGAATTAGGGTTTGGTTTTACTAGCTTAGATGAACTATGGGTAGGTTAGGTTTAAGCTTAATTGGTATTTTTGTGATTATCAAAGTTTATGAATTTTATTAGAATATTGTTTTGAATGGAACCTTGGTTGTTTTGGGAAACTAAGAGAATCCTGCCCAAGAGCAAGAGGAAAGATAACCTTGAGTTAGATTTTTGCGAGCAAATTAGGTGGGTAATTTATTTATAGCTATTGTGTGATTAGGCAAATTCTTGCCTATGTGTGTGTATCTTGATTGCTTGAAATTGAATTGTTGTGATTTGATAGGAAATGCATGATACATTGTGATTACGTTATACCTTGAAAGAGGTTATAACATGTTAAATTAAATGAAAAGAAGGAAAAAAAAGCATGAAAGTATGAGCATATGATAAAATGAATATGTGCTTTTATTTGAGCGAGAGAGGAATCATTTCATTCGTCACATGCACATAGACAAGAGCCTTCTCTCGACTGCCCGCTTGTGGCATATAAGCTTCAAAAATGGACTCATTTTGTCAATGGTGTAAACTTCGGTTTCTCCATTTTGTACCCATAGGACCCTTTGAGCCATTTATTATGCGTTGCATCTTTGAATTATCAAGTATGATGCATTTGAATGATTTGCTTAATGGCTAAAGTCTATGTTATGTGTTATGTATTAACTGCTTAATTATGAGTTTTTGAGCTAAATTGGTGAATGATTGAATTGCTAGATATATATATACATATGCTTGAATTTGTGGTAAATTGTCGATGGCTATAAATATATTAGCCACTGAGCGTTGTAGCTCAACCCAATATTTTTCCACTCCTTAGATGTAGAACAAGAAGGTTAACAATCCTTGCAAGGCATCGGAAACTCCAAGATAGTTAGAGACTTTTGTAACTAAGTTAGTTTGATCATTTTTTGTTAGCTTTATAAGCATATCAAACATTGAGCATCCATTTGTATTTGTATTAAGCTATTGATATGTATGTTGATATGTAATTAAAGCTAGGCTCAAATTGTGTTTAGATTTATTAATGAAGTATGATTGTTTTTTTGCATATGACTTTCTAAGTCTTTGCACTGTAATTTTTTTCAATCTTCTCATAGGTGTAGAAATTGTGTTTTGACTTTCAAGGAAAATCTGGAATAATGTAGGCTAAATTAGACAATGTTGTCTTCTAGAAAGTTGTAGTTTATCGTTTTAGCTTAGTAACGTTATAAAGTATGTGATTTTTGGATATTAAAGTCGAGAGTTATGAGCATTACAAGTTAGGATGTCGCAGAGGATGTATATACGGAACAACTATAGTAAATGAAGTGAATTAGAACTTTTGGTGATTTGAGGAAGACCCTGTAGAACCCCTTTTGTCTGATTCAGTCTTAGATTGAGTCCCTTCATCTAATTTAGTCTAACTCACTCTTAAATTGAATCCCTTCGTCTGATTCAGTCTTAGACTAACTCCCTTCTTCTGATTTAGTCTTAGACTGAGTCCCTTCATCTGATTCAGTCTTAGATTGAATCCCTCCCGTAGAAGTTCCCTTCATCTGATTCAATCTTAGACTAAATTCCTTTGTCTGATTTAGTCTTAGATTAACTCCCTTCATCTAATTCACTCTTAGACTGACTCCCTTTGTATGATTTAGTCTTAGATTGAGTCCCTTCGTCTGATTCATTCTAAGACTGAATCACCTCATCTGAGACTGAATCATTTCGTCTAATCCATCTACATTTTTGGAAATTTGAGATTTTGATCCTATAAATGGCAAAATCTCTCTTCAAAGTCTTCAAAAAAGTTGTAGATATCAAAGTCCTCTTCGAAACTGTCTAAAGATGACCTTAATTCAATATCTCTAGTGAAAGGGATGCCAATTTTTCCGAAACAGGTACAATATGATTAAGGGCAAAATCATGCTTGATTCTTTTGGCCATAACTTCTCTGTCCAACCTCCAAATGACTTGATTTTTTAAGCAATAGTTTCCTAACACATTCCTATATCTCTCAATAAGAATTTATAGCTTTTGGTATTAATTTTAAAAAGTTTGAATGAATCAAAGTAAGCATATGAGTTGAAGAAATGAGTTTGCTCATATCTTATGACTCCGAATGTTGGGCTTCAGAAGCGGGGATCAACATTGTTTGGTATCAGAGCTTAGGCTTTTCCTAGGCATAGAATGCATAGTAGGATAAATTGGTATGTTATGTGATTATTTGTTGCATTGTGAATTGATTAATTTCATTAAGTGACATGCATATCATGCATACTTGTAGGAACTAAGATTAAAATGAAATGTAAGCTAATCATTTGTTTTTTCATTGAAGGAGTAAGATGCCACCTCGTAGATGGACACGAGGAGTTTTGCAAGGGTCTATTGCACCTAACTCTCTGCCAAGAGAGGAGGGTATTGATGAGTCAATAGCCCCAAGAAATGCTAAGGCTTTTGTAGGGCATAGTAGTGGGCCCTCTTGGTCACATATGCAGGAGTCGCCTATTCCGTCAAAGCAAGTGCCTACCTTGGATTTGAGATTATTTCAGGCATTTTCTCAGGCCTTTGTCCAGGCTATGGGTCAGATACCGTAGGCTTCTTCTTCGGTCCTAGTTAAGAAGGGGAAAAAGTTTGATAGGCTGAGAAAGTATAGAGTAGTGGACTTCTATGGGCCACTGATCTAGAAGAAGTTGAGAATTGGTTGAGAAAGATAGAGAGGGTATCGGAGTAGATAGATTGTGAAGATGATGAGAAGGCTGTATATGTTGCAACTCTGCTTCAGGAAGATGCTTTGCATTGGTGGAAATGTGTACCGGGAAGTCAATTAAAACTGCTAGTGTTCACATGGAAGGACTTCCGCGTTACTTATAAGAAGAAGTATCTGTCTGAAGTGTACATTCAGCAAAAGCAGATGGAATTTCTGAGTCTCACCCAGAGGGAGATGATGGTTAGTGAGTATGAGCGCCGACTTACACAGCTATCCTGGTATGCAGCTGAGATGATGTTGAGTGAGGCGGTTAAGTGTTGTCGGATTGAATCAGGATTGCATCTAGCCATCAGAGAAAAAGTGGTGATGCATAACTTCTGTAACTTTCAACAACTGGTTGAAGCGACACTAAGGGTTAAAAACATTGAGAACATAAAGAGTTTTATGAACAAAAAGAGAAAGGCGAGATAATAGTTTAAGAGGGAAGGTAGTGCTTCTATGTTAGAAAGGAGTGTCAAGCCCTTCCCTGTGTAGTATAAGGAGAGAAGCAGTGGTGTCAGCAAGTCCAGACATATGAGAACTATTTCTCATCAAGCCTCAACGGCTGGAGGAAATAGAAGGGGAGAAGGGGATAAGTCATCCATCCCTAAGTGTAATCATTGCAGCAAGTTCTATGGAGGAGAATGTTATAGATTGATTGGAGCATGTTTCAGCCGTGGAGAAAAGGAGCACATGGCTAGAGAGTGTCCGAAGTATGCATGAAGTGAGGTAACTCAGATGCAAGCTTCAAAGAGAACTAAGACAATGGGGCACATGACTACAGCGAAAGTGAGCAGCTCTGAGGCAGCTAAGAGAGTGAGTCTTCCAGGGAGACCAAGGGGGCAAGTACCAACTAGAGTGTTTGCAATGACACGGGAGGACACAGATACCGCTTTAGAAGTTGTGACTGGTATGGTTAAATTATTTGATGATGATGTAATTGTTTTGATTGATCCAGGTTCTACCCATTCGTTTGTGTCATCAAGTAGAATTGTGTATGGTAGAGAATTGAGACCATTAGATACTCCTTTAATGGTTAGTACTCCAATCGGCTAGTATATTATGATTAGTCAAGTTTATAGAGACTGTGAGATACATATTGGAGGAGAACAACTAGTGGTGGACCTAATGCCATTGAAGATTAGAGGATTATATGTGATTTTGGGTATGGACACTTTAGAGAAGTATAATGCTAACTTGGATTACAAACAGAAGATCGTGGAGTTCGAATTTGGCAACAGTAGAAAGGTGGTGTTTATGGGGGATAGAAAAGTAAGTCCAACTATAATTGTTTCAACTTTGACAGAAGAGAAGATGATGAGGAAAGGATGTGAAGCGTTTTTAGCCTATGTGGTAGACATGAAAGGAAATGGAGGAAAGTTAGAAGAAATTCCTGTGGTCATGGAATTCTCGGATGTCTTTCCCGAGGAATTACCAGGATTATCACCTCCTAGGAAAATTGAATTTTCCATTGAACTTCTTCCAAGGACTACACCAATCTCAATTCTGCCTCATCAAATGGCTCCGGTGAAAATGAAGGAACTTAAGGAGCAATTAGAAGAATTGTTGGAGAAAGGGTACATTAGGCCTAGCTCTTCACCTTGGGGAGCTCTGGTCCTTTTTGTAAAGAAAAAAATAGATCGTTGAGGATGTGTATGGATTATAGGAAGCTCAATCATGTCACTATCAAGAATAGATATCCACTTCCACGCATAAATGACTTGTTTGATCAGTTGCAAGGGGCAAGGGTCTTTTCTAAGATAGATTTGAGATGGAGTTACCACTAGTTGAGGATAAAGGAGTTTAATGTCTCAAAGACTGCTTTTAGAACACGGTATGACCACTTTGAGTTCTTGGTCATGCCTTTTGGGTTGACAAATATACCTGCAGCTTTCATAGACTTGATGAATAAAGTCTTTAAGCCATTTTTAGACCAATTTGTCATTGTCTTTATTGATGACATTTTGGTTTATTCTAAGAGTGATAAGGAGTATGAGGAACATTTAAGAATTTCTTTGGAGACATTGAGGAAGAACAAGTTGTATGCCAAGTTCAACAAATGTGAATTTTGGCTAAAGGAAGTGACATTTCTTGGACATGTGATTTCAGAGCAAGGAGTACATTCGGATCCGAGGAAGATAGAAGCGGTTGTGAAATGGGAAGTACCTAAGAATATAGCTGAAGTAAGAAATTTCTTAGGTTTAGCCAGGTATTATAGAAGGTTTGTGGAGGGCTTTTCCATAATAGCAGCTCCACTTTTCAAATTGACGAGGAAGAATCAGAAATTTGTGTGGATAGAGGAGTGTCGGAGCAGTTTTGGGGAATTGAAGAAAAGGCTTACAACTGTATCGATTTTGACTTTGCCTTCTGATAATGAGGGATATACAGTGTATAGTGATTCATCAAGGAAGGGATTGGGTTGTGTGTTGATGCAAGGTGATAAAGTAATTGTCTATGCTTCTAGGCAATTAAAGCCTTATGAGATGAATTATACTACGCATGACTTGGAGTTAGTTGCCATAATTTTTTCATTGAAGATATGGAGACACTATTTATATGGAGTCACCACCAGGGTGTTTACAGACCACAAGAGTCTTAAGTATCTGATGAGCCAAAAACAGTTGAATTTGAGACAAAGAAGGTAGTTAGAGTTATTGAAAGATTATGACTTGATGATAGACTACCACCCAGGAAAAGCTAATGTAGTAGCGGGTGCATTGAGTAGGAAGTCTACTATGGCACATATGGAGACAGTGTATATTCCTTTGTTGAAGGAATTAGTCAGGCTTAAGGTAACATTAAGGCAAGTCGAGCTTGATTATGCATTGGCTAATTTTAGAGTGAAGCCAGTGCTGAATGAGAAGATTAAAGGATTGTAGAAGCAAGATGAGTATTTGAGCAGGCTCCGAGAAGAGATTAAAAGTGTTAAACCTTCTGAAATAGAGATAAACGAAGATAAATTAATTGTGATAGGCAACATATTATGTATTCCAGATATGTTAGAGCTGAAAAATGAGATTCTTGATGAGGCACACAGTGCTCCTTATGTAATGCACCTAGGGAGTACGAGGATGTATCAAGATTTGAAAAAGCATTTCTAGTGGAAAGGAATGAGGAAAGATGCTGCAGAGTATACTAAAAGATGCTTAGTATGCCAGTAAGTTAAGGCTAAACACTAGGCACCTTTAGACAAGCTTAAACCTTTGTCTATTCCTGAATGGAAGTGGGAGAAGATTACGATGAATTATGTTTTTATGCCCATATTTAGTATATTTTTCTTTTTATTTAAGAGTTTTACATTGTTTTTAGTACTTATTGTGTTTAACGTATGTTTTTAGTTCTTAATTGTTTTTATAGATTAAAAGGAGAAGAATTTAGGTTAAATTGGGGCATGAAACAGACGAATTAGTGATATTTTGGAGATACACGCCTGTGTCAGGATGTATATGCTCATATGAGTATAAGGGATCTTATATATGACTTTGAATGTGTAAAGCTTCAAAGATGTTTTTCCTATGTAAAGATACACGCCTATGTATGTAACACACATAGTTGTATCCCATGCTCATGCAATCTTTTTATAAATGTGTAGTCTTACTTTTAAGATATTTTTGAGATACACAGTCACTCACACAAACATGAAAAGCCTTAATTTTGTAATATAAAAGGAAATTATGTAGAGGAGACAAGGAGAAGGAAATTAAAGTAAGATTTAGAGATCATATTTAGAGTAGGAGATGCAATTATGAACCTAAGATGAAGAAAACATCAATATTACTTTAAAAGATTCGATAGAGAGCACCCTTTCATTAATGTTTCAAGAGGATTTCGTTAGGAAAAAAGGGGGATATATATCATGGATTCTTTTCTTTTTAATGCTTCTTTTGAACTTCTGATGTTTGTTTCATTTTTATGTTTAGGAACTAAGTTTGTCTAGTGCCTAAAATTATGATGGATCCTTAATTAGGATGGATAGTATGATTTGATCTTTTATTTAATGCAATTTAACTGATTGATGCATTGGGCTTCAATTATGCATTTCTATTATTGAATTAGTATGCTTGGAAAATTAGTTCAAAGTACGATTTCATATGATTAAGATTAAGATTAAGAAATTCTTTCATATGAATAAATTTATAATCATTTGAAGAAGTTACATGCAAACTTAAAGATAGATCGGCATAAATCCTTTGGATCAGAGCCAGACCTAATAGAGAAATTCACGAATTAAGTAATGTAATCTTAAGGGTTTTAACTAGAAAGAAGTTTTAGTTAATCAATCGAGGTTAGTTGTTAATAATCTTGAGAAATATATTAACATAAGATAGAAATTTTTACAATTTAATGATCAATAATTAATTTGCATGATAAAGGGTTAATGCTTAAGAAATCTTAGAAGAATTCGTTACGAAGATACTAGCTATTTGATTCATTATTGTTTTAGTTCAATCTAGTTTGAAATTAAATCATAAAAAAGATTACTACTGGTACTTGTATTACACCATACACTTGCATTTTAAAATATAAATAAAAATACACAATCACCTTCGAACTCAAACTAGGGTTAAGAGCTGTTTGTTTAGGTTCAGTCATCGGGAATGGTTCATAAGATGGAGATGGAAGGGATGACAGTGAGATAGATGAGTTTGGTAAGGGCGAGAATGAGGCAATGTTTAGAGACTTAGTGTGTCTATCGGATAAGCTTTGTGAAGTAGGAGGCAGCTGTTCTGGAAAGATTTCAGACATGATAATGAGAAAGGAAAGTTAAATGATTGCAATTAAGAACATTGGAAATCAATTACTCCTAACGGTAAGGTGCTAGGAGTGGGAACAAGCACTCAGCTAGGTTTGTTTCTAACTCACCCCCGACGGTAGGAAATCTGAGAAAGCTAAATAGGATGGAAGAAGGTTGAGCCACCAAGTTTCCAAGAAAAGAGGAAGTAGTCGGGTTGTGAATATATAAAGAGTTCCAAAAGGTTTATGAATTTGGGACGTGGAGTAGGATAGAGGGAGAGAAAGTGCAACATCGAGACTTTTACAAGATCTGAAGGGAGGAGAGAATAAAAACTAAGGAGCATAGAAATCTCAACCATTGGTGAAGAAAAAGAAAGCATTAAACAAGGAGAGATATTATTAAAGTTGAAGAGTAAAGAAATAATGAAAGAAGAATCCTCAAGAAAAGTATGAAATCTTGGATTTACAGTAACAGGTGTTTGGAATGGTATGAATTGAATTCAATTCTAGCGTTGAATTCAATTTAAGTGTTTGGAAACATAAAAAAGAGAATACAAAGAAGAAACCGTTTTATCAAAATGAGAAAATTTTAAAGAGAGAAAAGGGTGATAATTCATAAACAACGAAGGATTTTACACTGACAATTATGAATGCAACTTGTAAAGCAAAAAGGAAAATAAAAGAAAATTGCAATTAAGGCAATTTTGAGGCATCGACATATATAAAGTAACTGTTACTATGAAAGTAAGGTACTCAAAAAGTTTGCCATTAAATAATTAAAGATGGGGTAAAATACATATACCTTCCTATAATTTAAAAAACTTTAGACTTTTTTATATTTAAAATTCTCCATAAAAATTATAGCATTTATTTTTTCAAAAAGATCTCCTATCTTAAATTTTGTTTAAAAATAAAAAATAAAATACACTTTGTATGGGTATCAAATATATATTAATTAAATGTTATTTACATAATGATTCAATCAAGCTTTTAAACTCAAACTAAACTAAACTAATTAATTCTGGCTCAAACTAATAATTTATTACAATTATCTCAAGTTACTAATTAAAGTCAAATTTAATTAGTTCAAATCATATTTAAGAGCCAAGTTGATGCCAACTGAATGGATCACAAATTACTAAAGAGTGTTCTATGCTCCTTATCGACACTCTTTTCAGACCACCATTATTCCTATTCTCAAGACCTTACGAGATGGAACTGTTGAATCCATCTACACCAGGCCCAACAAAGATCAATCTAGACCCTCAACTACATCTAGTCATAGGGATTCGTTTCTTCCCTAACTGTGTAGTTTGGACCAAATTTCTCAGAAGTTATCTTGTTGGACCCCGTTCTCGGAGCCCAACTATCGTTCCAGAGTCGAAAAGCGTGAGCGGGTTTCCTTGTAGGGTTATTCTAATGAACCCTCACTTTTTCGTCATCTCACAAGGGTGGGTTGCCCACACCAGCCAAACATCAACATTACAATTTGACTTCTTCAAGACAATTGTAGCTCTATGTCTCTAGTTTATCTTGAAACAAGAATCATCTCATTTGGAGCTTTATAGCTCAAGATATACTTAAAAATCCAAAGTATGTTCATAACCTAATTATGTCCTTCCAACCGATCCCTCATTTTTCTTCCGTCAATCTCCTTTGAATCATCATAAAAGGCTACAAATTTTGGTGTAAAGGTAGAAAAATGTGTCAGGAATCTATCGCTTTAAGAATCACTTCATTTGGAGGTCGGATGATGAAGTTATGGCCAAAAGAATCCAATATGTTTATGTCTTTAATCATTTGTACCTGCCTTGGTGCAATTGCTATAACTTTCACTATAAATGTCAGATTGATGTTGTTTTTAGACGGTTCGAAAGATGACTTCTATATCTACAACTTTTATGAAGACTCCAAAGTAAAATTCTATCATTTGGACAAAGCATGTATCGTGTGAAATCAAACGGACAGCCCGTGTTTCTTTCGGTCTAATTATGCTTCTGCAGTAGGAACACACGGCCAGTGTGAATATACGCAGCCTAACTGTGTAACCTTCAGGTCTGGCGATTTTGTTTAGAGGTTCAAAACACGGACTGTGTGAATTCATATGGGTAGACCATGTAACCCACGAGTCTGGCAATTTTTCAGCATCAGGAATACACGGCGCTTGTGAATATACACGGCCTAATCGTGTAACCTTCGGGTGAAACAAAAATTTTCACCATCCAAGACCCCTCCAATGGATCCTAAACCCATTCTAACATCCCCTTTTCTTATAATCTCCTCAAATTCACCCCTTCTAATGCAAAACCACTTCATATCCATTTAACTACTAAATA